>CM021103.1:113559463-113884335 GCA_007115665.2 Sequoiadendron giganteum | reverse complement strand
AAACTTGTCTTCTTGGAGCCATTTTATTCTACATTTTTACCTCAAGTAGATCTCTTATTTGTAGATATTATAAAGCCTATAAGAGGTCTCTCTTTCTTCTTCAATAGAGAATCATATTAGTTATTATTTGAGAGAAGAGATCAAATCTTAGCCATTTTGGTCTCCAAAGTAGATTTTTCTTGAAACATAAATTTTGAAGTCCTAACAATTCCCTTCCTTTAGTTTAAGTTTATGGGCTTTCAAAATTTATTGAAGGTATACATTCTTTTACTACAGAGCCTAGGTTGATTTTCCCACTAAAAAGGAGCCACCTAGTTAAAATCAAGATGAGTTGTTCACATTTTCTTCAATCTAAAATAAATACATATGTGGAAGGAATTTGGGTCAATGGTAAAAGAAATTGGCCAATGAGTAGAGCCTCCCTCCTTAAGAACTATAGAGTTACCAATAAAATTATTATCTAACCAAGAAGTAGAAGCCAAAAAATGGTCAATCCTAGCCAATATCAAATCATTTTCCTTCTTTTTTTTTTGGTCATTCAAGTGAGGAATTTGGGCCCTCTCCCAAATATTTAATTTGAAAAATGGAAGATTGCATGGTATGTTCTAGTCAATGGGAGACAAAGTAGACCATTGCCAACCTCAAAGATTAACTATCAACCTAACTAGCAACCACATACCCAACAAGCCATTGTACATTGGACTAACCCCATACAAAATCTTACAAAACATTAACTCGCCAAAAAAAAAAATGATTACCACCCATAACACCCAACAAACTAAATAACGCCACTAGTGTCAACCCCATAAGAACCATTCTCCAACTTTACCAATGTTGCAAGCTTGACCAAAAATTTAATTAAGTTCTCAACCTTGGCCATATTGAACCTTTCTTATTGAGGAGAAACTTTAATATGTTGAAGTTTGAGCACATCAAAACTAGGTTGGTACTCCTCCATCCCCTTCATAAAAATGGGAAAGCTTTGAATATTTGTTTCCTAATGAACCAACTTCTCAAGGCTTGCTTCAATGCTCTTGACATAACCAAGATAAGTGAGGCTACGAAATTCATATCCCAAAGCTGGAAGAGGGACAAGATTTCAAATGGCATTTTATGCACCTTCTACTCCAAACAACCCTCTAAACTTTTCTCAAATGAAATATCTACCCAAAGTCTTCATGAGCTATTTATCCCTTGTTAATCTTAATAAATTCTCGATGAACATAGAAGATATTTTTGTATTTACTCGATGGTTGGCTTCACCTTCGACAAAATCTCTACCGAATATCTCATTGATGGTGTTCAACACTTCCTATTGGAAGAAAGCCTACTTCAACCTTCCCATTGTGGTCTCTTCCTTAAAAGCCACATGTTAGATGATTGAAGGTGTAATCTTGGTTCCATGACAACACAACTAAACCAAATTAAAGCTATCATGGGGGTGAGAATTAACTTGAAAGGGAATAATTAGAAATAGTGGATTATAGCTCCCACCAATGTAAAATATCCTCAGCCACCTCCTATCCCATTGTTTTCCTTATTGTTCATAGAGTTTGTTAATAAGTTTCTTTTCTGCACATAATTAGCCTTGTATAGAACCTTGTTTTTAATCTCTTATTTCTTATATTCTCCTCCATATGTAGATGAAAGATAGCCAAATCTTAAAAAAATCATGTAACTTTAATGTGGTCCTCCCAACTCATTTAAAAAAAAAAACAAAAACTATTCAAGGACTTTGATGCAGGAGCATCTAGTGGTGTAGGGGCAATCTTGCATCACAAAAAGAAATATGTTTTTCCTTATTTTCTTTTGTGGTTTTGAGTCCCATGATGACACTTAAGGGGTTTAAGACAATCAAAAGTCAAAAAAGATAAAAAATGATCACTTGCTATTTTTTGTAAGTAGGCCCAAATAGGCTCATATGGACTTGAAAATTTACCCCAAGGAGCGGAATTGGAAAATGTATCTAATGGCAAAAGAATCATCTCAATATCCTATACCATTTGGGAGATATTAAAGTTTGTCTCGAGAAATTTCTCCACTACAACTTCAAACTCAAATTTGAAACCCTTAGAAGCCTCAAAAAAGCTCGAAAAATGGATGAAATGATCATATCATTTCGGCATTGTAGATCTCTTCAAAAGCTTTCCAATGATGTATTATAATGGAAAATCAACACCTGAGTCAAAAGTTATGGCTTCGAGAAGTTGTTCCACCAAAAAGTGAATTTCGTGTAAAATATCTTCTTGGGTGGGAAATTGAATGATTGGACTTTTGGAGCCAAAACAAAAGGGGGAGTTACACTTTCTAGAACATTCTAAGGTGGTTATTGGTGTCAAATAAAGGGTGAAAGTGAGGTTACCGGAGGTGGCTCCATTAATGCAAATTGTGGCTTCAAATAATAGATTTTTCTTAGAGAGTTGATTTTATTTGTAATGGATCAAACCCATGTGGCTGCAGCATTGCAATTTTTGAAGTTGTAATTTCATTTTCTGAAAGTAATCAAAAGTGGGTTGTTTTGTGTATTGCATTTTCTATGTTGATATTTGTTGTTGTTTTCTATGTGGGTGTTGGGTGGAGTAACTCCTCATCAAACTTCAATTTGATATTTTTAGGAGAAGGGAAAGATCTACTCCAATATAAATTCCTGTATAGATTTGTTTTTCTTCCCCAACATTCTCATCTCATCTAGCTTTGTAAATTATCCTAGGGAACTTCCTATTTTGGAGAGTATTAAGAGAACATAATATTTTATTGGAAGTTTATAGAGTCTAAACCACATTGAAACATTCAAAATTTTGTGGTTGATTGGATTAAAATTAGCCTCCAACTTATGCAAATATAGACCAACTCCATCTATCATCCATAAACCACTTGAAGTTTCTTTTTCTTTTGTTTTTTATATTTGGTTATTCAATCATGAACAATCCTTTTGGTGAAGAGACATATTGCATTTCTTTTCCCTATTTGTTAGAATTTTTTTTCTAGATTTTATCTCATGAGGGCTAGTGATTTTCAAAATTGAAAAATAATGCTTTTTATTTTAATCAATTGATGGATCCTTCTAACTCTATGTTTTCTAATTTAATTTCTAGACAATTCACCACTTCTGCTATTTTTTCCTAGCAAAATAACATTTGCGCTAGTTTTATTTATTTTTGGGCTCTCTCATTTTGCATAGAATTTTAAATCCACAATTCATTTAGTGAGAAACTTTGAAAGCTAGAGTTAGGAAGCCTTCCACCTTATTATGATTTTTTTCACCTTTCCATGAACTTTCTCTTTATTTCACTAGAAGTATTATTCATGTTGCCACCCATGTTGCCATCTTTACATATCATACCAACTTATTTCCTTTTGCTAGAATTTAGTGATTGTATTCCATATTCTAAACCTTATCTTGTCTAAGTCTACTTCCATCTCTCTTTCAAAATCTTCCCTCCCTTTAAGGGAACTCTTGTCACACCTCACATTAGCATTTTCCATCCTGCCATTGCTCCAACCATTTTTCTTTCCTTCCCTTCTTACTAGATAGTTTCTCTTACCTTTGAACTCTCACTCCTATTCTTGTTGCATCTATTACAAGCCCATGCCATCTTCATATGGATTATAAGAAAATATTTTGATGCTTAAAATATTAATTGGTAAAAATTTACTTGAAAAGATAAATTAAATATAATAATTAAATAAGTGTATATAGAACATGTGTTTGAAATTTAAAAAATGTTATACTTGTGATTATCACATTATGTTTTACACTAAATTTATTCTTTGCTTCCTTACTATGTTCTAGGGTACATTGGACCAATAACGTTAGCCTTCTATTTCTCATCAACCGCTAACTTTTTATCTCTAATGTCACTATACTCTAGTTTTTCTAACTTTTTGACATTTATTCCCATATGATATCACATTCATGTAGACATTCGTGCAATCATGATTTTGTTGATTGTTCAAAAATTAATAATGAGTCTTCATCTTCCTTTTTAACTATTGAATCCTATTGTAACACCTTTCTTGTCAACCAACATATTTGTATTCAAGAATCTAAACATTTCTCTCTTTCTAACCTCTTTGAAGTCCATCTATGAAAAAAGAAGAAATGAAAAGTTTAAAATCTCTTTGGTTGTAACTTATTTCTTTTAGGTTAGATATGATCTTTTTGTTCACTGTGCATGTATGTTGGTATATTTTCTCCTTTTCTCGGTGTATTTTCTCCTTTCTTTCTTGTAAATTGATTATTTCCATTTTTTTAGGGATTTCTAATAATTTGTGTTGTTAGATTTTTCTTTTGTAGTTTAGAGTTTTTTGTGTTTTTCTCTATGTCTTTGGAAAGGAGGAAACCCTCTTTTCTTGATTCCTCTCCTAGGAAGATCCTTCAACCATTTAAACTATTTTTCATTCTCTTAAGGTAATTCTATTTTATTTCTAGTTTATTAAAGATTTATCATACTTGTAACTTCTTGTATCTCTAGGATAAGAGCTCGTCTCCTCCGGTGGATTCCTTTGCTAAACCTTCGTCGGGTGAGTATTATATCTCTGTGCCAAACTGCATTATTGAGAAGGGTGTCCAATCTATGAAGTTTTCGTTGGTTGGTAAGTTTTTGAGGCCTTGCCCTAATATTGAGCTAGTCCATAACCTTTCTAAGAATCGTTTGCATTTGAAGGGAAAGTTGATGTGGTTGCTCTCGCTAAGGGTTTCTTCTCTTTTGCATTCTCTTGTGAGGAGGACCTTTTGAATGTTTTGGTTGGGGGGCAGTGGCTCATTGGAAAATCCACTTTGGTGCTTAAGAAATGGGAGGCATGCTTTAATCCGAGTTCCTGTTCTTTTGATTCAACACCTGTGTGGGTGTGGTTGCTTGGCCTCCCTCTCAAATTTTGGGATGAGCAGGTCTTCAAAGGTATTGCGAGTACCTTTGGAAGCTTGTTATCCATTGATCATTTGATTGCCTCAAGGAAATGACTGGTTTTTGCCCAGTTTTGTGTGATTATGGACTAATCCATTGATTTGCTGGCTTCTATCAAGATAAATTCAAAGTTGGGTGTGTGGGTCCAGGCAGTTGAGTTTGAGTCTATCCCTTTCGCCTGTTTTCATTGTAAGAAGGTGGGTCATTGGGTGAAAAAATGTCCATTGAAGCCCAAGAAGCTTCTCCAAAAGGTCTCGGCCCCTAAGGTGGATAATGTATTGCATTCAAAAGTCCGGAAGGAGGTTGGAAGGGATCATGAATCAGGGAATTCTAAGGGTGTTGTAGGGACCTCAACAACTATTGTGAAGGATGCTAGGTTGGGTCTTGAAGGTAGCTATGAGGCTATTGCTTGTTTTTCTGGTGATCATTGCCTAGCTCTGGAGATTTCTAGGGAGTGCCTTGTTGTGGTGGAGGAGATTGAGGATGCTAAAGCCGATCCTCTCTTTGGAGGTTGTGTTGAACACTTCTGTTGCGGTGGAGTATTTTGGTTTTGGCTGAGGATGTCATCGACAAATCCTTGGCTCTTGTGGTGGCCAAACCAATGATGGTGACTCCTTTGAAGATGGTTATGAACGTTGTCTCTTCTCCCTTCAAGGAGGCTAGTAATGTAATTTTTGGTTGTTTTGAGGAGGAATCAGTTGTGGCTTCAAGGGTCGTTGCCTCTAAGGATATGAAGGTGGTTGAAGAGGTTGATATGAATGTGTTAGAGAATGTGAAGGTGCTCACCTCTTCTGTCAAAGATTTCTGCTCTTCCGATTCTCAGAAGTTGGAGGCAGGGGATCCTCTTCCTTCAGCTTCTAAATCTCAGAATAGGGAGAAACCTACTCCTTCAGTAGGTATGGCAGCTAGAAACCATTTGAATTTGGACTGTGGTTCCGAGCCAAGAGGGAGGGGGAGACCTTCGTTGCAACAATTTCGAGAGAAGGAAAGCAAACTTGATATTGCTGATGGTTCGTAGACGACTCGGCTTGAGGTGGGCCTCAAAGGCTCCTCGCATAATCTCTTATGAAGATCCTTTCCTGGAATCTTCGAGAATTGAATAATCCTCACAAATAGGATCTTCTTGCTAATTTAGTAAAAGATCATCGCCCTAATATCATCCCGATTCAGGAGACTAAGATGGGGGTGGAGAAGGTGGAGAAAATTAATAATAGGTTGTTTAAGGATTGTGGGTTTTAGGCTTTTGATTTTGATGGGGCTTCTGGTGGTGTGGCTACTTTCTGGAATCCTAAGGTGGTTTCTGGATCTACTTTGTTTGGTTTTGAAAATCATGGTGCTACCTCCTTCACGAGCCCTAGAGACAAGTTCTTGTGGGTGATTTCTAATATCTATGCTCCTAACTCAAAATGTGCTCGGAAGCACTTTTGGGATGACTTGCACACATTTGATTTCAACACCCCGTTGAATGATTCAAATAAGTTTGGGGGTTCCTAGGTGGTAGAGGATAATCGTTTATATCTTATGAATTTCATCAATGATAATGCTTTGTTGGACTTGGATTTGTGTGGGGCGTTGTATACTTGGTCCAATAGGTGAGCGGGGAATGTTGTCATTCAGGTTAAGTTGGATCGTGCTCTTATTTCACCTGGCTGACTGCACTCTTTTGCTTGTTCCCTTTTGGCCCTTACTAGACTTGGCTCAGATCACTTCCCTATTTCCTTGCATGTTGAGTCTTTGGGTCATAAGAAGTTGTTCCCATTTAGATTTGAAAAAATGTGGATCAGCCACCCAGATTTACACTCTAGAATAGCTGCCTAGTGGAGTATCAATGTGGATGGTTCTGCGATGTATAAAGTTGCTAAGAAGATTGCTTTTGTTAAGAAAAATATTATCCTGTGGAATAAATCCTCTTTTGGAAATATTTTTAAGAAAAAATCTGAGATTAAGTCCAAGTTGGATGTCGTGCAACAATGAATTCACAATGTTGGGATTGATCAGTCGACTCTTCAGGAGGAAAGTTGTCTGTTGGCTAGCCTGCATAATATTGTGGCTAAGGAGGAAGAGTTCTAGAATCAAAGGTCTAGGGCTATCTGGCTTTGAAGTGGGGATAAAAACACTCATGTTTTTCATCTCACTATGATGAAGCTTAGATCCTCTAATAGAATTTACAAAATTGTTGTTGATAATCAATCTTTGGAGGGGGATGATGAAATTAGATTTGCTGCTCGCTCCTTTGAGGTTTTGTTGTCTCTGGACTGCCCTCTTGATCCCATCTGCCAACAGAGTTTTCTGAATTTTATTCCCCACTTGGTGTCAGATGAGGAGAACAAGGGTTTGTCGTGCATTCCTTCCGACGAGGAGGTTAAGAAAGTTGTGTTCTCCTTTGAAGGAAATAAGCTCCCTAGGCTGAACTACTTTCCTATGCTTTTCTTTTAGACCTATTGGGATATTATTCCTAAGGATGTTATCAATGCTACTAAAGAGTTTTTTGTCAGTAGGCAGCTTCTCAAGGAGATGAATTCTACTTTCACCGTGCTTATTCCTAAGAAGCTTGGGGCCTCACCATTTGGTGATTTTAGGCCCATCAACTTGCGTAATTCTATTTATTAAATTTTCTCTAAAGTTTTGGCTTCTAGATTGCAGAAGATCCTCCCTCGTAAATTATCTCTCCTCAGTAGAATGGTTTTATTCCTGGGAGGCAGATTTTAGATTCAGTGCTTATAGCACATGAGAACATCCACTCTCTAAAGGCTAATAAGAAACCTGGTCTTATCTTGAATTTGGACTTGGTGAAGGCCTATGATTGTCTTAATTGGCATTTCTTATGTAATATATTGAAGGCGTTTGGTTTCTCGGATTGGGTTCTGCAGTTGGTTGGTCAATTAATCTCCTTTCCTTCCTTTTCGGTTTTGGTGAATGGGTCTCCTGCTTTCTTCAGATCTTCTCTTCTTGGGGGTTGCGATAGGGTGATCCTATTTCTCCCTTCCTCTTTATTATTATGGTGGAGTCTTTGGGAAGATTTATTCTTCAGACTATTTCTAATGGTGCCTTTAGATGTCTCTATCCCTCTTCGCTTCAGCATTGTTGTTCACATCAACAATTTGTGGATGATACAGTTATTCTTGTTGAGGCTTCAGTTGTGGTAGATAAGTATCTGTCTCATTTTATAGCAGTATGAGGTGACTTCTCATCAAAAGGTGAGTTTGCCTAAGAGTATTGTCTTTTTTCTTAATACTCCGGAGCATCGCCAACAAAGGATTGCTAGGATTCTTAAGTGTGGCATTGGGGAACTCCCTTCTACCTATTTAGGGCTTCCTCTATGCTCTAACATGGTTCCAAACTCCTTTTGGAATGGTAGTATTGATAAGTTTAATTCGAAACTTGTTGGTTGGAAGGGGGCCCTTCTTAGCCAAGCTGAGAAAATTCAGTTAATTAAGTCAACTTTGCAGAATCTTCTGGTCAATTCTTTAAGCCTTTTTCAAATTCCCAAGAGGTTCTGGGATAAGATTGAGGGTATCCAAAGAATATTTCTTTGGTCTGGAGTGGAGGAGAAGAAACTGTTGCATTTATTTTCTTGGGAGGAGGTTTGGAGGTCTAAAGTTAAGGGTGGGTTGGGCCTTTGCAAGCTGAAAGATTTCAACTCTGCTATCCTTGCTAAATAGTTGTAGACTTTGTTGTTGGATGGTAAGGAATGGACTTCTAGTTTTTCTTCAAAATATTTGAGGGGTTTTGACAAGTTTAGAGACCTTTTGAGGGACAATTTTGTTCCTCCTTCGGGTTCAGCCCTTTGGAATTTCATGTTGAAAGCCTGTCCTATTGTGGATAATGGTCTACGTTGGGTGCTTGGGAATGGTAGGAAGATCCTATTTTGGGATGACTGGTGGTTTGGTCACGACCCCTTGAAGGATGAATCTTGGGCAACCCCCTTTAAAGATCTTTGTATTACAGAGTGGGGCCTTTTTGTTTCTGATTATATTTCTAATGGTAATTGGATTAGACTTGATCTGGTTAACAGGGATCTCAAACCTCTTTACTAGTTTTTATCCCTGATTCATATTCCGGTTTCTTCCCCTGCTGATTTTGTGGTGTGGAGATTTGTTTCAAATGGTCATATTTTGTTGTATTTTGCCTTTTTTTCTTGGATTCAGATTTTTGGTCCCTCCCTTTTGGGGGATTTTGTGGAATCCTAAGCTTTTTCCTAAAATCAATATCTTCTTCTAGCTTCTTTGTCAAGATAAAATTCCGACTCTTAATAATCTCTTGAAGAGGTTATTGCTTTCCCCAATAGATGTTTTTTGTGTAAAGAGACTGCTGAGGATGTTTGTCATCTCATGGTTGGGTGCAGTTTCTCTTTGGATGTTTGGACCCATGTTCTTCAGATGTGAAACTTATCTTGGGTGTTTCCTACCTCTATCATGGATCTTTGGTTTCAGTGGGTGGCCTCTTCTTTGAATCTGGCTTTATCTATGTTATGGTCACTTATTCTGCCGCATGTGGCTTGGGGTGTTTGGAAGGAGCAAAATAATCACGTTTTTTGTCAGTTGGAGCTTCCCCCTTCAAGGCTTTCTTTCAAAATTTGTGAGGCAATAAGAGAGAATTTTCTTTTTGAATTTTTAGTGCTTCATATCTCTGGATCCAAGGCTGTGGTTTCTAATTATGATTTGATGGTGGGGAGTCGTTGGAACCTTTCTTGTGATCTCTCTATTCCGGTGAAGAAGACTAAGGCGACTAGGGAGGGGGTTAAGTGGAAAGCCCCTTCTCAAGGTTGGTTCAAAGCTAACTTTGATGGTACTACTAAGGGAAATATGAGACCCGTTGGTTGTGGGGGAGTGTTACATGATGAGAATGGTAGGTTTGTCTCTATGGTGGCACTCCCTTTGGGAACCCAGACAAACCACTATGCAGAGGCAACAACAACCTATCATGGCCTTTTACTAGCTAAAGAGGCAAGAGTGATTAAGCTTTGGCTAGAAGGGGATTCCCTTAATATTATAAATTGTCTCCTAAAGGTTACTTCGCCATTGTGGTCAATTAAGCATTTAATTGAAGATGCCTTGCCAATTATTAGATCCTATGATGATATTAAAATATCACATGTGTTCTGAGAGGCTAATTCGCTTGCTGATGGGTTTTCCAATTTGGGGGTGATGGCTCATAATTACGGGTACTCTTATGATACCATTCCTTTTAATTTGTAAAGTATTTCTAATCATGACCAATTGTCTTGTCATTGTAGTGACAACATGGGGAGACAAATTATTTTGTTTCCTCCTTTGGTTTATGAACTTTGAGTTCAGAGCTTGTTCGATTAATTATTGCATAGCTTGTGAATTCGAGATCATGGATTGGGATTTTATTGATGGTTGTACCCGTGGTGTCAGGCTAACACGGTTTATGGGTGTTATTTGGATTTTCTTCTGGATTCTTTGTCTAACTCTTTCTACTCATTGGAACAAGGCGAAAGTTGTGAGTAGGTTTTTTTAGGTGGCTATGGGAGGTGATCGTTGCAAGCTTGAAGCACTTTCCAATGATGAATTCAGTGAGAATGAAATTGTATGGGAGTATTTGGATAAAGGTGGTGTGTGCCCCTACTTGCTCAAACTCCATGGTGCATATTCAAATGTAACCAAGGCCTTTGTGAATGGTTGGGACAACAAAATTCTTTGTTACCAAGGTGTGGAGGTCAATGTTATTGAGGATTTCATTGCCGAAGTAACTAGTTTATATTTGAAGGGTAAGAAGATTTACATAGATCGTGTTGCATCTAAGGCCACCTTAGCCAATTTTTTCAAAGGCAAGGAAAGGCATAGGCTTAGGTGTGCTGGTAGTGGTGGGTATGATCAGTCGTCTCTCAAACCGTTGTGGAGAGATGTGGCACTTGCCATAATGAAATTCTTCATGCTTGATGGTAGGTACTCTGTGATTTACAGTTACCACTTCATGTTGCTTAATCATTTCAAACACAAAAAAATAGTTTCTTTCCCCTATTATTTTCTTGTTTCTCTGGAAACCAATATTGATGATCATAGAAAGAACCCTAGTAAAGAAATCCTCCATTAGGGTCTCATGAAACTGATTATTGAGCATATTAAGTTGAAGTTGTTTCTTGAGGTCCCTAAGAGTACTTCTGCTCACAAAAAGAGGGCAATTACGCTTGGGTATGACACTGGTGAGTCGACGGAGGAATGTGATGGTGACTATGAGGAGGATAAATTTCACGATGAGGTGTCGCCAAATGATGGGTAGTTTGAGGATGATTCGTAGGCTTCTGATTCATGGTCAAAGGGATACAAGACTGACATTGAAATGAAGGAGGAGGCCACCCCTAGTGTTAAAAAGAATTTGAAGGGTAAGAAAGGGGGAAATAAGAAGGTGAAGTGTGCTCTTAAACAAGGAAAGAAAGGGATAAAAGGCAAGAAGGAGCCCCTTGTTTTTTGTGACAAGAGGCTTTAGGGTGGGATGAAAGGTGAGGAGTCCCCTATTTTTTGTGACAAGGAGCTTCAAGGGAATGTTGAGGAAGGTAAAATGCAAGATATGGTGGATAATGCCATGGAGGATGAGGGTATCGTGAATTCTGGGGAGGCTCCTCTTAGGCATGATGGTTTGGAGTCCCTTGCTTGTAGGGGTGACAAGCAAGGTGAGCAGGTTGATGACAAGAGAAGGCTTCTTGAGATGCTGGTGAAGTTGGATGGAATTTTTGAGAAACAATGGGTGAAAGTTGAGGTTATTGATGTGGAGGATTCCCCTACTGAGGAGGATATGGAGGACAAGGGTGGGGTTAGGATGGATTTCCATGAGAAGGTTGCTTCTCATTCTGCTGCACCGATGAATTGGGATGAGATTGATATAAATCTGTTTTGTAGAATGGTAAAGGATGGCTCTAGAAATCTCCTCTCTCTTACTAAATGGCTCTTTTCGGAGGTCAAGGACCTCAGTACCAGGCTGAAAGAGTGGTAGGATGTGTGTGTGGATTTGGTGAACTATAACAAGAAAGATTGGTCGGTGGAAGATAAGTTTAAAACTATGAATGTGATCTTGGATAGGGTGATCGTGGATGCTGAAAAACTTGGCAAAAATCATGAGAAGAGGCTGGCTACTTTGGAAAATAGTGTTAACAGGGCTTATGAGGAGTGGTTTGTGGCTTTGGAGGATAGAGTGAGTAAGATTATTAACGACCTGTAAGCTATGGTAAGAATTAGTAACGAGTCCCTGAAGTCTAGTGCGCAAGGCTAGTCTTTGTTGAATGAGAAAGCCATCAAGTGGATTGGTAAGAATCTGGACCTCGATGATCATGAGGCTATTGATGAGATCAAATGTATGAACTTGGTGGAGAAGAATGTGGATGTGGGCCCGTGCTTGTGTACTAGGAGCAAGACTAAGAAGAGGGCAACAATGTTGTTCCAGGAACTTGAAGATGTTGTAGAGATGCATGGCAATATCATCTCTAGTAATTTGGATTCAGTCAAGGTTCTGAAAAAATGTTGTAATGTTTGCTTGATTAGCTTTTAGTGCTGATGTTTTGTTGTTGGTTTTGCTATTGAGTTATCTAGTGTTATCTTTTGACAACATTTTTGGAGTTTTTGGGCTGTTGGTGCTTTTATTAATTTTTATTTAGAAGCTTCCTTTCGATATATAGGGTTTCAAGGTCCCTTCAAAACCTTCTTTTCCATATCAAAAACTTATTGTATCTCTTCCTTTGGATTCATCACTCTTGAAAATGTTTGATGATTTAACTTTCATAGATTCTCTTTTTACATACATATTAAGATAGTGATAAATATACTTATTTTTATTCTTATGTTTTATTTATTTAGTGTTAATTTTAGATCTAGATGCATATAAGGTAAGATAACACACAATCCAATATATTTATCTATTTTATTGTTTCTCGTCACAATACTACGAGGCATAGTACTTTCCAAACGTTTCTTAGGTTCCAACTACCAACACTTTTTAACACATCTTACTATGCACTATCCATCTTGGACTCACATTCATATGAATGGGAATTTTACAAGGTGTAAAAGATTCTTTACATATTTAGAATATGCATCAATGATGCAAGAGCATCCTATGGCGTAAGGGAAATCTTGCATCACCCAAAAAATATTTTTCCTTATTTTATTTAGTAGTTTTGGATCCTATGGTGAAAATTAAGGGGTGTAAGACAGTCAAAAGTTCAAAATGGCTAGAAATTGTTACATACTATTTTAGTAAGTGGGGATGTACTGGTAAGTATGGACCTAAAAAATTTACCCCAAGGAGCAGAATTGAAAAATGAACTTGGTGGTAAAAGAATCGTCTCAATATCCTATACCATTTGGGAGATATTAAAGTTTTCATCCTGAGAAATCTCTCCTATAAAGTCTCAAACTCAAATTTGAAGTCCTTAGAAGCCTAAAAAAAGCTCAAAAAGTGGACAAAGTGGTCAATGTTGTAGATCTCCTCAACAATTTCTTAACAATATATTATAATAGTAAATTAGACACCCGAGTCAAAATTTATGGCTTCGAGAAGTTATGCTACCAAAATGTGAATTTCTAATGAAATATCTTCTTGGGCGGGAAAACGAATAGCTAGACCTCTGGGAACCAAAACAAAAGGGGGTGTTTGTAACGCCCCGCCTCGCAACCCTAGAGGAAGTTGCAAAAAACTACTTAAACATGCTATTTTTTTTTGTTTAAGAACAATTAATAAGCAAGCTCGCTAACTAATGCCAACATCCTCTAAGGTTACGAGACAGAGGTTATATAGAACCTCAACAAAAAACATGAATTAAACCATGTCATTCAATTACTTAATAATTTAAACACATACATTCCAAAAGATAGTTTACATCAAGCATAAAGATATCTTCCCATTTCATAATCCATTCAATAAACAATAAGGTTACAACACTCATTCCTCGAATGAGGCAAGTCCAATAAACATAATAACAATTACAACTTCCACCTCGATAACAACTGAGGGGTAAAATAATACAAGATCAACTGAAATGAAATAAAGCAAGAACTGATACCGAATCCAATGAGCTCTCCAACTGGAAGTATCGTCCACACAAACATGAAGAAAGAACCCAACGGATTTAGGTGCATGCCACCCAACCAAGTGGAACCCAAAGGCCCACCCCCCGTGCTAGGAGATAGTAACAAGGAATCCTAGCCAAGACCAACACCTCTAGACACAGGCTAAATCATGACTAAACCGACTGAAACAACCAATCACATGAACCTCACAAGTACAACAAAAGTACAACACACGTACAACTCATACCATGCAAGTACAAGACAAGTACAACTCTAGTACTACATAAGTACCACTCTACATGGTCACATTGCTTCCAGAAATAAAGCAGATCAAGTATGTTAAGAGAACCATACACATTATAATCAAATACCAACTATGGTCACATCAGATATGTTACGGAAACCATACCTACAATAAACAAGTACCAACTATGGTCACACAAAGTGCCATCACACAACTCATCATGAATCACCCACTGCGGATCGTCAAGATGGTGGCCTCAACCGATCCTCGACCCTCATACTTACTAAAGCAAAATAAAAAACCAACTGTTGTCCTAGACAGAGTGTCATCACACAACTCGTCATGAGTTACCCACTGCGGATCGTCAAGATGGTGGCCTCAAACCGATCCCCGACCCTCATACTTACTAATGCAGAATCAAATACCTTTCGTACAGACAAGATAGATGACCTTGCCGTCCCCGGCCTTCCCACCCATCCCAAGCCTAACCGAGCACTTGGGTCCATGAGTGGGGCATAATTATCTTGATTAGTGAGAAGTTAGTCCTAAACTTCTAAGTATTGTTATAGTTATCATTTGATTAAACCACTTCCGAAGGTTACACAATCTTACCTCTTCTGGGCTCTGGCCCCTATGGAAGCCACTCTTCTACTTGAAAACACACATACCAAACAAACCCAATCACCAAGGATACAAAGGTGCAATAAACAAGATACTGCGACCTCTCCTTTTCCAGGAGGCAACATAAGTTCAAACCCTCTCCAAACACTTAGACGTAACAAGGTAACGAAGTCACTCCTGACAAGGAGGTACAACTCCCAAAATCCACTCCTAAACCAAGGAGGTACAAAACATCCCTGTTCGTGAAAATCGGGTACAAACATGTACATAACCTCATGCAGTACCCAAGAGAATTCACAACAGGTTGACAAACATCACATGACAACCACACAATTGAAAATCCCATCTGGGGGACTTATTAAACTCTATGATTCAATTCCCCCAAGGCGATAACAGAAGAAATCATATTTAAACAAGCAAATAATCCACAATTGAAACTGCTTCGGATTTCCTAAATCCAATTTCTTTAATAAATTTCGATAGATTATTTCCATGTTAAAACTTAATTTAATAATGTCTCTTTCAGACAATAGCATACTTTTAAATCAAAATCACATCCTTTAAATGTTCCCAATATTTATAAATTAAACACTTATTTCAATCATTCAGAAAATAAAATTTCAAAACGAATAAACGTTTCCTCTACTTGACATATTCGTTTCCAAAATAATTTAACATAACTTGATATTCACATCACTTAAAACAAATATACTACTCCCTCTGAATATATTATTTTAAATAAAAAACTGTTCCCTTTTAAAATAACATTTACAAACAAAACACTGATTTAACTAAAGTTAATTTATTTTCCATTCCCCCAATTAAACTTAAATCATGCCATTGGAAAAGTCAACATTTTCCCCATGCATAATTAATTTATATCCACAACTCTAAATAAACATGCTTTATATTAATATACATTAATATTTAAATATTATAATTTATAATATAAAATATTATTTAAGCAATATTTTGATATTATAAAATACAATATATAAATATTATATATATTTTATTAATAACATATATATTAATATTTTAATATTATAAAATATAATATAAAATATTATTATGAATATTTTAATATTATACATTATAATATATAAAATATTATATATATATATATATATATATATATATATATATATATATATATATATATATTTATTATATATTTCTTTTCTCGGGGCAGCTTTAGGTGGCCACACAGTTTTATGGCCGATTTTCTCTCTTTTTTTTTTACAGAGGATAAAGGTTGGGAGGGGCGGCAGTTTGGAAAGCACCGTCAGCGGCAGTGGCGGCTGCGTACACAACATGCCACCACCTCTGGTGGCGCTGTGCACAACACAACTAACCATCAGCGGTGGCGGTGACGGCGTGTAAACACCACCGCGCAGCGTGGACAGCTGCGACGGAAGGGCGGGTGTCGCGCTGGGTGTGGCTCCCCCCCCCATGGGGCGATGGGGTCGAGCCCCCGACCTCCCCAATAATTTTTTTATTTTTTTAAAACAAACGACCCACTTGCGGGTTTTTGAAATCCGAGCATCCCAAATGGGTTTTTTAAAAAGAAAACAGCATGAGCCCAATTTAAACATATATATATATATATATATATATATATATATATATATATATATATATATGTAAAATATACATACCCACAAATTTGCAAAATTAATTGAAGAACCAAATTGAAAAAACAATTTTCCAGCCAAGAACACATTTCATTTTCTTTTCTTGAGAAAATCCAAATAGAGAAAAACAAAGGTTAATTTGTCGAAACAATTCAACATGAGGTTTTCAACATAGATCAGGTTTTTTTTGCATTTTTCAACAAACAAACATATACAATTTAAAATCACAAAAACATCTAATTTCAAGACATGAACCTGATTTCTTGAGTTTGAGGGGATCCAGAACTGGTGCTCAACTTCCAACCTCAACTCCATAGATTTTCACAGCCTCCATCCAAAACCCACAAAAATGCAACAATTCTTCCTCTCCTCCAATTCAAACTTTTCCAAAATTTTATCCTCCAAAATTGTGAAACAAAATTCAAACATAAGGATAAAACCCTAAAAATCCTACAACCACCCTCATAAATTTTTGAAAACAGAAAATGCAAAATATTTCATTTCTTTTCAATTTTTTGAATTTTCAAATTGACTTTTTAATCATTTTCTTAATTTTCAATTTCAACAAATATAACAATAACTTCAACATAAATAAATTAACTTATTTCAACATCATAAATTTAATTAATTAATAAATATATTTAATCAATGATTAAATTATTTATTAATTAAATTAAATTAATAATAAAATAAATTACATTTCAACATAATCTTAAAACAAATTAATCCACAACTTAAATAAATTAAGCCATTTAATTACCCTTTTCTAACTTGAAATTAAATAACGAAGAGAGGGAACGATATTCAAAGCAACACAACCCGACTAACACTAGACGACACACTAGGACTAGGGTGGCGACTTGGCATGAAAAACCTAGCTACTATCTCCCAATCGAATACCGTTGGGCATTGAACAAGCTCCAACCTGTGAAACCAGGTGGAGTCGATGTCCTGTACCTGTCAACCTGTAAATCAAGTAAACAACAACATATAATATGAACAACATAAAATACACACCGTGAAGAGGAAATCACGGAATCCCAGGGCGCTCGCAAGCGAGTGATGCAATATCATCCTCTTCACCAAGACAGTGTAACTAACTGACAATTCTAACATACTAATATAATCCAAAGCATAAACATCATTAATTCGAATATCCCTTTATGCTAATCACAACATGTCATAAAGATAACATCATATTAAAATACCACATTCACATCGCTTTACAGATAGCGATCAAAACACAGTCGGGTACCAAAGACAAGGTACTAACAGAAAGCACACAAATAAGGCATCTGAATAACCAGAAACACATCAAAGAAACATACCCACACAAGGACACACTGTCCAACCAGAAGTAAAAAAAAGGGGTATTATAGAGTTACAATTTCTATTACATTCTAAGGCGGTTATTGGTGCCAAATAAAGGGGTGAATGAGGTTACAAAAGAAGGCTCCATTACTGTAGATTGTAGTTTTGAAATATAGAGTTTTCTTAGCGTTGATTTTCTTTGTAGTGAGACAAACCCATGTGCCTATAGCGTAGTTTCTAAATTTGTAATTCCATTCTCAAGAAGAAATTGAAAGCAGGTTGTTTTCCTTCCTATGTTTTTCTCTGTTAATATTTGTTGTGCTAAGTGTGTTTGTTGTGTGGGATAGCTCTTCATTAAGTGGTATCAAAGCAGAAGTCTTAAGTGCGTAAATAGATCACTGAATGTGAAGCAGTTTACACTAGGACTTGTGGTTATGGGTTTGTGAGAAAGCTGATTGGGATGCTACACAAAGAAATTGTGGTGGTAGAAGGAATATTGTTGTATCAAAAGAGGGTTATAGAGCCTTGCAGAGACATGTTCAAGAACTACAAGAGGATTTGCATAAAGGGTTTGAGTTGAGAAGAGGAGATGGAATTGAAGATGAAGATGAAGAAGACACACAAGTCAAAGAAGAACAAGATGCAGTAGACCATGAGAAAGTCAGACTATTTAAGGCCATCTCCAAGATTGGAAAAAGGATAAATTTTGATGTTTCTACATTTTTTAGAAATCTTAACCCAAAAGAGTTGATTGATTGGATCAATTATATGGAGTATTTTGAGTATGAGGAGGTGGAAAATCCTAAGAGGGCCTGTCATGCCCCAAAATTTTACAAAACAAAAATAAAACACAACCACCAAATATTTGAATAAATACACATGAACACTAATAATCATTAACTATATGGGAACATGGAGCATACCAATGGTTAGGATAGTATTGAATATCCATAATAACATTAACTATAATAAAATTTGTAGTATTATGATTACCATCATCCTCACCAATTTTAAATATTTACATTTATGATTGACACTATAAGGATATATTTCCTTTAATACCCGATACAAATATTCCATCCTCTCTAAGTACCTACTCCCAAAGATTATGCCACCCACGACATCAAAACTTTAATTTTATTCTTATTTGCATTACTAGAGATAATATAGCCAATTCTACCTAAATATGCTAGTTATATATCCTTTAATATTACTGATTCTAAATTTACCTCCCATAAAAAATTAACATCATTATTCATGGAGTCACAAGCGTACTCACTATTATTGTTAATATTTTTTCCAATTATAAATTTTATCATTACCAGTTACTAATACAATTATAATAATATTCTTGAAATTAAAATTACTCGACTACTAATTTTTTTGACACCAACAACCCCATATTGATAATACCCATAATACAAATGTTAATATAATTGCGTTAATAAGATTACCATGATATTATCCTTAATACTCAATGTTAATCTATCACCCTTAAAAAATATCCATTCCAATTGATTATGTTAGTACTCATAATATTTGTATTTTAGTATTATTCTTATTTATATTAATAAGGAGAGTATTACCCATTTCAATTAATATCACTACTAGTTATCTACCACTGATCCTAAATTTAATCCAATAATATTAACATCCTTATCCACGAAATCATAAGTATGTTTACTATTATCGTTAGTGACCCTACCAATTATGTTTTACCATTTACTATCTACAATTTCATTTACAAAATTAATCTTGAAATCAATTTACTCAATTACAAATTTATTGACACAAATCTCATGGTATTGACATTACTCAAAACATTAATATTAATATCATTCTCATTACCTATATCCTTATCCAACAATGATATTATTGTGATTGGAAGTCACGGCAATACTATCGTTATTAGATAAGATATTCCTTACTCTTTATTCTACCCTTTACTTATAGATGGTGAAAGAACTAACATTTGCAAAAATTGACCCTTGTGCAAAGACTCAAACAACATTGAACAAAGCAATCAACTAACCATAATAGCCTAAGTTCAAGAACATCTCTAATTTAATTTACCTTTCCAAGTTATCCATTCAATGTCTATTCATTAGAAATGAGATCGATAATAATCACATGAACATGCAAGGAATAAGCTATCAAATCTAAACTAACTTAAATAACATTTAAGATTATTGGAATAATAATTCAACTATTCAAGATTGACTATGCAAATAGACAAAACATAGACACATACACTAAAATCATGATTACTTAAATCATTATTGTCGAGATTATATTTCCAACTTATAATTATTAAATTTCACAAGGAACCAATAACTACTCAGAAAATAGAAACGAGACAATAATATTTTATTAGCCTAAGATGGTTTTTATAAATGTAAGGTTAATTATTACTTCCATTAAAATTTCCCCCTTATATTTCAATACTAATCAAACTTAGTTGGATTATGTTTTAGTTTTACAGGCCAATGAATCCCTTAATCATAACTAACTTAAAAACCGCTTGGCCACCCTTTAATTGCTGAATCATTTACTCTCATAATGGTTTCCATTTAAGTTTTCTTCGATGTCCATCTACTCCAGATTATCTTCCAAGATGGAAGGCAGATATTGAAGGGTTTACAATAATGAAAATAATGAGAGACAGGCGGCCCATACACTGGCCAAAATTTGAATGACATTGACTTAATGTTTAAAGCCAAAGGAAACTTGCACAAGCTTTTTACATTGCTAGACATAAGGTTTGGAAGAAAAGAATGCATATAAGACTGATCGCTATACAAATTCTGAGCAACTAAGTGTAGAAAAAAATTCAAACATCATTGCTTTACAGAGGTTTAAATGCTAACATTTGAGGAAATAATTCATAGGTTAATAGAACTTATGTGCTGCAAAATACATGTTTCTTTTGGAATATTTATTAATGATTTTGGAGGCATTGTGAGGGGAAATAACGACTCTACCATGGGGTTGTAGCCTCCATGGTGCCACAACGCTTATGGGTTGCGGACCCCCATGGCCGCCTCCCATAGTCATCGACCAAGGGTTGATATTAGTTTGCCCCTTTTTTATTTTTTAACTTAAAAATATTTAAATCATTATTTATGCATTATGATTGTCAATAATGTTATTTTTAATTTAGTTTTTATATATGTAGAAATACAATAACGTATATGTGTATATATGTAAATTAATATTTTTAAATTACTATTAAATATATATATATGTTCTTAAGAGGGATAAATATAGAATTTGTCTTTTAATTTTATAATTAAAATTTGATGGAATAGATAAAAAAATAACGAGAAAACATACATATACACATGAATTTTCTTTTAACCTTTCTATAAGGAAAATAGTTTATTTAACCCAATTAACTTTGTAACTACTTCCTAAACAAAGTTAGAGAATAGGGTACCCAAGAGCAATAGTTTTATCTATTTTAAGATTCAAACTAATAGCTTTTATAAAGTTTGCACTCAATATTAGTTGTTTATATTTAGGGATTGAAACACATCTAATGCCTTTATTGAATGTACTCATCTAGATGGAAGGATAACCACATATACAATTTGAACCTCTCCACACATATCCAACAATTGCATTTTTTTCACATCTCCACTCTTAGGCTCAAATCTCTTCCTGGTTCATATGACTCATATCCTATTTCCTTGGATCTTGAATGCGAGTCTTTCCATTGGTTCTCAACTTCCATATGAAAACTTGAAAGAAGAAGTCACAAAAAAAAAAAATGGCCACAAGCTCTCCTCCCAACTATAGGATTGATGTTCAATCCACCCCTGAGCTCCAAGGCTCACATAGCTATTCCAAAGCATACACACAACCATAATTTACTTACACTACCCAACCATTTCCCACCCTATAACATTCATATTTTACCACTATTCACATATTAGAATCATTTGCATGTTTACAACCATTCACAACACAAGAAAGTTTCAAGTCCACACCACTCAAAATCATCATACAAATAATTCAACATAGAATTCTTCAAGAACATGAAAACACCACAACAATCAACCTCTCATCAACAAGATTACACAAGGAAAGATCTTACCAAAATATTGTTTCCCAACATGTGGGAGCCTCTTCTCATCAAGCCCATTTCTTCCCTTCTTCCCAAAAATTCTCCTCAAAAATGAGAAATCCACCTAAAGACCAAAAGAAAAAGCAAAAGAAAAAGGAGAGGAGCCAAGGCAAAAAAAAGGAAGCCAAGTCAAAACAGGGATCCTATTCTCCTTTCAAGGAGAAGGAATATATAGAAGGAAAAAGGCAACCAACTCCCCATAACTTCCCAACCAACTTTAATTTTCGTCACTTTTCATAAGTGGGAAATTAGAGTGGGTTTTAGTCTTTATTTAAGGGGTATTATGGAATAAAAATACCTCTAATCCAAAGACCTACCACTTAGGAAACATTTTATACACTTCATACCACATAAAGACTTCTCAAAACATACAATAAGTAATCACCTTTAAAGGGTGACTCAAAAGTCTAATAAAACAACCTTTCACACATGCACAATCCTTACCAAACAAGGTCAAAACACATATCCTTGATATGACTAGTAATTCACAAAAAATGACATAAGGGAGGTAGCTATGTGAGCCCTTCATCAACATTGGCCAATTTTAACTTGTTTACTCAACTAGAGAAAGGTGTTAGTAATTCTCATAATTAATAGTAATTGAAACAAATAGCATATGATGAATATCCTTTTGATAATAAGCAACTAAGGAATTAAATCTACATAAGTAACATATAATTTAACTCTTCCTACTTGCATAATACCTTTTTGAGTCAAGTGATAATTGATTATGTTATTTAATATCAAACTATTACTACTTATGAATAATCTATTTAACCTATAATGAATACTACTACAACCAAATATTGAATATCAATCATTACCTTTATATTCACACTTACTCACTCATACCTAACATGATGAAATCCATTATATATATAATGATATTACCAACAATAAAACGTCTTGATCATTTCATACTTACATAGATAAGGAATAAAACTCATCTAGCTATCACACAAAGTCACAAGAACCACTAGTTAGTTAGTCAACAATCAGAATATAAGCAACTTGATGTATAGGAACAATAATCACTAATGTCTATTGTCCAACATAAAAAAACATAAAAAATATAGGACATGAACCATTGATGAATAATAGGATCAATAAGGCCATAAGGGATGAGGTCTTATAGGGCCAAATTTGCAAAGACCAAGCTAAAAGGTCTTGTCGACATTTGGTGGAAGTACACATAGAAATAAATAAAAGAGGGAAAGAAAAAATAACAAGATGGGATCAAATAGTGGAAAAGATAAAGAGGCGGTTTATTCTCGTTGATTATGAGTTAGATCTATTAAAAAGGATACAAGGTTTGAAGTAGGTAGGTAGGCTTGTCAAAAAGTACACAAAAGAGTTTTACAGGGTCATTGATCAGAACAGGCCATTCTAAGTCTACCAAGAAGAAGGTAGCCTGTTATCTAAATGGGTTGAAGCCAAGCACTCATGAGAGATAAGTTTGGTCAAGATGACTACAATTGAATATGCTTATCAGTTTTCCCTAAAGGTAGAAGAGAAGCTAAATAGAAGATTTGAAAACAAGCAAAGAGGAAGAGGATGTGGTGGAAGGATTGGTGAATGATCATAAGGAGGAAAAAATAAAGATCAAAAGAAGGAAGAATCTAGAAATGGTCAAAAATAGAAGGGAGATTGTTGGATAGGACAATTGAGAGGGGGGGTGAATCAATTGTCACTGATTTTAACCTTAAATTCAATTACCGAAACTAACACATAAACTGATTAAGTGATTAACCATCAAATTCCAATGCACAAACACAATAACACCATATTTACGTGGAAAATCCAATGAGGGAAAAGCCATGGTGAGGATTAACTCATGCTATAGAGAATATCAAAATGGATTACAAAAAGGCTCACTGCCTATAATAAGGACTCACTATCCATAGGGCTACAACCTGGATGG
The DNA here is from genome assembly GCA_007115665.2 of Sequoiadendron giganteum. Classification (NCBI taxonomy): domain Eukaryota; kingdom Viridiplantae; phylum Streptophyta; class Pinopsida; order Cupressales; family Cupressaceae; genus Sequoiadendron; species Sequoiadendron giganteum. The sequence continues at coordinate 113,860,545 of CM021103.1, read as the reverse complement.
CTCATTGCCACAAAGATACAAAGAAGACAAAGAAGACTTGTTACAAAGAGACAACAATCCAAATGAAATAAAGGATTCCACCACAATCACTGATCCACTTGCATGAATGAAAGAATTTTCCTTCTGCTCACTGCATCCGAAAACTCAACGTTAAGCTTCACACTAATCAACCACACACATAACTCTCACACTTTCATAATAGCATCAAAGTCACGTCTGCTCTTTCACTTATACTCCTTCATTTCTTATGTACACTTTTTCATTGCTAGCGCATTTTGTATTTATACCATCTCCAACTTTAAAAAATACAAAGTTGGCCATCCAACTTCAAATTCAAATTAGGGCAGCACCAAACATCCTAGGGTGGAATTAGAATGAGGGTGACCCAAACACATGCTTCACTGGGACCCATAATAGATCCAACATGCTTCATCAACTTTGAAGATAGTGTTTGACACACAGTTGGCCAAACTAGTGTAAAACACATAGATCAATTAATCTCAATACTTCCAAATGCCAAAACCATCTTCCATAGAACTAGGGAAACACAATTCTAGAACCTCAAAGAGAAATCTGAACCAACAACAATTCTCCCAGACCTCAGCTAGAACATAAAAACCATGTAGTTCACAAGTACTAGACCAACATCCTCAATAGCTGACAACCTGTAACCTTATTTTAATATAATTTTCTCAATATCCTCAACATATACAGTCAACATCAACTAGTAGATAACCAACTGATTGGTTCACAACAATGACAATAATTTCATTCCTCTTTTCATTCTTGCAAAAATCTCCCCCTTTGTCATTGATGGCAACACATGATGTGAAAAACCATCAAAGACACACACCAACTCTGAAAATACTTCTGAAGATTTTTCTTCTTCTTCTCCCCCTTAGAAGATCATCTTCCTCATCACCTGCTTTCTCTTATTAGCTTTATTTCCTCTTCACCTTCTCTTTCTCTCTTTTTCACATGCTCTTTCTCTCCCCCTTTGACATCAATGGAAAAGGTAGAAAGATATGTTCATTGAAACTTACTTTGACATGAAAACATAATACTCATAATGACAACACTTCAAAAATTGCTTGCTCCCCTAGAGAGGTAGCCACCAAAAACATTAGCCCAAAAAGATAGAACCATGAATCCACCGGATCGATGCATCTTCAAATGCATCTTAGTTTATAAAAGGAGGGGCAATAACCCCTAGCCTATCCTAGAGATACTTAAAAGTATCTTTAGGAAGAGCCTTTGTAAATATATCTGCAATCTAATCCTTTGTTGAAACATACTCAAGATTGAATTCATTCTCCATGACCTTCTCTCTCAAGAAATGATACCTAATAGATATATGCTTCATTCTTGAGTGCATTACATGATTCTTCAAAATGCTAATTGGACTTGTATTATCACAGAAGATATAAATAGGATCATCATACAACACTATGATACCCTTCAATGTCTGTTTTATCTATAAAAATGGTGTACAACAAGATGCAACAACAATATACTCAGCTTCAATAGTAGACAAAGAGACTGAATCTTGATTCTTACTCAACCATGCCACCAATCTACATCCAAGAAATAATGCACCACCACTAGTACTCTTTCTGTCATCTATACTTTGGCCCAATTTGCATATGTTTAAGCTCTAAGTGTAGAGTCAATGTCTCTAGGATACCATAATCCATAATCCGGAGTGCCATTCAAATATGTGAATATTCTTTTAATTATAGTAACATGTGTTTCCTTTGGATCTTCTTGAAATCTAGCCACAAGACAAACCACATGCATAATATCTGGTCTAGTAGCAGTCAAATACTGTAGTCAACCAATCATAGCTCTATACTTACACTGATCAGCCTTAGGTGAATCATCATCTTTACCCAACTTACAACCAACCACCATAGGAGTACTTACCAGTTTGGAACTGTCCATTCCAAATCTTTTCAGCATCTCTTTCACATACTTAGATTATGAAATGAAAATTGCTTCCTCTGATTGATTAATCTATAGCCCAAGAAAGAAATTCATCTCACCAAACATAGACATTTCAAATTATTTTTGCATATCTTCTGCAAAAATCTTGCACATCTTTTCATTTCCTCCAAAGATAATGTCATCAACATATACAACAATAATCAGGCTTTTGACATTTTTAGTCTTGAAATATAAAATACTGTCTGTTGTACCTTTGTTAAATCCTCGCTGACTCAAATACTTATCTAGCCTTGCATACTAGGCTCTAGGAGCTTGCTTCAATCCATATAAAGTTTTCTTCAATCTGCACACCATATCTGGTTGATTTGTTAACTGAAATCCTTTCGGTTGTTCCATGTAGACCTCTTCTTCTAGTTCACCATTCAAAAATGTTGACTTGACATCCATCTGATAGACTTTTTATAAGAAGACAATGGAAAGAATATCCTTATAGGTTCCATTCTTGCTGTAAGATCAAAATTCTCTTGAAAATCTATACGTTCTACTTGCGAGTAGCCTTTACACACAAGCCTTGCTTTGTTTCTGATAACTTTCCCATTCTCATTCAACTTGTTTTTGAATACCCATTTGATCCAATGATATTTTTGTCTGTCGGTCTTGGGACCAATTCCCAAGTTTGATTCTTCTCAATTTGTAAAATTTCTTCTTTCATTTCTTCCTTCCAATGTTCATCCTTACACGCTTCACTTACTGAATTTAGATCAATCTTAGAGAATAAGCACAAATTTACTTCAGCAACAACTTTGCTTCTAGTTAACACACCTTTTTTCTTGTGTCCAATAATCTGAATTTTTGAATGATTCCTCTGTACATATTTGGTGCCCAAGGGGACATCACTGGATCATCTTCTTCACTTTCATTCTACTTTTCTTGCTCATATTTATCCTATTCTTCCACAGCTACTTTTATTCTTGCACAATCATGTTCATCAGACATATACCCATCAATATCAATAGAATTCTTTATTGTTTCATCAACCTTCACATTCGAGCTTTCTAAAATTTTCCTTAATATTTTTTTGAAACATATGTATGCCTTGATTTTAGTAGAGTATCCAAGAAATATTCCTTCATCACTTCTTGCATCAAACTTACCCAAAGTTTCCTCTTCTCTTTTGATATAGCATTTGCTTCCGAATACCTTGAAATATTTGACTGTAGGAATTCTTCAGTGCCATAGCTCATAGGGAGTCTTTGTACTGTTTTCTCTTGCCTGAACTTGATTAAATACATATACAACAATGTGAATAAATTACTTCTAGTAAACTTTCGGTAATTTGGCTTCAATGATCATTGACCTAGCAACTTCTTGAACTATTCTATTTTTCCTTTCAACAACTCCATTTTGCTGAGGAGTTCTCGGACCTGATAGCTATCTTTTTATACCATGAATTTCACAAAACATATTGAACTCATAAGAGGTGAACTCTCCACTTCTATCAGATCTCAAATATTTAATCTTCAAATTCACTTCATTTTCAACCATAGTCTTGAATGCCTTGAATCTATCTAATGCATTTGATTTATCTCTTAGAAATGTAACCCATGTATAACTAGAATAATCATCAATTAAAAGCATAAAATACCTTTCACCAAGTAGAATTCACACTCTCATAGGACCAAAAAGGTCTGTATGAACCAAATCCAACAATCTAGTAGTAGATTTTTCTCTTGATTTGTAATGACTTCTTGTTTGCTTCCCGAACTGGAAATTCCTACAGATAACATTTACATGCTTTGTAATTCTCGGTAGATCTCTCACGACCTAAACATAACTAATTCTTTCCAAGTTATCAAAATTCATGTGACACAGTCTCCTACGCCATAGCCAACTATCATTTATCTGAGTCATAAAACATTGTCTATCAACACCTTTAAGTTGATAAATATTCCCTTCAGATTTCTTTCCTGTAGCAATCAATGTTTCAGATCCTTTCTGGATCTCACATTTCTCATCCTTAAACATAAGATCACATCCTTTTCTGCACATCTCACCAAAAATCAACAAATTATTTCTCTTTCTCTTTCTCTTTCTCTTTCTCTTTCTCTCTTTCTCTTTCTCTTTCTCTTTCTCTTTCTCTTTCTCTTTCTCTTTCTCTTTCTCTTTCTCTTTCTCTTTCTCCCCCTCCCTCTCTCTTTCTCTTTCTCCCTCTCTCTTTCTCTTTCTCTTTGATTTACTGGTAGGTTCATCCTTAATCACCAAGAACAAGCATTCATTTTCAGCTAGATCTTCATATTCTGAATCTTCATCTGAAATACTAGCATTCTCATTAACATAATAAGCTCTATTAATTTTTTTTCTTTCTTTTCTTCTCATATCTTTGTTTATTCCTTTTAGCTCTTTCTGGAAACTTTACAGCATAGTGACCAATTTCTCCACAACTAAATCAATTAAAGGGAAACTTACCTTCATACTAACCTGAGCCTTTTCTCATTCTTCTTACAAAGTTATCCTCAATTTCATCAAAGTTTTCTTCATCCAGGTCTTCAATTTTTGTAGCTTTAAGAGTAGTCTCTATTTTACCTCCACTTCTTAGATTCAAATTCCTCATTTCATAAGATGTCAAAAATCCTAGCAGAAGATCCTTAGTACAAGTCTTGTAATCTATAGTTTGCTCAATAGCACTAACCTTTTGACTATAAGCATCATGAAGAGTTTTGAGAATCTTCTTTACAATTTTGGTTTCATCTATAGTAGCGCCAAGGCATCACATTCTAGCCACAACCAGATCCAATCTCTATACATAGAATCTAACATTCTCATCTTTGGACATGTGTAAGAGATCAAACTGTGTTTCCAGATTCTATAATTTTTCTTCTTTTACCCTTTCATCATCATCATGTGCTCTTTCTAAAGCATCCCAAACTTCCTTAACCATCTTCAAATTCTGAACCTTAATCAACTCGAAATGTACCAGACTATTCTTCAAGATGAACTTTGCCTTATTATTTGCTTCATGTGCTCTAATTTCTTCAGGTGTACTCAGACCATTAACAGGAGGAGTGGAGGGTTTCTTATAAGATTTCTATACATGATATCCATAATACTCCAAATATTCTTCCATCAATACTTTCCAGATACCATAATTAGTTCCATCAACCTTAGATAATCATAGATCATTTTTCTAGTCATCTCAGACCTTCCTCAAGTGGTTAAGCTCTTCACCAAGGAACCAAGATATGATACCAATTTTTGGATATGACAACTAAGAGGGGGGGGGGGGTGAATCAATTGTCACATATTTTAACCTTAAATTCAATTACTAGAACCAACACATAAACTGATTAAGTGATTAACCATCAAATTCCAATGCACAAACACAATAACACCAAATTTATGTGGAAAACCTAATGAGGGAAAAACCACGATGAGGATTAATTCACACTATAGAGAATATCAAAACCAATTACAAAAAGGCTCATTGCCTAGAATAAGGACTCACTATCTGGACTCATTGTCCACAAGGCTACAACTCGGATGGCTCACTAACATAGAGATACAAAGAAGAAAAACAAGACTTGTTATAGAGAGACAACGATCCTAATGCAACAAAGGATTCCACCACAATCACTGATCCACTTGCATGAATGACATAGTTCACCTTCTGCTCATTGCATCCAAAAACTCAACATTAAGCTTCACACTGATCAACCACACACATAACTCGCACACTTTCAAAATATCATCAAAGTTGCGTCTAACCTTTCACTTATCTTCCTTCTTTTCTTCTGTACACTTTTTCATTGCTAGCACATTTTGTATTTATACCATCTCCAACTTTGAAAATATAAAAATTTGGCCATCCAACTTCAAATTGAAATTAGGTTAGTGCCAAACATCCTAGGGTGGAATTAGAATGAGGGTAACTGAAACACATGCTTCACGGGGACCCATAATATATCCAACATTCTTCAGCAACTTCGAAGATAGTGCTTGACACATGATCAACCAAACCAGTGTAAAACACATAGATCAATTAAGTTTGATACTTCCAAATGTCAAAACCATCTTCCATAGAACCAGAGCAACACAATTATAGGACCTCAAAGAGAAATTTGGACCAACAAAAATTCTCCCGGACCTCAGCCAGAACACAAAAAACATAGTTCACAAGTACCGAACCAATATCATCAATAGCTAACAACTTGTAACCTTCTTTTAATATAATTTTATCAATATCCTCAACATATACAGTTAACAACAACTAGTAAATAACCAGCTGACCGGTTGACATCAATGACAACACTTTCATTCCTCTTTCCATTCTTGCAATAGAGATAATGCTTACCACCCTCATAAGACAAATAATGGTGACCAAAGAGGACTTGAGGAGGCTTTGGATGAAGCCCTAGAAGAGGAGGATTTCATGGAACCTGTTTCCAATGTGGAGAAGAAGGATTTCGAGCATATGATTGTCCAAAACATCAAGGAAGGATAAGTAGAAGACCTGAAGGCAATGCACAAGTTGCATGTGTAGATCAAGATGTTGAATATGAATTTGAGCATTTTGAAGATGTAGAAAGAGAAGTTCTTATCACAAGGAGAGTCTTGCTAAATGAGGAGAAAGTTACAATTTAGAGGAAGAGTTTATTTCACACTAGATGTAAATGTGAATGTAAATTTTGTAAAGTTATCATTGATAGAGGTAGCACTAATAGTCTTTTTTTAGAAGAGATGGTTAAAAAATTGCAGTTGGAGAGGAGACATCATCATTCATACCAAATTGTATGGCTGCAAAAGGACCAAAAAGCTTTGGTCAATAGACAATTTTTAGTGAAGTTCAATATTGGGAATTACCATGATGAATTATTGTGTGAGATCATGCCTATGGATTATTTTCATATGTTATTGGGGAGGTCGAAACAATTTGATCAACATACAGTACATGATGGACATGTCAACACTTATTCCCCGACAAAGGATAGAGTTTGGCACAAGATGAAGCCTTTAAAGGAAGTGGAAGAAAAGGTATGTAGTTGTAGCATTGTAAATTGTCACCTTTGACAATTCCACACTAGAGTTTTCTCCCTCCTAAGTAATTGGACCTAATTGTACATCTAATGTCTTAAATTATGCATTCCATGACCCATTTGGATATTTATCTATGACATTCTAGATTTAGTGTTTTGCATCAAAATAGGTTATTTGCATCATTTGTTAGTCATATTTCATATCAAATCCATTTCGAAGTCCCTAAATTCAGATCCTAGGATTGATTAGCTCACCTTTTAGGTCGCAAGTCAATATTTTATCCTAGTTGATCTTGAATTAAATGATAAGCCCCATTTGTGGAAAAGCCCCTTTGAAATATTAAGATGAAAATCCTTAGGGTTTCACTTTTCAAACTTATCATTTTGGTGAACACGGTGCGTTAACATTATAGAACTTATGAAATATGAAGCATTTTATCCTAGATCTAGGATTAGTATTGCATTGTTCATTTAGGCATTCAATTTTACATCATAAAAAGTACAAAAATTCAAAACTTACATATCATATTGCATCATAGGTTGCAATATGTTAACTGCACTCATCATAGATCAAATCTACATTCAAATTGCATTTACAAATCTGTATTAGGTTTGGAATCAAATCTGAAAGTGTTCATTGCATTCATTTAGGCATTTTGCATATAGTTCAAAAGGTGAAAAATTACACTGTTTTGTGTCAAAAAGATATTAAAATTACCATTTTTAGATGTTGAATATTAGGACCAGTCAATTGCTACATTTTACATCTATACATTGCATTTGAAAGTGCCTTTTTATTGTTTATTTTAAAAAAAATTGTTGCATACTTGCATTGTGCATTGTAAGATCATAAATTAGTCATTTTTTGGAAAAATATTCAATGTCACACCCACACACACATAGAATAGGACCTAAATAAATATTGCATATATCTAGATTTTGAAATTTGTAAAGATCTTTTCCAAAAATAGGTGCCTTGGGAAAATTAGTTGAAGCTAATTTTTCTTAGATTTATGTGATATAACCCTCTCAGAGTCCTCCAGATCTGTTTTCCATTTTTCATCTTATTGTGATATAACAGTCTAAATTTCATTACACATGTAACATTGTCATATTGACTAAGTGTCTTGGTAAAATGTTGACTTCCTTGAAATATTTGGTTTATGTTTCATGCTATGTGTTTAGAAATGACTCTCATTCAGAGGATGAAATTCATATTCCTTCATCTCCCAATATATATCCCTTTAAAGAGGATATCTTGAAGAAAGAGGAGAAAATCATGAATGAATTTATAAACAATACCTTACCTAGCCTTGAGAATAATGTGGTCCTTCATCCTTCCATAAAATGGCCCAATCACCCATACCAACAATCAACACCACCTACCATACCACCACTTGAAAATTTTTACACATCACATAGGGAAAGTGATTCACAATCCATCCCTCAACCTAGGCACATGGAGGACCCTATCAAAAACAAACATGACAATCCCTTACCACCCACCGAGTCTCCATCCTATGAGAATAATACACTTGTTAGCTTGGAATGATGTTATGGACAAGGATTTAGGATCTTGAAAAAACAAGGATGTGCTATAAAGAACAAACATGAAATCCATTCCCTTTTGGGAAAAATGCCATTTGAAGACATAAAAGGAATTGGTTACCAAGATCCTCTACCTTTACATCAAAAAATTTCTCCATCATCCAAACCACACAAGATTCATGGTCTTATTAGAAAAGGCTTGTTACCAGCCCCACATCCTTTATCCGAGACTAAGCATAATTTAGCTACACTTTTGCAATTGGGATTCATTATGTTACCACCTATCAAGGAAAGAAGAGATAATAAAAGAAATAAGTTAAACATTTTTTTATAGGAGACTCCGAATTGGTTTTAAGGAAAGTTAGAAGTCAATATTATTGCCAAGACAAAATATTATCCACTTACAGTAATAGAGTAAAGGATTTTATTGAATATTTTAAAGAATTTAATATAAAAACTATTCCTAGAAGAAAAAACTATGTTATAAATGCTCTTACTATCTTAGCCAGCTCTCTGCATCCTATGATCGAGCCCCATTTGAAGAGATTTTCTATAGAGATGGTACCTAAGCCATCCATTATAAACAACATTATAAAAATTTAGGTGTTTGGAGATGATCAACATATCCTTAGATTCATCACAAATTCTAGAATTTTGTTGCTCAAATAAAAGCAAATGCTATATGGATCCATTTGAAATGGCTGAAGATGACATTATAAATTTGAAGACCATCAATATTCCTAAGGGAATGGTTGCTTTGTAAATAAAATTTGAATGGAAGGTAATGTGTCAAAACCCCATAAAGTTACCCTTGATTCCAAAGGGATTAAGTGTGACTCTCATAATTTAGGAGATAAAGAGGATAAAAGAGAAGTTTTAATTGGCCAAGTCTACACCACTGAAGAGAGAAATAGTATAGTAAAATATTTAAAATATTATAGGGAGGTAACCGCTTGGAGCTATGAAGAATTGAAAACTTACGTTACCTCTGTAATTACCCATACCATCCCTTTGAAGAAAGAAGCTAATAATTTCAGATAAAGGCAGTGTCTCGTCAATGCCCTACTTGAGCCATTTATTTAGAAGGAAGTTCATAAGATTTTAAGTGCTAGAATCATTTACCCAGTAAGAAATTCAACTTGGGTGGCAAATATAGTACTTGTAACAAATAAAAATGGAGAGATTCGATTGTGTCAATTTCAGGTTTCTGAATCGAGCATCTGAGAAGGATAATTATCCACTGCCCTCGCTAGATGAAGTTTTGAAAATAGTAAATGGATCTCAGATGATGTCATTCCTAGATGGATATTCAGGTTACAACCAAGTCATGGTTCGAGAGGAAGACAAATTAAAGACAACATTCACCACCAAATGGGGAACTTTTGTGTATTAGAGGATGCCTTTCAACCTCATTAATGCTAGAGCCACCTTATAAAAAGTGATGTACATAGAGTTCAAAGTATTAATAAGGAAATGCATCATCATATATATGGATGACCTCACGGTGTTCTCCAAGAACAGAGTTGACCATGTAAGTGATTTATGCAAGATCCTCAAACGATGCTAGGAATCAAGTATTTCACTCAACCCAAAGAAGTACATTTCTGGAGTTACTAAAGGGAAGATCCTAGGCCATATAATTTCTAAGAAAGGTATCTCCATATGCCTTGATAGGATTGAGTCCATTTTGAAATTTCCACTACCAAATAGTAAAAAGGAGCTAAAATATTTCTTTGGGAAGATCAAATTTGTCAGAAAGTTCATTAGTGGATTTGAAAAAATTGTACACCCTCTGAATGATATGTTGAAGAAAGATGCAAAGATCGAGTGGAGTGCAAAATCAAAGAAGGTCAAGTTCAAGAAATTAAAGAAGTCATAACTAGCACACATGTGCTAGCTAGTCTAGATTATGCCAAGCCTTTCAATATCTATACTTTCACTTTAGAACATTCTTGTGTCAATGTTCTAGCTCAGAAGGACGAAGATGGCGATGAAAGGCCAATAGATTTCATGAGTTATCTGTTCAAGAATGCAAAAGTTAGATATCCTAACTTAGATAAATAGTCACTTGCTCTAGTAAAAGCTATGAAGAAGTTTAGACATTAGATTTTAAGAAGAAAATTAATAGCCATAGTCCCCGACACCATAGTTAAGTCCATGTTGATGTAGAATGATCTCAGCGAATAAGATGTAAATGTATGGTTATTTTGTAGGAGTTTGGAATGGAAATTCAACCAATGAAGGTGATAAGAGGCTAGGGGTTATCAAAGACACTGGCTAGAGTCGATAAACAATTGGTGATTCGATAGTAGACGCAAAAGGATATCACCTCAAACATGTGGTATAAAGACATTGTCCAACACCTGTTGCAAAACAAGTGCCCAAACTGTATGAATGTAGCTCAGAGATGAGCATTAAGGATCAAGAGCCAAGAATATATGGTGAAAGTTGGGATCTTGTATCAAAGAAATTATGAAGGTGTTTACTTGATTTTTCTAGATAAAAAATCCATTTCTTTAGTTCTTACAAAGTTTCATTATAAATTTGGCATTGACCATAGTTCAATTGAAGCTAATACTCACCAAATACTACGAGTAGGGTATTATTGGCCCACTCTATTCAAGGATGCTTTTTAGCATGCTAAGACTTGCCATGTATGTCATATAGGAGCTAGAAAAGAAAGGAATGCACCTATACCATTACAACCCATATATGAGGTACATCCTTTTGCCTAATGGGGCTTGGATTTTATAGGAATGATATAACCTCACTCATTTGTAGGACATAGGTTTATTCTGGTAGCTACAAATTACTGCACGTGTTGGTTTAAAGCGATCATTTGCAAATAAAGTACAATGGACATGGTAATCAAATTTTTAGAGGATCACATAATGAACAAATTTGGAATGTCATTTTCTCTAGTATGTGATAGTGGTCCCCTTTCTTATCTGCTCATTTTTTGCAATGGGATTTTATGCATAAAATAATTTTAAAATATTCATCAAATTATTACCCCCAGGATAACACAGTCGTAAAGTCCACTAATAAAAACTTGATAGGTATCATAAAGAAGCTATTAGACAAAAAATTGAAAGATTGGCACTCAGCTCAAGTTTGCATTACGGGCTGATAGAACTAGAACCAAAATTTCATTAGGGACGTCCCCTTGCTAGTTGGTTTATGGTTTGGAACCTGTATTTCCCATGAATCTCATAATTACTACCTTAAAATTCATGGTGAGTTATTTGGACACAAATGATAGTTTAGGTTAGGATGACAAACTTGCTAAATCTAGATGGAAAGAGAAATATTGCTCTTGTACATATTTCAAAACACCAAGCCGTAGTTAAACGATGGTTTGACAAAAGAGATAAAAAAGTCTTAGGATCTTAGATCTTGTCCTACTTTAGGATAATTCTAAAGAAAAGAAAGGAAACCATTCAAATTTCAATCAACTTTGGATGGGCCCTTATTAGATATTTGAGATTTTAGGAGAAAATACCTTTAGGATCAGTACCATGTTTAAATAACCAACCCCATTGCCTATCAATGGGTAGTTCCTCAAGAATTATTTTGGATCCTAACTTGAGTTGTAATTATTGCAAATTATTAGGGTAGGTTTTTTGTTTGTTGTTCCTTTTCCTTTCTATTGCACGTATGGTATCACTTCTATTTTTCATTGTCTTTCTTCTTTTCTTATTTTTCCCTTTGTGTGTTTGTGGGTTGTTTTGTGAATGTTGTAGGTCAGAATATCAACCATGAATGTGATTCTTGTAGTATTTATTTTTTCAAGCCTTTTCCTTGTTTAAGTTCAAATTTTACTAATCCATAATTAATTTTGAAAGTCTTAGACGATCTAGTGTATGAAGCCAATGAGCCTTTGAATTCAGTTGCTCGAATCTTACTATCTACAAACTTACAAAAATCGAGATTTGGATTGAGGATGGATGTCAATGACCTTTGGGTTCAAGAAAATATAAAGATGGTTTCCTTTCTCAGTGACCACCATGATTCCCAACCCAACACCAGGTGAAAGATTGGAGAAAAGATACAAAAATAGAAGAAGAAAAGAAACAAAATATCATGGATAAACTATTAAAATGGGTGACTATGCCCAGGTCAGACCAACTAAGTTATAAAAGAGAATAAGAGAAAAAGAGGAAACTGAAAGATATATATATATATATACACACACACACACACAATTTTTTTTTTTGGGAGAAAGGAAAAACCAAATAGTTTTCTTGAATCATAGTTCATTCCATCTAATTTAAACCATATCTTGAAAGAATAAATCATGTGCACACACTATGAGATTCAAGTATTCTATTGTGATGGGTGAATTGTTCAAAATACTTAGATTGACATGGACTCCTTTGCTTAATTTTGGGTTCTTTTACCTTTGAATTTAAGCTTGTATAATTTTTTTGGAAGAGGAAATGTTTTTCAAGAATTTGTTCGTTGGTTTCTATTTGTTGTGCATTGCACTCACACCCTATTTTATTTTTGAAAAAAACTGGACCCTCCTCTTCTTCCTTTTGGCATGTTATTATTTTTCCTTTCTTTCCTTTCTTTTTCTTGGTTTTTCTTCTTTTCTCTCCTCCCCCTTTCTTCCTTTCCCTTTGTTTTTTCTTCTAAGTACCTTGTCAAATTTTGGGGTGTTAGGATTTTCCATACGAGCATACCCAATGGATTGGGCTTGAACCTCGATGCCTGACAAGTGCTCAATATTTTTTTCTCATTGTTTTGGACTTCAAATGTTAGGTATTTATTATACCAGATGTTTGACCCTTGAAGGACTGATGGTGATGACATCTTGTCACCTTGAGCCCCATGTCAGTCAAATCAATTGATCAAATTAATGACGCTAAAATGATTTTTAATGCAAAATTTATTGAGAAATTAATGAAGAGTTGGCAAAGGGTTTATCAAGTTTTTGAGGCTCATTTTGGCATTTGATATTAGCTATTTTCATTTGTGAGCTCTGCAACTTTATTTGTGAAACCCTCCTATGTGCATTCATCCACCATTGTTGTTTGTTCATATGTATTGTTTGGTTCATGGTTTGTGTGTTTGTGATTTTTTCGTTGTTCCTATTCACACTCGTGTGTGGTTCATTAGTGTTGCTATGTGTTTTATTTTACCCCTTCCACTCGATATCTCCAAGTAGAATCAAAGTCCCTTGAGTTTTCAATCATTTAACTTTCATCTTGGGTTTGTATGGGTGGCTTGATGTGTTTCTTGTGCCTCGTTCCTGTTTTGAATTGATTTGGCATTCATTTTTTTTACTTGCCTTTGTTTTCTTCATTTTTTATTTTTTGTTTTGTTGTTTTTTTGTCGCTAGATTGATTTTCTTCCTAACGTATTGATTGAAGATGTTTATGATGTCATATGTGTTGAATGTATAAGACAACTAAGAGGGGGGTGAATTAGCTATACCTTAAGGCTTTAAAACCCTTACAAACATTTAGATCCACACTTATTCAATTTACCCTTAATCTGTTATAATGATTTGGCATGAAAAGCAAATAACAAAAAATGAATCAAATCAACACTATGTACAAGATAACACCATATTTATGTGGAAAATCAAAGATGGGAAAAACCATGGTGAGGATTAGCTCACAATATAAAGTAATATCAACACTAAATATAAAGGGCTCACTACCCAAAGCAAGAAAGGCTCACTTCTAGAATAGAAAAGAAGATACAAAAGAATGTTACAAAGAGAAATCTATCTCAATGCAACAAAGAAATCCACCACAACATCATCAACACCTTTGTAACATAATTGAAGAATTGTAGACACCTTCGCTCACTACATCCAAAAATATAACACATGGAAGCCCACACTCCACTTATCAAATTCACACTCTAACACTTTGCAATTTTTATTGAATTTGCATCATACCTTTTTTATCTTCACATCCCTCAACAAATCAACTCATATTTATATCATCTTCAACCTTGAAAAAATTCTCCAAGGTTGGCTATGCACCTCAACCGTGAAAATTCAAATTAGGTTGGCACCAAAAGGCTTCCATGGCAAATAGAAGTGAAGGAGGATCACACCACTCCTTATCTTGGACCCAAATTTATAACACCATGCTACAACATGCCTCTACAAACAATAAACATCCATCGCAATTAGTGTAAACACCAAGATCAACTATTAGCAATGTAAACACCATTAAAATTTTAAGTGCATGCTTCCTTTGATCAATAACAACTCATGGGCAATAAATATCACCTAAACACAATCTGGAGTATTCTACAAATATCCTAAAATCCAATAAACTCCTTCACAACAAATTTGACCTTAAGAATGTACACACCCAGTACACTCAGACAATTCTACCATACACTATAACTCTAAAAATTGACTTTAGAAGCACCAAAAATTGAACAAGTTCGATTGAAGAAAGATACCAACCCTATCACAACACTTTTAGATCACAAGAACTAAAACAAAACTACAAAGAAATGTGAAGCAAAAAAATTTCTCCCAGAAACCTCTACAATACATAGTTCACACATTGGTGAACACCACTTCCTCTACATAGTGATCCAACATGCCAAATTCTAAATGCAACACCTCTAAACACCTCTAATCAACATATCTGAAACACATAGGCATATCTTCAACCTAGAAGAAATCTAGAGCAACACCAAAACACTACTCTACAATCCAAAACAACACTGCAACTCATTGTTTCCTCTTTTTGTCAAATTTTCTCAGAATTAGTTGGAAACCAAGCTCCAAAAGCACATCATCATCTCCATAACTTCCTCAACCATAGATATAATCTTATCAAGGAAACATTAGAGGTTGACACCAAAAGCTCACTAATGACAATATAATGCAACTAATTAAAGCATCATCAACAACTACACATATTCTTGCAACAATCTTCTTCTCATATAGTTGACACCAATGGTAACACAAGATTAGTGACAATGACAACACCACATTCTCATACTTGGAAAAATCTCCCCCTTTATCATTGATGACAACACATGATGTGAAAAATCATCAGCAACAAACACAACATCTCTGCTCCATACCTATTTCCTTTTCTATTTCCCCCCCTTTCACAATATACTTATTACTTTCTCCCAACTTATCTTCTTCATAAGCTTCATTCTTCCTTTTTATTTTTCACATTATTCTCTCCCCCTTTCTCAACTAAAACCTAAACATTTTTTGCATTATTCTCTCTCCTTCTTTGAAATTAATGGTAAAGGATAAAATATTTGTATTACCTATGTTTCTCCTTTGACATCAATCAATCTTCTCAAAACTAATTTGCAACTGATTTTCCTTTATTGCTCAGTATACTCCCTCTTAGGAGCACACACCATACTGTACTAATCAACAACCACTACATAATGAAAACATTCACTTCCCCTAAGTGTAACAACCACCAATGCCACTACCTACTCCCCTTGAGAGGTAGCCACCGACATTACCCTAGACCAAAGAATGAATCTTGAAATCCATTGGACTGATGCATCTCCTTATGCATCTAGTTCAAAGGAGGGGGAATAACCCCCAACATCTCTTGGAGATACTCAAAATTATCCTTAGGAAGAGACTTAATGAAAATATCAACCTAATCCTTTGTAGGAACATATTCAAGCTTAACTTCATTCTCTACAACCTTCTCTCTTAGAAAGTGATACCAAATTGAGATATGCTTTGTCCTTGAATGCATTACCAGATTCTTTGAAATATTGATAGCACTTGTATTATCATAGAAGATATAAATTGGTTCATCATATACCACCATAATATCCTTCAATGTTTTCCTCATCCACAATACTTGTGTGAAGCAAGATGTTGCAATGTATTCCACCTCTACAGTAGATAAAGACATTTAATCTTGTTTCTTACTCAACCATGACACAAATTAATATCCAAGAAATAATTCACCACCACTTGTAATTTTTTTGTCATCCACACAACCAACCCAATCTAAATTTGTGTAAGCACTCAAAGTAAAATCAGTATCCTTTAGATATGACAAGCCATGATTTGGAGTTCCCTTCAAGTATCTAAATATTCTTTTCACTACTGCAACATGTGAATCTCTCAGATCTTCTTGAAATCTAGCCATAAGACAAACTACATGCATGCTATCTGGTCTAGTAGCAATCAGATATAGCAGCCCTCAAATCATTGATCTATACTTTCTTTGATTAGGCTTAGGAGATTCATCATTCTTGCTCAGCTTGCAACCAATAACCATAGGAGTACATTCCGGTACAAAATCTTCCATTCCAAACTTCTTCAAAATTTCCTTGACATAATTTGATTGTGAATTGAAAACACTTTTATTTGTCTGATTTATTTGTAATCCAAGGAAGAAATTCATCTCCCCAAACATAGACATTTCAAACTCTTTTTGCATTTCTTCTAAAAACTTCCTGCACATAGCTTCATTTCCTCCAAATATTATGTCATCAACATATACAACCACAATAAATATTTTATCTTTTTCAACTTTAAAGTAAAGATTATTATCTACTGTACCTTTATTGAATCCTTTTTGTACCAAATACTTATCCAACCTTGCATACCAAGCTCTAGGAGCTTTCTTCAATCCATATAATGCCTTCCTCAATCTACATACCATATTCAGTTTGTTTGATAACTGAAATCCTTCTGATTGTTCTATGTATACCTATTTTTCTAGTTCTCCATTCAAAAAAGCATACTTCACATCCATTTGATAAACTTTGAAATCCTTACGTGTTGTAAAATCCAAAAACATCTTGATAGCTTCCATTCTTTCCATTGGAGAAAATGTCTCCTCCAAATCTATTCCTTTAACTTGTGAATAGCCTTTACACACAAGCCTTGCCTTGTTCTTTACCACTTCTCCATTCTCATTTAGTTTGTTTTTGAATACCCATTTGGTTCCAATAACATTTTGTTTTGCTGGTCTTGGGACAAGTTCCCAAGTTTGATTCTTCTCAATTTGCAACAATTATTCTTCCATAACCTTGATCCAATATTCATCCTTGCATACCTCAATCATTGATTTATGTTCAACTTCAGAAAGTAAACATAGATTTACCTGTTATCCAACAACTTTCCTTCTTGTCAGCATACCTCTACTCTTATCTCCAATGATTTGATCTTCAAAATAATTCTTCTACACATACTTAGGAGTTTTAGGTCTTTTTGGAAGCTTCTTCCTCTTCAATTTGCACTTCTCTTTCTTTTTCTTCTTCTCTGCAAGAAGACTCATCCGATTCATATCCATGTATCATCATTGAATTCTTCTGTAAATCTTCATCAACCTTGACACTTCCACTCTCAAAAATATTTATCAATCTCTTTTTATAGCTTCGATAAGATTTTCTTCTAGTAGAGTATCCAAGGAATATACCTTCATCAAACCTTGCATTAAGATTCCTGAGTTATCTTCATCTCTTTTGATATAGCATTTTCTTCCAAACACTCTTAAGTACTTGAGAGTAGGAATCATTCCATACCATAGCTCATAGGGAGTCTTTGTACTCTTTTCTCTTGCTTGAACTCTGTTAAGTGTATAAAAAATAGTATGAATTACTTCACTCCAGTAGAATTTCAATAGATTTTCCTTTTTCATCATACTCCTTGTAGCTTCTTAAAGAATCCTATTCTTTCTTTCAACCATTCCATTCTACTAAGGAGTCCTAGGGGTAGAAAAGTGCCTCTTTATGCCATGATTCTCATAGAATATGTTAAAATTATTGGAGGTGAACTCTCCACCTCTGTCAAACCTCAAACATCTGATTTTCATATCTATTTCATTCTCAACCATAACTTTAAATGCTTTAAACTTATTTATAGATTCTAATTTTTCTTTGAGAAAAGTAATCCATTTAATTTTAGAATAATCATCAATCAATATCATTAAATACCTATCACCTTGAAGACTTCTTACTCTTATAGAACCACAAAGATCTATATGTACCAATTCCAATAGTCTGATAGTAGATTGTTCTTTGACTTTGAAGTTTTTCTTGCTTGCTTTCCAATTTGACATTCTTTATAGACAACATTGATAGGCTTTGTAATCTTTGGTAGATCTCTCACAACTTGAATTGAATTGATTTTTACTAGGTTATCAAAACTAATGTGACACATCCTCCTAAGCCATAAATAGATTTCATTAATCTGAGTCATAAAGCAATTACCATAAATACCCTTAAGATGATAAACATTTCCATATATTCTTCTTCCAACAACAACCACAATTTTGGGTCTTTTTTTGATCTCACATCCATCATCTTGAAACATAAGATTGTATCATTTTCTACAAATTTGTCCAATAGTCAAGAGGTTATGCCTTACACCCTTAACATAGTAAACATCATTAGTATTATGCTTTCCATAAAAAATGATAGAACCTTTTCCACATATCTTAGAACATGTATCATCACCAAATATAACACATCCTCCATCATATTTTTCAAGTTTAACAAACTTACTCTTGTCACTGGTCATATGATTATAGCATCCACTATCAATGATCCAGTAGTTTTTCTCTTGTCTAGTATGAAAAAATAAACCCAAGTACCTTCAGTCTTATCCTTTGTCTCTATAGGGCTTTCCTTCACACATCTCTCAGAGTTAGCAAAAAATATTCATCTTTTAAAGCCATGAAAAATTATTCATCTTTATCTCCATAATCAGATTCATCATAAAAAATACTTGCATCTTCTCTAACATAATAGCTTTTCTTAATCATCTTACCCGTGTTCTCCTTATTTTTGTGATTCAAATATCCATTTGGACATCTTGAAGCATAGTGACCTATCTTTCCACAAATGAAACATTTGAAAGGCAACTTACTATTGTACTTACAAGTACCCTTCTTCATTCTCCTTACAAAGTTAGCTTCTATATCATCAAGATCCTCCCAATTTGATTCTTTGATCTCCTATGATTTTATAGCCTTAAAAGAAGTCTCAAGATTTGCACCACTATTTGTACCAAATTCTCTCATATCCAATGTAGTTAATGAGCCATAAAACTGATCTTTGGTATATTGATTCAAATTTGTAAATTCCTCAATAGAAAATTTTTTATGAGCATAAGACTTAGGAAGAGTTTTGAGAATCTTCTTTACCACTTCTGGTTCTTTGAGTTCATTGCCAAGACCTATGATGGAGCTGATAAATTCATCTACCCTTTGCATAGAGCTTGTAACATTTTCATCTTCAGACATTCGCAGATTTTCAAATTTTGCATCTTAGCTTCTTTGACCTTATCATCTCCTTCATAAATGATTTCTAATTTTACCCAAATATCTTTAGCAGTTTTCATACTCATCACTTTCAATAATTCAAAATTAGTAAGACTATTTAAGAGAGCATACCTTACTTTACCATTACTTTCATAGACTTTGATCTCATCAACAGTACTTGGACCATTTGTAGGTTCAGTGTATCCATTCTTAACAAACTTCCAGACATCAAATTCAATATAAACCAAAAAACCTTTCATCCTTGTCTTCCATAAAGCATAATCTGGTCCATCAAACACAAGGATCTCTTTCTTGTGCGCCATCCTAGATCTACCTCAAGTGGTTAATATTTCTTCCAAGGAACCTTTCTCTGATACCAATTTTTGAATGCATAATATAACTAAGAGGGGGTGAATTAGTTGCACCTTAAGGCTTCAAAACCATTACAAATGTTTAGATCCACATTCATTCAATTAACCCTTAATTTGTTATAATGATTTAGCATGAAAAGTAAATAACATAAATTGAATCAAATCAACACAACACACAAGAGAACACTAGATCTACATGAAAAATCCAGGATGGGAAAAACCATAGTGAGGATTATCTCACAATATAAATTAATATCAACACCAAATACAAAGGGCTCGGTATTGGAGGGCTCACTACCCAAGGAAAGAAAGGCTCACTGCCATAATAGAAAAGAAGATAGAGAAGATTGTTACAAAGACAAATCTATCTCAATGCAAAAAATACATCCACCACAACATCATCAACACCTTCACAACATAACTGAATAATTGTAGACACCTTATGCTCACTACATCCAATAATATAACACATGGAAGCCCACACTGCACTTCTCAAATTCACACTCTAACACTCTACAATTTGCATTATTTGTATCATATATTTTTTATCTTCTCATCCCTCAACAATTCAACTCATATTTATATCATCTTCAACCTTGAAAAAATTCTCCAAGGTTGGCTATGCACCTCAACCGTGAAAATTCAAATTAGGTTGGCACCAAAAGGCTTCCATGGAAGATAGAAGTGAAGGAGGATCACACCACTCCTTATCTTGGACCCAAATTTATAACACCATGCTACAACATGCCTCTACAAACAATAAACATCCATCGCAATTAGTGTAAAAATCATTAAAATTTTAAGTACATGCTTCCTTTGATCAATAAAAACTTGCAAAAAACAAATGGCACCTACACATAATCTGGAATATTCCACAAATACCCTAAAATCCAAAAAATTCCTCCACAACGACTTTCACTTGAAGAATGTACACTCCCAGTACACTTAGATAATTTTGCATTACACTGTAACTTAAAAAACTAACTTCAAAAGCACCAAACCTCAAAAAAGTTCAACTGAAGAAAGATACCAACCCTATCAGCACACCTTCATATGTGTAAGACATGAAACTAAACTACAGAGAAATATGGAGCATAACAATTTCTTCCAAAAAACTCTGCAATACATAGTTCACACATTGGTGAACACAACTTCATCTACACAGTGAATGAACACACCAAAATCTAAATGCAACAACTCTGAATGCCTTTGATCAACTTATCTGAAATACATAGGCAAATATTCAACCTAGAAGAAATGCAGAGCAACACCAAATCACTGCTCTGCAATCCAAAACAACACTACAACTCACTGTTTCCTCTTTTTTTTCAATTTTTTTCAAAAGCACTTGGAAAGAAAGCACCAGAAGCACATCCTCATCATCTCCATCAACTCCTTAACCATAGATAGAAGCTTATCAAAGAAACATTAGAGGTTGACACCAGTAGCTTACTAATGACAACATAATACAACTAATTAAAGCATCATCAACAACTACACATATTCTCGCAACAATATTCTTCTCATATAGTTGACACCAATGACAACACCAGCTTGCTGACATAAATGAAAACACCAATTTCTCATACTTGCAACAATCTGATTGCATGTCGGGCCTCAAACTTTCTATGTTTTTTCCTTGCCTTGTCATTTTTTTGATCTTTTTCAAATCTTGGGTGTCAGATGATTGTTTTACCCCCTAGCCAATGATATGATGAGTGTTATAAGATTTATCTAACACTTGACTATTGATTTTTCTAAGACTTAACAAATTTTGAACTTATTCAAATCTTGAGTTTTAGGTTTCAGTTTTAATGAATGTGTTTTACCTGCAATTTGATAAGTGATCCCTAAAGTCTAATTAGAAGACTTAGTGAAAATCCTATTGTTTGAAGAATTATTTTGGGCATCACTAATCAGGCATATCATTTACATAACTTCTTATTGAGGTAGAAGGTATGTGAAAAGTCTGATCTATGACCCTCGAAACCCAAAGGGAAAAATTACCTTTTCTTGAATAAAATGAACAATTTTAGGAGCATAATTTTGAGAAGTCTGAGAAAATTTAATGAAGTTCAAAATAATATTTCTTCAAACGTCGGGATTCGGGAGTACCCTTTGTTGAATGCTAAACTCATAAGGAAAATATTATACAACATTCCCAACTCCCAACCCTATATGGCCTTAAATTTTTTTTTTTGGGTATCTATGATCGGACCTACCTCCTAAAGATGGTGAAATTATTGTAAGAAAGAGGTAAAGAACATACCCAATCCTCGACTCTCAAACATATTGCAAGCAAGTTTTTAGAATTCGTTACTCAACATTTTCACTTAAGTGATTACATTGTTAGAAAATATAAGGTATGTAAAAAGCTCAATCCTCGACTCCCGATGGATCAAAATGAGAAGTTTGATCTTCTAAAATAGGGATGCTTTAATCCTTCAGTATGGGGTAAAGGGAAGGCTCGAGGCCTGGTCCCTGAATATTATATTTTGCATTATGCCTTCTTTTGAATAAGTTATTACTTTATATTATGGGATATATCTCTAATATAACTTGGTTTTGAAGGTGTGCTTTCTTTTCAGGTCAACAAATTAAAACATATTATATTTTCTATATGTAGGTGATATGCCACCTAAGGATCCTATAGAGAAGAACTACTAGTACAAGGGATATCATCCACCTTCCAAGATGTTCTCTCCTTACACAAATATTGGAGACACCGACCTCGATCATGTTCACATGGAAGATTTAAAAATGAGAATACATGATGAGGAAGCTCAGACATATCTTGTAACATGATTAGAAAATTTGGGTCTGGTGTAGGAAGTTGCTTTCCCAATAATTTTTTAATCCCTAGAGTTGGTTCTGACTTGTGTTCATTATTAAAATCATAGGACTAGAAAGATAATGGGACCTGCAGGAGAAGTGGTGCTCAATATGAGCCCATATATGATTGAAAATATCTTTAGGATTCTTGTTTTCCCCCAATATGAGGGAGTGGACACAAATAATTCTATGGAATAATTTGATGACAATGAGGAAAACAACCTCACCTACATTAATAATCAGATGTTGCTTACCCCTAGGAAGGCAGCCCTCAAGATGGCCAAGGTGCAATATAAGAGTGAATTCAAAGAAGATAGTAAGGATTTGATTGTACCATTGAGAAAAGTATTCAGATGTCACCATGCTAGGGATTTCTACTTGTGGATGGTCAAATTCATCATAACCATTGATGATTCCAAAAAGGACAAGATTGATTGGGCCACTCTTATCAATGAAACAATCCATGAACAACTAAAGACTATCCTACAAACATCCAAGTTGCACATGACATCATGCTTGGTGTATTTGTTGGCTTCTCAAGCCTCTTTCTCGGGTCTGGATAGAGTGGGTTCCTTCTAGCTTGGGGAGGTAACCATTTACGATAATTATCCTCAACTATACCAAAATTAGAGGATAGATACACCCATTTCTACGTTGTCAATGAAAAATTTGTGTATGTTATGATTAGAGGATTAGAGGGAAATTTCTCCAAAATTATCTCCAATGAAGCCATGGAAGAACTTAATAACTAGGGAAATTGGTATATCCAATTCAAAACCTTCACTTACATTAAAGTGGTTGGCTTCTACAACACTTCCTACAAACTTCCAAGGTACCCATCAAATAAGATGATCTTATTGGAAGTATGCAAACATGTGATTGAGATTCCCTAATTGATTGTAAGAAAGCACAAATTTGGATACAGTTTTCCCACCAAAATGGGAGTATATTCATCTGAAAGTATGGAGAATTGCAAGAGTACAAAAGAAGAATTGGAAAAATATGCGCTAGTAATGTATAATGATTCTCGAGAAAAATTCGACCCAATTGGAAAAAAATGGCAAAGCGATAGGATATTTCTTCATTCATGAGATTAAGATAGAAGACCATTGGGAAAAATGTGAAGAAGAGTTTGAGGTAAGAATAAAGGATTACTATTAATTGACAATACATATGATAAAATATTGCATGAAGGCTTGAGTCTTCAAAAATGTAATAGAAGATGGGATGCTGTGAGATCCCATTTACAGTGGGAAAAACATCTATGAACATCCAATATTCAATGAAGATATTTTAGTAGATGAAAATACTGATATTCAAGAAAGGGTAGCTAATGTCATAGCCCATTACCTCCGATGGCTCAAACATCCCTTCCCCATGTTGAAGTTGTTAAAACCTACCAAAGCAATAGAGAAGGAGAAAGCAGTAGGAAAAGTGCAAACAAGTGAAGGATCCTTTTTTGTTGCACCCAAGACCACACAAAGTTTACCTCTAAAGTGGAAAGGTAGAAAAGGAAAGAAAAAGAACCAATAGATGTAGGTTCAAGTAAAGAAAATATGGATGAAGAAGATACTCTAGTTAGAAAGAAGAGGACTAGAGAAGCCATTCAAGAAAGAGCTTCTCAACAAGAAGCTCAAAAAACCCACTCCTCTTCCCCTCCATATGAATCCCCTCTACCTTCGCCTCCTCCATATCCATAATTACCAAAATCACCACATGATCCTTATCCATCTCCACCTCCTTATCCTCCTCCATCTCCTACTCTCATTCCTGAAGATGATCCACCTACTAGTGGAAATAAATTCTTGTTAAGCCTGTACAAAAATAAACTGTGTTAGAAGAAGGGGAAATATAAAGAGAAGTCCCCATGAAAGAGGAAACACAAAGAGAGGTCCTTGTTGGAGATACCATGGTTAAAGAGAATATAGAATATGAACTAGATTAGGGAGAAGAGACTCATGATGAATGAGTCCTAGGAGAAGAAGAGATTAGAGTTGAGACAAAACAATGGGAGACCAAACATGATAGTTCAAAAGAAGGTTCCCATAATACTGAAGTCATCTTTTCCCATATAAGAGAAAAATATATTGCTATGCCAATTTGATCAAATCATACAATTGAAAGGTGAAAAAGGATGTATGTAGAAGGAAGCTTAGAGTAAATCTTGAGCATTTTGTCAAAATCCTTCTAGCCTCTTGTAAGGAGAAAAAGAGAGATAGAAGGATCTCAACTATCACCATGGACAAGCAAGGAAATAGAACTGTAAAAAATTCCATTCTATTGGTAGGTAAGCTCGAGTTTGAAATACAACAAGAAGACTACCAGATCAGATAAAGGAAAGAGAGAAACAATCTCTCCATATGTCTATTTTTTCTATCTTGAAAAGAATGCAAAAGGATGAGAACAAAAAAGAGGAGCTCAAAGCTCAAGTGGCCTAGCTAATAGCCTGTATTAATAATTTGATTGGACCAATGAAAACTATAGATCCTAGTCCACATTACAAACTACATTAAAGAGATAAGTTAGACATTTTGACTTGGAAGGATGGATCCTGATAGCCCAATAGTGGAAGTTTGAATTTTTGAATTTAGTCAATGAAGTGCTAAAATAAATCAATAAATTCTTATCACTCCATTAGTGAAAAGGATAGTGTAGCTCAACAAATTGAACAGGGCATTGATAAAGAATTATTAGTTTGGGAAGATTACATCCCAATTTTGTAAAAAAAAAAGGCAACACTAATAGAGGATCATCTGAAGGCTACAATAATTGAAGAAGAAGATCAAGACAAGATACTTGAGTGGTTGAGTAGCATAATTTTGTGTAAATATTTTAAATAGTGTAAGTATAATCTTAACAAAGACATAAATCAAGTGGGGAAAATAATGATCAAAATCTATCAATCTATAGAATATTTATATTGCAGATTTTGGGAGATCCCCAAAAAATGGTAGAGGAACTAAAGAATCAAATGCAAGGATAGGTTACCCAAGCTTCTATAAACTAAATGATGAATAAAAATGAAAAACTCCAATCCCTTCAGGAAGAGTTGATCGTCTTCAACAACCTACAACAATAAATGGAGAAGTATGATTTTGATCAGAAAATAAAGTTGCATTATCATCGAGTCCCATAAATGGAAATGATGAATGAAGTGATGTCAACATGAATTGACAACTTCTCAAATTAACTAGACACAATAATTTCCAGGTTTTTCTGTGTCATGTTTTATTTTAAATAAACTGCTGTAAAATTCCAATGCCCAACTTGTGAAGTTGGAACTAGCGTTGGAATTTAGTTAGCTTTCAGTTTGATTTTTTATTTCTTTAGATTAAGCTTAGTTAAATTGAAAGTAAAATTGGGGCGCCCAGTTGAAATTAAGTTGTATTTTAAATTTGCCTTAGTTAGATCTGGAGTGTTAGAGTTGGTTCTAGATTTTTTTTTGTTTAGATCCATAATTTTAGGAACTTAGTTTTCTATATAATTTTGGTTTTGGATCATTTTAAGGGATCTATATGTATGGTTGCACAATAAACTTATACATTCTCAATGTGGGTTTTCCTATTGACTTTGTGAAGATCTGATTTTGATAAATCAAAGGATTATTCCTATTTTGCATGCATCTCAATCTAGTGCATTGGTAAGGGTATGGATGTTTTATTTTATTTGAGTTGATAAATTAATGAAATATTATATGTTATTCTCGAATTTAGTAAGATTTTGACTTAGATTTGTATATGTTTGATGGTGTTATAATTAGATAAAGTTTGACGATATTATGTTTAGTTACATTTCCTCAGAATATTGCATCACAACTAATGGTAAATGTGTGAATGGATACTTGCATTAATGGTAGTTGGAAACATTTTGTTCAAAATTTCATAATTGATTGATGAAATAATTCTTATCATTCCATTTAGATTAGAATTCATTTATATTCCTTCTTGTTAGATTTTTGTCTTTTGAATTTTCTTTAAAATCAATTTGGAATAATTTGAAAGAGCATTCTATTGATATAAATCCGTTGTAGATCTAAACATGCAATTTTATTTCTACATATTAAATCTATTATCTTTTTCTAATGAATGTCTCTAAGATAATTTATAGTAAATCTAACAATCCAGATCCCTTATGAAATACATTGACAACCATTTTTTTGTCCCACACATTCAAGAACTAGCTATAAAGGAACCTTGGAGTAGTTTTCTTACTTTTCAAGAGAAGGAATGATCCATTATTTCTTAGCAAGTTGGATGTGCTAAAACTACCCTCAACACTACCTAGCTTGTATGAGGTTGCTGTAAAGGAGGGGATTTTCTATCCTCAAGACAATGGGGTCTTAAGGAGAAACTAACCCTCAATTACCTTAAGGATCAAAGCTCAAGTGACAAGATAAAGAATGAAGAATTTTTGTATAATTAAATCAAATAAATGCTAAAATACTAATGACAAGAATAATGAAATCACTTAATTATAGGAATGAATGAACAAATTAAAATATCTAATATACAAAAATAGAAAGTAAAATACAAATTTTACCCTCAAGAGGATTAGCTCTTTGCCTCAAATGATAGTGTGTCATGGAGACGTTTGCACCCCCACTATCATCTCTGTGTAATGGAAAAAATTTGTACCCTAGGATTTTATTTATTTATTTATACTCGTACTTTAGAAACTATAAGTTCAATGATGCAAAACCCATTGATGTATTTCCATTCCTTCCATGTAGCCTTCTCTTTTTGCATCAGTGGATAGATATTTGTCAAGGATACATGCACATCATGTGGATGTTCGTGCACCACGTTGTTGTCCTGACAGGATTCCTACCTCTAGAATCTGTAGAGATGCTACATTTCTGGTTGAGCATGAATGTGATGTCCTCTATTGACTCTTGACCAAAAAAAATGTCCCTTTGCCTCCTTGTTTATTTAAAACTCATTATTTTCATACTTGAGCTCTCTCCATTCACTCTTGAGCTCACTCTCATGTTTCTTCTCTCATTCTTGTTATCTTCTTGATCATATTCTTGCCTCTTCTTGTTGCCACAAGCTCTCTACTTGGATTCAACAATGTGCTCTTGCTACAACACCATTTTTTTTTAGGGTCTACAAAGATCTATTCCCTTGGTGAGGTATCATCTCTCATAATCTTCTCCTCTTAGCCTTGAGTGCTAGAAAAAAGGAAGGTGATATTTCTCTTTTTATTTACTTGCATAATTGTGTCTTATAGAGTAGCATTAAGGCTATCTTTGCACTCTATTTAATAGTGTCATTTCCTTTCTTTCCTTTATTGATTTTTGTATATCATTGCATATCTAGTTGTTCATGGAGCTGTGAACACTAAAACATGGGTCTAATTGAGGTAGAGCTCAAAAAACAACCCAATATTTTTCCTGTTTCCGTGTGTACAGGTGTTGGTTTGTCCGTTTGGAGTTATAATTGAAGGATTGGATTTTGTGAGTGGAAAGGAATATTTTCCTACTCTTTCTTTACCATTTTTGTACTAGAATAGCTTTCTAGTATTCTTCTTGTTGTACTTTCTTCTTTTTGTATTTTCTCTATCAAACTATTAAACTCTGTCAATCATGTCATACGTATGCCCCTTTATGTTTTTTGCCTATTTGCTAGACCTCTATCCTTATAGGATGTTAGTGCATCCTTGAGATGCTAGTACAATGTGCTAGAGTCTGGTTCCCACACTACTATCCTCAGATAGTAAACTATCTGGTATGTGGTTTGAAACCTTTGTGGTTGGCTCATCCGATTCTAAATACACCTATTTTCTATAGAGGGAAATTAGTGTGCTATTTTCCCTTCCTTTTCAACCTCTCTCTCAACCTGTCAAATAACTTGAGGTAGTTTAGGGAAATTTATTCCTTGAGGCTCTCTCATGACCTAGAGCCTTGGGGGTGACAAATCCCCCTTCTCTACATTTTTGGTGAACTCGATGTGAACTCATTTTTTTTCTTGGTATTGGAGAATATTTATCTTATGTCCTAGGTGTATTGTAGATTTGTGTGTCACAAAGCAGACAAATTTGTGACCTATTCTACGACCCCTAGATACATAGTTATAAGGAATCTTGGATATTTAGAAATGGAATCTAGGTAGGTCACTGCCAACTAGTACAATCTTCTACATTATTTGAGTTAGTCCTATCTAAGTATGTGAACATGGTTTCATTCACACATATCATACCTCCTGAAAAATACGAGTGTTACACCTGACATAACATTCACCTTGCATGATGAGTCTCTTAACAAAGAGCCTTCCCCGCTATATATTCTTGCTTGGATCAATGGAAATTTCATAACTAACATCTTAGTTGATTCAACGAGTCAGTTTAATGTTATAACAAAGGAGACTTTGTTTGTAAACAAATTACATAAGGATAGATACAAAGAGTTAAGGATCACTCTCCATACACATGATAAACTCTTTGTTGCGCATATGGACTTTATTTCTTTATCAGTCTTGGTAGGACCCAAGGCTATTGATATCTCATTTTTTATCATTCCAGAGTTCAACCTATTTTGAGTAAGGCTAGGTATCCCTTGGATGGCCTATGTGAACAGTGTCGCCTATGTGGTTCATAAATATGTAAAATTCCATCATGAAGTTTTTGTGCACCTAGTGAATGAAACTAGTTATAAATCACTGGTGCCACATGAGGGGTTCACATTGGATCACTTATGGCCTACCTCGTTCAGACCTCTCCCTCCTAAAGGATATTTTTTATATAAGGCTTATATTAAATATAAGACTATGGGCTCAACATTGAAGGCTAGTTATCTAGTGTCCCCTTATGCAAACTTTGTGAAGGCTTCTATGATTGTGTAGTAGTAAGCTACTTCTTCTACCTAGAAAAGGGGAAGGAAAAGCTTTCTCAAGATCAAGGGCCTTCTCCTTTTGTGTCATCTGCGTCTCATCCTAATGCAATAACTTTAGCTCCCACTCCCATTCCTCGCATGGGAAGTGCGATGGTGCCTGCATGGCGAAAAGATAAGCACCAAGTCTTTGAGTTTCCTATTTTTTCCACAATTCCTAGACTTGTTATCTATGGCAAGGGGAAGGGTCCTTGTGGGGTTGCTCCTATGTCTCAGCCTCCACAACCTCCTACTATTCCTCTACCTTCTATCATCAAGGCACTTTTTTTTGTTTATTTTCCTGTGGTTTTTTTTGTTCCTGTGCTTCCTCCTCCTTCTCCTACCCAGGATTCCATCCATCCACCAAAAATGGTTGCAAAGGATACTCCTATGGCTAAGCATCGACCTTCAGTCTCTTCTCAGGCCACGTCTTCTATCACTCATAGTTTACATAACTAGCTTGTGTGTGAGCACAAGCATAGGCGAAAGGCTTTGGCTGCTGAACACACCGCCTTACAGAAGATAGGGGGAGAAAGTGGCCCATGTTCTTGTACCCTCTTCTACTATTTCCCTTATTTTTGTTGTGCTTTCCTCCTTTCCAATTGCCTTTTTTTTTGCTTATGGCTCCTTTGGTGGGTCTTAATGATGCCTACCCCAAAAGGGTGTAGATTTTCATCACTCCCTTCACGGAGCCCCCTCTCTTGATGTCTCTCCCAGACATCCCTTCATTCTCTCATCCCATAGACATGTTGAACACAATGTTGATGTCTATTATAGCTTTATTTTCTTCCTCCTCAACTTCTACTTCTTTTGTAGGGATTATGTATCCTTTGTTGAAGTGCAAGCTGCAGGATGACCTTGTTGGAAGTGGAGGTCAGAAGAAGGGGTCACCTTCTTCAAAAGTTGGTTTTGTCCTCACTTATGCCATCCTCCTGATAGAGGTGGCCCCTACCTCTCTTGAGTTTGTCACTGCCCCTCTCAATGAGATTGGCAGTGGCTCTCAGGTGCCTCCTTCTCCCACCTGGTTGACACACGACACTCTGGTGAAGTGTATGTTTAATTCATTGGATGACATCCTAGCTCTGTCCTTAATCTTTGTAAGATCAATGAATTTTGACTCGCATGAGCTCGGTGAAGAGGACCTTGAGGGGCCTTCTTCCTTGGTCCTTGTTGTAGGTGAGTTAGAGGGTAATTCCCTTGCTATCTCGCCCTTGTAGGACCATCCACCCCCCTACAATGATCTAGATTGGGAGCAGGATGACCTGTTGGTTGATGAGGACTAGGGTGGTACCTCTTCTTTATCTGTAGCATTTTTTTTTGTGTATTTGTGTTCCCCTATGCTTGTCTTTTTGTGTTTGTGATCCTACCTGGAGGAGCCTTGCTACTCTTGTAGGTGCTTGGATATAGGCGTAAATTTTTTCGTGCACTTCTTCTATGTGTTGTGAAATTGTTTTTTGGTATTGGGGATGATGCAAAGTGTTGGGGGCATTTAGGGCTTCTTCCATATTGACCCAATTTTTATTTTTACTTTATTTTGATGTGCTCTTCTTCATGTTCTAAGAACTTTTGGGATTTATGATCATTCATTCATACACTATGTTATATCTATCTGTATATATGAAAAAAATTGACCTTGGGTTCTTAGACCCCCATGTCTCTCTTGATTTCCTCTGTCTCTATCTGCTTCTTGATGTCATGGTTCTTATAATGTGTTTTCCCTCGCATGCATGACAACATACCATAAATAAATCTCATCATGTATCTCATGCCACAAAATCTCTACCTCTCCTTTCTCTCCTTAGGATGTCATGTGCTCCTTTACACAACACATATCATACTAAGGGGGCTACCATGTTGTTCCAATTTTCAATTTGGTGAATTCTTTCAAAAAGGATTCCTTGGTCTAAAATTTTAAAATGAATTCCTTGATGAAAAAATTCCTTATTGAAGCCTGTCATTTTCAAAAAAAATTTATTCTCTCAAGATTCCTAGATAAAATTTTCTTTTGAAAAGGAGCATTCTTTCTAGCTGATTCCTTGATGAAAAATATTTTAAAAGGATCCCTTGATGACATAATAGCTTGTGGAAAATGTGGTGTCTTTCAATTGGAGTGTTCCTCTGAATGAACCCCTTGGTTCCTTTGAAAGATTCTCCTTCAATTCAAATATTTGATATCTTGTAAATGAGTATCTTTTAACTCATATTCAATGTCATTGTGTCTTGGTGTCATATATCGCATATCCTTAGGTCTATCTTGGGGGCAGGTCGACTAGACCCATTTTTTTGTGACTATCTTGCAATGGAGTTTGCAATAGACACAATATTATCTAGTTAGTATACCTAATCAGACAGTGTCTTATCATGCCGACTGTGTGTCTTATTTTTTTTACCTATCATGTTTGTGGTGAGATTGTAGCTTGCTTTGTAGGAGCAAGAACTTGTGAAGCCTCCTCTCTTTCATGTTAATCTAGCTTTGTAGGACCGAGAACTTGTGGAGCCATTTCTCCTTTCTTCACGTTTAGGTGTGTTGGATCAAAGATCTACTTCCTCAATGCTATTGGTATATTATTTTCAATCTCTTTCTACTTTAGCTTTCATTTGCATTGACTTGTATTCTCACTAAAGTGGGGGAAAAATGTAATGCCACAAATTTGCACTCTAGGAAAATTTCTCATTTATGTTACCCGTACTTTAGGAACTATAAGTTCAATGATGCAAAAACCACCATTTTCTTCACATTCCTTCCACATAGCCTTGTCTTTTTGTATTAGTGGAGGAATATTTGTTAGGGATGCACTCACATTGTGTGGATGTTCATGCATTATGTTGTTGTCCTGACAAGATTCTTGCCTCTGGAATCTGCAAAGATGTTATGTTTCTAGTTGTTTGTGAATGTAACATCCTCTATCGAATCTTGATCAATGAAATTCATCCCTTTACCTCCTTTTCTATTTCAAACTCATTCTTTTCATGGTTGAACTCTCTTTATTCACTCTTGAACTTGTTGGTGTTTTTTTCAGTACACCCTAAGAAAGCTCTAGAAGTTAGCCACCCTTCATTATCAAGAATCTCATAGATGAATGGCCAACTCGATGAGTAAAGGGTTTTAAACCTTTAACCCCTATACTTTAGGATCTGCAGGACCAAGGAGGGTAATTCCTAGCGGGGTTCATGAAAGGTTTTACAAAAAGGTGAACATCGTACACAAATATGCTCCCCTCTATCCAAATAAACATTACTTGACAAAGATTTGTCTGACCTCTACACAAGTAACCTTATATTTACTAGGAGCCGGGTTTCATTTCTGACTTGCATTTTTAAATGAGTAAAATTTGATTTAGTGTCATCTTCATTATGAGCCTTTGACATGGCATTTTGGGTACCTCACTAAATAACATAGACATACATAAGATAAACTAGTGCCTCATCAATTGGGAACAAAGTCAAATACATGACAGTCGGTAATGCATGAAATGTGAAATCCATAGCTTATTCCCATAATGCCTTACATTATGGAAATTCACAGTTCCCAAGACACTACTTTTTATCAAAATCCTGAGTAATTACTTACAAACCTATGAAACCCTTCAAGTATTTTAATTAACCCCTTAGGCTAAAACAAGAAAAAAATCGTACATTTAATTAAATATTGAAGACAAATGATAAAATGCTTGGTTCTTCATTTATAATATTGCAATAACTACATACAGGAGAGCAGTATCTCATTTTTTTTTATATCACAATATCATAGATTCATACAAAACTATCTAATATTATCACACACAGGATTCAGTCCCAAGACAATACACTAGTTTACCCTGCATACATTATGTATTGCATCAATGTTCAACCTATACCTAAGCCATTTTTGACCCAAAAAGAAGATCCTTGAAAAATGAACCTTGAAATCCCTTTTATAGATTAAGGGAGAAAAAAGCAAATGGTTGATTTAAATTACATTTACGATAATTTTGAGAACATTTCACCTCGTGGGGTTTTGTTCCCGAGCAATTATCTTTTCAGTTGCATATCATGGGAAAGCAAAAGCAAAAAGAAGTGCCCAACCACCAACCGCAGATGCCATGCAAGCCTTCCAAAAGGCATCACCATTGTAACCCGCACCTTGCCCAAAACAAGAAAATTCATCATCACTCCTAACAACAAAAAACCCCTCAGAACATCCATGTCAGGAACCACATCACTACACCCAGGACCCAAACATTACCAATCAAAGAACATGGGTATCACCTATCCTTGTTACTGGCTAAACGGACACCCTCACTCGACCTCCTCATAGAGAGTGGAGTTGAAACTACCAACTCATCATCCAAATCAATGTAAGGCACAAGGGAAATATGGAAATGGCCACTACTAAGGCCAACCCCCTCAATCTCCTCTGAAGATTTGTCACTAATCAATACCGGGGAATTGGGTTTATCAAGACAAACCCCAGGGCCTGTCATTATCCCCATTAATTCTTTCACAAACTCATCGGGCTTCTTCTTTTTAGACTTTCCTAGTTCCTCTGAGCAAGCTCTAGGTTAGAGATTATAAGCTTCTCGGACATCAGTTCACCTAGCCCACCTACAAGTGCTTCTTTTAGCTTTCAGAATAACTGGTGCTTCCTCAACCACAACCACCTTCTTAGGTCCAAAAGCTAATGGTTCTTGCAAGATCAAGCATCACGAGATATGTACTAGTGTGGAAGAAGAGGTTGGTTGACTCATTGTGTTAGCAACACAGACTGGATAAGTGCGAGAGAACTACAACCTTCACCAAGAAACACCCAAGAAGAAGGACCATGAGCTACATCAACACCATACACAAAAGAGGTTGTCAAAACGTAGTAAGAAAAACATGTTCTTGAAAGTACCAGCTCACCACCCTAGTGAGAATTCACCAAGCAACAAAACTTACTGCCTAGTGCTTGAGATAATTAGCCACAAGCATTGATTCAAAATAAAATGGTGAACAATCTGAAGGACAATCCTCATTAAATAGAGGAATTCATCACATGCTACAATTAATGGCCATCATGGTTCACTCCTGTGACTAAAAAAATCAATCACCTGCATGTCGTATCTCAATCGTTGATTGCTGGAGATTAAAAATCAATCAATGAGAATCATTAAGGATCGCCACTTGCTTTATTGGTTGTACTTAGAAACATCAAAGAAGTGCTTTAAAATTGCCACGTATTTGGCCACATCCTGAAACAATCAATATTGACATGCGTGACATCGATCTTCACAAATTGCATGTAAATTAGAACCACAACTGAAGTAGATTTTCCATTGGTGGTTCACCCTCCTAACATGAGTCTCAACAAGTGATGGCCCAAAAACCAGCGATGAAAAATTAGTCGTAGATCATAGTTATGAATGGATCCCGACTGTTGGTACCTAGCCACTTCGCCCGTCATGCATTGAGAATCGCTCGCAAAAACCCAACCCATTACATACCAAGCCCACGCGATGAGGAAACTTAACCCATCGCCAATCACGGGTTGCATTCTAATCCACAAAGGACAACACACGATGGCATAGAAACCAGTGACGCAAACCACAAATACCCGTTTGGCGCTAAATTCTACTCCATTACCCATCGCATGTCACCACCCAGGTAAAACAATTTAACTGGTAACATGTTGCAACCCAACAATTGAACACAACCAATGCATCATCGGTCACGGGTTGCACTTTATCCTGCACAAACCAACCAATGATAGTTAAGAGGGTAGCGATGGGTGAAAATGTTGATCGCATCGCTCATCGGGTGTTACCGCCTCATAAATAAAAATGAACATGCGAAAGAACACAAGCAGACAATGCAAAGGGAGGCATTGCTCATCATGGGTTCAACATGAGAATTTGAAAATGGACGGGCGATGGGCGATGAGAGAAGACAAAACCCAACTTAGAGAACTTATAACACATGCACCAAAGGTTGTTTTAAAAGGATTTCCTAGCAATGATAGGTGGGATAAAAAGAGGGTCGGTAAAACCACAAGAGTTAAAGCCATGGAATGTTAATGAAAGAACCGGGAACTGACATGGCCAGTCAGCTCAAAATTAAAAGATCGGTGGTCGAAAGATAGTCTAAACATGAAGAATTTCACAAAACTAGAACCCTAAAGCAATCCTAATTCAGGGTTTAACCCTCATAGTTCAGTGGAACCAGGAAAATTTTAAGGGTTCCACCAAAACTCACTCTCATGTTGCTTCTCTCATTCTTTTTCTCTTCTTGATCATATTCTTGCCTCTTCTTTCCACCACAAGCTCTCTACTTGGCTTCAACAATGTGATCTTACTACAACACCATTGTTTTGAAAGGTCTACGAAGCTTCATTCCCTTGGCAAGGTGTCATCTCTTATTATCTTGTCCTATTAGCCTTGAGTGCTAGCAGAAGGGAAGGTGATATTGCTCATTTTATTTACTTGCATCATTGTGTCTTATAGAGTAGCATTTAGGTTGCCTTTGTGCTCTATTTGATAGTGCCATCTCTTTTCATTTATTTATCAAATTCTCTATATCGTTGCATATCTGGCTATCCATAGAGGTGGGAAAACCAAAATGAGGGTCTGACTGAGGGAAACCTTTAAACACAACCCAACATTTTCTTGTTTCTATGTGTGCAAGTGATAGTTCATTTGTTTGGAGTTATAGTTGAAGGATTGTATTTCACGAGTGGAAATGTATATTTTCCTATTCTTTCTTTATCATTTTAGTACTAGAATATCTTTCTAGTATTCTTCTTGTTGTACTTTCTACTTTCTATATTTTCTTTGTCAAACTGTAAAACTCTGTCAATCAAGTCGTAAGTAGGCCCTTTTGTGTTTTCTTCCTATTTTCTAGACCTTTATTCGTACAAGATGCCAATGTATCCCTGAGATGCCAGTGTGACATGTTGGAGTATGGTTCTTGTGATGCTATCCTCAGACAGTGGGTTATTCAGTCTATGGTCTGAAACCTTTATTGCTGACTCACCCGGTTTTGAATACACTTATTTTCAGCAGAGGGAAAATTGTGCATTGTTTGCCCTTCCTTTTCAAATCCTCTCTCAAATTTTTATATAGCTTGAGATAGTTTAGGGTAGTTTGTTCCTTGAGGCTCTCTCATGACCTGGAGCCTCGGGGGTGATGAATCCTCCTTTTCTACACTCTAATTGGATAGAAAGTAAGAGTGGAATTTGAAAATTCTAGCTTGTCAAACCTATACATTTGCACACAATTATAATGAGAAAAATGTTTGGGGTTATTTTAGGGATTACCTCAATCAAAACCCCATTTTTATGTTTCCACCTCCACATACAACCTTATAGTATAGATATAGATAAAAATTCATAAAGTAAAAGATGTGTGATAGAAATAAACCCTACAAATGAGGAGAACCCCTATCATGAATATAATAGACAAGATCAAATAGAAAAGACAAGATACAAGGAGAGTATTACCAAAAAATTATGGCTCCCCTCTTGGATTGATAAATGTGATGTGTTTACATACAAGAGAAGCCTTGACTATTTCTTGAGAGAGAAATCCAGTAGAGATTCACCATGAGAGTGAGAGGGAACACGAAGACCAATATTTATGGAAGAAGATGTGAAATGAGAGTGAAAATTGAGTTTTGTGAGGTTGCATAGGTGGGAGGAGTCCTTACACATGCACCCTTGCTGTTGTGATGCATTTAATAGGAAAGGGATGCAAAATATTTTCATTTGAATATTGGAAATTTTGGGGATGCTAGCACATCATTAGGACATCCACATGTCACACAAGTGTCCTCAAAACTTTACACAAGTTAGGTATTATGATTTCTAGTGCTTCATCATTATTTCCTATGAAGCATAGATCGTGAAATTCCAACTGATAGGTTTTTTTCATAAATATGATGGGCTTAAATACATAAGTGTGAAATTTCCACAAGGTGAAATTTTACAATACTATAGTTGCTTACAATGATACTTATTTAATTTCCTCAAATTATAGGAGGTCAAGTCATTGAATGGTTCTCTCAAGTACCCCATGGGATAATTTATTTTCATGAGTTAGACCAAAATTTTATTTCTCATTTCTCATATAATATGGAGCATAAAATATATATGACTTATCTACATAATACAAAACAAAGAAACAAAGAATCCTTTTCCGCATTTTTACAAAGATAGAGAAATATGGTAAGAAAATTCTCATGTCATATTCTTGAAAAATAACTTGTCCACATATTCACCCAAAATATAAATTAAGAAATGGTATTTCTCTTACAAATCCAATGTTCTAATACATTTGATGAGATCACATAAAAAGGGATAACTATTGAAAAATATCTTATTGCTAAGTGTCTTTTGAAAATCTGTAAGGATAACAAGGACAATGGATCTAAATCTAATAATAAACCTTATCTTTGGGATAAAAATAAGAACGTTGTTAATGATGGGTTAGTAGATTCCAAAGCCATCCAGAATATACAATAACCATCTAACATAAATTTATTAGCATATAGAAATAAAATAATCAAGGTGTTACCATTCCTATGGGACCACCTAGGAAAAATAATGCTCCAAAAATAAAATATACCCATCTAGGGGAGCCTATTGAATATACTTTACAAAAATTGGTTTAATCTAATCTTATCACATTATTCAAGAACCTTATCAATAAGAGTGATAGTACTATTAAAAATCACACCTCTTCATCTTAATGATCTTTGTATATACATTGATCCAATCCATAACTATGGAAAAGGGGGTACTCCTAACAAAGGTAGTGACTCTTAAATGCTAAATATGCTTTTGTTCTATATGAAAAACCATAGTTTGAGTAGAAGCAACTGATAAATGTAAGGGTAAAATAACATGCTAAGATATACCTTCCATCCCATCCAAAGAATCAAAAGATAAATATAGACCTTCTAACTTGGCCAATGATCCCCTTCCATCTCATAATAAAGATCATAGTATCCCTCTCCAAATAAAAAATAAAGCATCCCTTCCACCCAATCTTCGGAGAAAGATAAATCCTAGACAAAATTCACCTATGTATATAATATAGGATATGCCCCCCATACCGCATGGAGAAAAGAGTCGCGACGAAAGAGGTGGGACCCACGACATAAAAGGTTGTCGAACGGAAGGAAAGACTTGACAATCGGACGTCTCATCCCCTGTGCCATTTGTTGTCCCATTACCGGGAAATCGTGTTAGCACCGACAGGTTTTCAAAATAATTGTTTGGCGTGGATGGACAAAAATCCAAAAACATGGCATTCGAAACCATTATTAGCAAATATCAAAAAGCCCTTGACGAGGTCCCATTTTCTCCATTTTTGGACAGCGACGTTTTGGTGGATAGCGAGGGCAAGAGTTGCAGGCATGTAGAGCTCCTTCGGGTATGTATATCCACTCAGTGCATGTTCCATTTTTCCATTCTGCCATGAACATTGAAGAAACAAATGACCATTCGTTGTGGGGATTTTGTTTTATGATTTTCAATTGAGGGTTTTAGTTTTTTTGTCTACTCCCGTTTGTTGGTTTTGAAAATTTGGGGTTGCCGAATGAAATAGATGACAACCCATCATGGAAATATGAGTGAAATAATCGAATAAGGTTTACAGAGATCACAAACTATTGTGAAAATCACATAAAGCCCAAAACGTCTCCATTGTTCACATTCTTATTTTGAATTTTGCAAGATTTTCATTGGGAAACTATTTAGTTGAAATGCAGGTCTGATAATGATTTTTTGTGTTGAGGGTTTGAAATTTTTGTTTCGTTTCCTCCTCGTATGCTGGTTTTTGAATTTTTTCATTTCCAAATGAAATAAGCGACAACCCATTGTAGAAATATGAGTGAAATTACTTAATAATGTTTATAAAAAGAAAAATCTGTGGATTCTACAATGAAATGCTATATTTCAAAAATCATGTAAAACTCAGAATGTCACCAATGTTCACATTATTTTTTGAAATGGATAAAAAAGTGAAAATCGTGGAATTCGAAATAGCAAAAAACCCACATCACATCCCATTTTTGACACCATTTTATACACTGTTGTTTTGGAAAAAACACTGTCTCCTAAAACTCAGACTATTGTAAAACCCACTGTTTTAGGCATTTGGCGGTCCCTGCACTACGATGTCTCTTCATGTTATGTATGTATCCATGTATGTTCTTATGTATGTTTTTCATGCATTTTTCAATGTGCATAGGTGAATTTTATCTAGGAGTTAGTTGAAATGCAGGTCTGATATGATTTTTTGTGTGGAGGGTTTTAAATTTTTTGTTTTGTTTCCTCCCTGTATGCTGGTTTTCAAATTTTTTCATTTCCAAACGAAATAAGTGACAACCCATTCTAGAAATATGAGTGAAATTACTAAATAATGTTTGTAGAAAGCATAATCTATGGGTTCCACAATGAAATGCTATATTTCAAAAATCATGTAAAACCCGAAATGTCGCCATTGTTCGCATTGTTTTTAGGAATGGATAGAAACGCGCAAAACATGGCACTCAAAATCATAATTTGGAAATAGCAAAAATCCCACATCACATCCCATTTTTGCTGCCATTTTATACATTGTTGTTTTGGAAAACACACTGTCTCCTAAAACTCAAACTATTGTAAAACCCATTGTTTTAGGTGTCTGACAGGCCCCACACTACAACGTCTCGTCATGTTATGTATGTATCCACGTATGTTCTTATGTTTGTTTTTCATGCGTTTTTCAATGTGCATAGGTGAATTTTATCTAGGAGTTAGTTGAAATGTAGGTCTGATAATGATTTTTTGTGTGAAGGGTTTTTAAATTTTTGTTTTGTTTCCTCCCTGTATGCTGGTTTTCGAATTTTGTCATTTCCTAATGAAATAAGTGACAACCCATTGTATAAATATGAGTGAAATTACTGAATAATGTTTATAGAAAGCAAAATCTGTGGGTTTTGCGATGAAATGCTATATTTCGAAAATCATGTAAAACCCAAATGTCGCCATTGTTCGCATTGTTTTTTGGAATGGATAGAAAAGCGCAAAATGTGGCATTTGAAATCATAATTTGGAAATAGCAAAAATCCCACATCACATCCCATTTTTTCCGTCATTTTATACACTATTGTTTTGGAAAACACACTGTCTCCTAAAACTTAGACTTGTAAAACCCACTGTTTCAGGCATCTGGCAGGCCCCACACTATGACGTCTTGTCATGTTATGTATGTATCCACGTATGTTTTCATGCGTTTTTCAATGGGCATTGGTGAATTTTGTCTAGGAGTTAGTTGAAATGCAGGTCTGATAATGATTTTTTGTGTGGAGGGTTTTTAAAATTTTGTTTTGTTTCCTCCCCGTATGCTGGTTTTCGAATTTTGCCTTTTCCTAATGAAATAAGTGACAACCCATTATAGAAATATGAGTGAAATTACTGAATAATGTTTGTAGAAAGAAGAATCTGTGTGTTCTGCAATGAAATGCTATATTTTGAAAGTCATGTAAAACCTAGAATGTTGCCATTGTTGGCATTATTTTTCAGAATAGATAAAAAAGCGCAAAACATGG
This sequence comes from Sequoiadendron giganteum, assembly GCA_007115665.2. Lineage (NCBI taxonomy): Eukaryota > Viridiplantae > Streptophyta > Pinopsida > Cupressales > Cupressaceae > Sequoiadendron > Sequoiadendron giganteum. Next base: position 113,819,168 of record CM021103.1, on the reverse strand, counting down.
CATTCAAAATTGTAATTTGGAAATAGCAAAAAACCCACATCACATCCCATTTTTGCCGCCATTTTATACATTGTTGTTTTGGAAAATACATTGTCTCCTAAAACTCAGACTATTGTAAAACCCATAGTTTCAAGTGTCTGGCGGTCCCCGCACTACGATGTCTCGTCATGTTATGTATGTATCCACGTATGTTCTTATGTATTTTTTTCATGCATTTTTCAATGTGCATAGGTGAATTTTTTCTAGGAGTTAGTTGAAATGTAGGTTTGCTAATGATTTTTTTTGTGGAGGGTTTTTAAATTTTTGTTTTACAGTTTCCTCCGTGTATGCTGGTTTTTGAATTTTGCCTTTTCCTAATGAAATAAGTGACAACCCATTATAGAAATATGAGTGAAATTACTGAATAATGTTTGTAGAAAGCAGAATCTGTGGGTTCTGCAATGAAATGCTATATTTCGAAAATCATGTAAATCCCAGAATGTCGCCGTTGTTCGCATTATTTTTCAGAATGGTTGGAAAAGCACAAAACGTGGCATTCAAAATCATAATTTGGAAATAGCAAAAAGCCCACATCACATCCCATTTTTGCCACCATTTTATACACCGTTGTTTTGGAAAACATACTGGTTCCTAAAACTCGAACTATTGTAAAACCCACAGTTTCAGGCATTTGGCGGTCTCCGCACTACGATGTCTCATCATGTTATGTATCTATCCACACATGTTCTTATGTATGTTTTTCATGCATTTTTCAATGTTCATAGGTGAATTTTTGTCTAGGAGTTAGTTGAAATGCAGGTCTGATAATGATTTTTTTTGTGGAGGGTTTTTAAATTTTTGTTTTGTTTCCTTCCCGTATGCTGGTTTTCAAATTTTTCCATTTCCTAATGAAATAAGTGACAACCCATTGTAGAAATATGAGTGAAGTTACTGAATAATGTTTGTAGAAAGCAGAATCTATGGGTTCCGCAGTGAAATGCTATATTTCAAAAATCATGTAAAGCCTAGAATGTCGCCATTGTTCGCATTATTTTTCAGAATGGTTAGAAAAGCGCAAAATGTGGCATTCAAAATCAAAATTTGGAAATAGAAAAAATCCCAAATCACATCCCATTTTTGCCGCCATTTTATAAACTGTTGTTTTGGAAAACACACTGTCTCCTAAAACTTAGACAATTGTAAAACCCACAGTTTCAGGCATCTGGTGGTCCCCGCACTATGATGTCTCATCATGTTATGTATGTATCCACACATGTTCTTATGTATGTTTTTCATGCATTTTTCAATGTGCATAGGTGAATTTTGTCTAGGAGTTAGTTGAAATGTAGGTTTGCTAATGATTTTTTTTGTGGAGGGTTTTTAAATTTTTGTTTTACAGTTTCCCCCGCGTATGCTGGTTTTTGAATTTTGCCTTTTCCTAATGAAATAAGTGACAACCCATTATAGAAATATGAGTGAAATTACTGAATAATGTTTGTAGAAAGCAAAACCTGTGGGTTCTGCAATGAAATGCTATATTTCAAAAATCATGTAAATCCCAGAATGTCGCCATTGTTCGCATTATTTTTTAGAATGGTTGGAAAAACACAAAACGTGGCATTCAAAATCATAATTTGGAAATAGCAAAAAGCCCACATCACATCCCTTTTTTTCTGCCATTTTATACACTGTTGTTTTGGAAAACTCATTGTCTCCTAAAACTCGGACTATTGTAAAACCCACTATTTTAGGCGTCTAGCGGTCCCCGCACTACAATGTCTCGTCATGTTATGTATGTATCCACATATGTTCTTATGTATTTTTTTCATGCATTTTTCAATGTGCATAGGTGAATTTTGTCTAGGATTTAGTTGAAATGCAAGTCTGATAATGTTTTTTGTGTCGAGGGTTTTTAAATTTTAGTTTCATTTCCTCCCCATATGCTGGTTTTTGAATTTTGCCATTTTTGAATGAAATAAGCGACAACCCATTGTAGAAATATGAGTGATTGTGTGAAGAACCTTTTAGGATTTTGATAGTAGGAATGTAATGATACTCTTTGCATTTCATTTGAGCCTGAGGAGAAAGCAAACTCCTGGACAAAATCCACCAATGTATATAACATATTATATATAACATAATATATATAACATTGCATTTCATTTTGAGCCTACGGAGAAAGAAAACTCTTGGAAATAATTCACCAATGTATATAACATATTATATATAACATTGCATTTCATTTGAGCCTGCGGAGAAAGAAAACTCCTGGACATAATTCACCAATGTATATAACATATTATATATGTTATATCGCCCCCCATACCAAATGGACAAAAGAGCCATGATGGAAAAGGTGGCTAGATGGAAGGAACCCATGATGGAAAAGGTGGCCAGACGAAAGGAAAGACTTGATGGTCGAACGTCTCATCCCATTTGCCGTTTCCTGCCCCGTCGTTGGGATAACGTTTCAGCGCAGATGGGTTTTCAAAATAATTGTTCGGCATGGATGGACAAAAAGCCCAAAACATGTCATTGAAAACCATTATTTGCAAATAACAAAATGAGGTGCCAAGAATGTAATTAAATTGGAAAACAATAGGTGTTATGATACTTGCAAGGCACAGTGTTATTATAGATGGTTTGCAGTGTTGGAAAACACAGTGTCCCATTTCAGTTAGTTCGTTATGAAGAGTTTTATTTCATTAATCCAAGAATGTAATGCATTCCACTTTCAAATTGTGGAACAACTCTTTGATACAGTGCAAATTTCATTTCAATTTCTCTATCTGATTGGGACAAATAAAATGCTTGCATTATATGCAGTGTTGGAAAACACATTGTCTCTTCTCACTTTTAGAGGGTTTTAGAACAATATATGCATTGCTTGTTTCTTAACACCCAGGGTTTTCCAACATGCATTCTTACTAAACAAAAATAATGTCTTAAAGAGATTTTCTAATATAGACAGTCTCAATGTATTCAAAATCCCTTTCAAAATTTCTAAGGACTTTTAATTTGGGCAAAAATTGCATTTAAATTTCGCATGACTGAATTTTTTTTTGCAATTTGGAAAACCTAATGTTGGGTTTCAGTTATTTGAATGTCCTTGTTGAAATGTAAAGGGTTGTCTCATGGTGGGTTGTTTGATTCTTAACACCCACGGTTTTGCAACATGCAATGTTACAGGATAGTACGAATGTCTTCCAAATCACACATTCGATTGTTGTGTTTAAATTTTGAACCACTGAAGAAAAAAGTGCACAAAATAATTCTAAATGGGAAACACAGTGTAGGGTTTCAACTATTTCAATCTCCCTATTTAAATGTAAAGGGTCGTCTCATGCTGGGTTGCATGCTTCTTAACACCCACGGTTTTGCAACATGGAATGTTACAAAACAATATAAATGTCTTCCAAATCACACATTCAATTGTTGTGTTCAAATTTCATTTGATTGAAAAAAAATTGCAAAATATAATTCTGAATGGGAAACGTAGTGGTGGGTTTCAATTATTTCAATCTCCTTGTTTAAATGTAAATGGAAAGCTAAAGGTTTGAGTGCATGTGGAGGAGTTGGAGTAGAATACCAATGAAATTGAGGTGAGGGGTGATTTGAAATTTGGGAAACACAATGTGGAGTATTTTAGTTTCTTGAATGTCTTCCAAATCACACATTCCATTGTTGTGTTTAAATTTTAGTCAATTGGAAAAAAAATTGCACAAAATAATTCTGAATGGGAAACACAGTGCTGGGTTTTAGTTATTTGAATCTCCTTGTTTAAATGTAAAGGGTTATCTCATGGTGGGTTGTTTTCTTCTTAACACCCATAGTTTTGCAACATGGAATGTTACAAAACAATATGAATGTTTTCAAAATCACACATTCTATTGTTGTGTTTAAATTCCGCAACATTGAAAAAAAAACTGTAGAAAATAATTCTAAATGGGAAACATAGTGTTGGGTTTCAGTTATTTGAATCTCCCTATTTAGATGTAAAGGGTCATCTCATGTTGGGTTTCTTGGTTCTTAACACCCACGGTTTTGTAAGATGGAATGTTACAAAACAGTATGAAAGTCTTCCATATCACACCTTCCATTGTTGTGTTTAAGTTTCAAGTATATAAAAAATTGCCCGCTTCATAACACATTGCATTTTTCAACCTCCACATCACAACATACCCAAGACCTTTCTGGTTTTTAAACCAGTATATCTAGGTGTGCACATTGGGTAGTGCATGTTGGAAAACACAATGTGTTTTGAAGCCTGCCTTCACTTCATTCTGTTTTGCAACAATTCATGTTGGAAAACCCTTGGTGTTAAGAAAGAAGCAACCCAAATAGTGTTGTAAAACCCTTTGCAACACTATTGGATAGTACCTGTCACTTCAATTTGGTATGATTTCTCCTCCAACTTGTCCACGTGCACTGAAATGTGTAACTTTTCCTTTCAATGTGCAGATTAGAAACAAATAGTATTTTCACCTTTCTTTCTTGAAACAAAAAAGGCCCAATACCTGCAACCATTGTTGGGAAAATGTGTCAATGCTGGTGGGTTTTCAAAAATATTTATCGACATGGACAAAAAGCCTAAAACGTGGCATTCAAAACCATTGTTTGCAAATATAAAAAAGCCTAGACAAGCTCCCATTTTCTCCATTTTTGGATAGTGACATTTTGGTGGATAGCAATGGGAATTAGAGTTGTAGGTGTTCAAAGCTCCCTAAGGTATGTATATCCGCTCTGTGTTATGTATGTTTCCATGTATGTTGTCATGTATGTTTTTCATGCATTTTTTAACAACTCTTTGCTACAATCGAAATGTTGTTTCACTTTCTTTATCTGATTGGAACAAATAAATTGCTTGCATTATTTGCAGAGTTGGAAAACACACTGTCTCTTCTCAATTGCAGAGGGTTTTACAACACTATGTGGTTTTCTTGTTTCTTAACACCTTATATCGACACAATGTGTTTTCCAAATGTGCAGATAATGTGAGAATTTATTTGGTCGAATCAGATGAGGAAAATGAAATGCCATTTTGATCTCATGTTACATGAATAGGTGATTTTTGTTTATGAGTTAGCTTTCTCCTAATTCGGACAAATGAATTGCTCTCATTATTTGCACAGTTGGAAAACACACTATCTCCTCTTTGTTGCAGAGGGTTTTACAACACTATTTGGGTTGCTTCTTTCTTAAGGAGCCGACTAACTCCTAGACAAAATTCACCTATGTGCATCAAAAAATGCATGAAAAACATACATGGATACATACATAACATGACAAAACGTCATAGTGGGAAAACACAATGTCTCCTCTCTATTGCAGAGGGTTTTACAACACTATTTTGGTTGCTTGTTTCTTAACACCTTATATGGAGACATTGTATTTTCTAACACTGCAAATAGTGTGAGAATTTATTTGGTCGAATCAGATGAGGAAAATGAAATACCATTGTTTATCTCATGTTACATACATAGGTGCTTTTTGTTTACGAGTTAGCTTTCTTTTGATTCCTGATTGGAACAAATGAATTTATCCAATAGAATGAACGTTCATTGCTTCACAATTCTAGAAGAATGGAAAAATGGCACATATGATTGCTGATATATATACTAGTGTTAGCTATAGGTTAAGTTGAAAATTAAATTCCCAATGTACAGTTTAATATATTTGTTTATTGTTTGTGCAAGTTGGCATTTTGGACTCAGTAGAACATATAAATTGTATATTGGGTAAATTTGGAAGAAATAAAATTATTTCTAGCACCAATTGTCTTTAATTTTCCAATTTAATCTATCGCTAACACTTTTCTTTATTTCAAGTGGTTGATATGGGCTAGGAAAGAAAATTGAACAAAAGAAGGGTAGGTGGATTGAGAAGGATGCTTCAAGAGATGTGAACCTTGTGTAGTAAATACAGGTGATTCTGGCTGTGATAGTTTGAATCACAAGTGTAGTGCATGCATAGTAATGTTTTAATAAATGTAAGAACATAAATTGGCATTTCATTGTAAACTATATCCTAATAGGGTTAGTATAAAGTAGAATTCCATAGCATATAAACAAAAGTTCAACAAGGTTTTGTTGTAAAATGATTTAGTGAAAAAATATTCCTCACAAGGTAAAGAAAAATAGCACACCTACCAGTTGAACAAGGCTTTCTTTGTTGTAAATTTTATTTTAGTAAAACATATTTTATAACAGCATAAAGAAAAAGAAAATTTTCCATAACATTATCTACCAGTTGAATGAATTTTTCCATAGCTGAGTAACTTTCTTTGCCATAAATTTGATCTTTCTCTAAAAACTTTCAAGTTACTAAAGAGTATTCAGTCCACTACTAAAGGGCTGCTAAATTAAATAAAGTTTAGAACATATGAATATTAAACTCATACAAGCAAACCGGAGCCAAATTTAATAGCTTTGGCTAGTTGTTAGCGGAAGGTCCCTACTAGAACAAACACATTTGTCTCTTCATTAAGATGACAATTGTGTATGAATTTTCCTAACTGTATAAGTCATCGTCATCTTTATTATCTGCTATAGCAAATACATCTGAAGCCCCAACAACAGTACCAACAGGTCTGTCTAGAGATTGAAACTTAGAACCAAAGCCTCAAGATTGTTGTAGTGTTTGTGAAAAGACTTGATACTTCCAAATATCAGCATCACTAACAATTCTTTGGGCATATTTCATAGACTCCTAAAAATGAGCAGCTTTTATTTCAGCTACCTCATCACTATCATCCTCATCCATTACCTTAGGATTCTCAGCTCTTTTTCATTCACGCTCAATTTCCTGAAAGTGTGGGGGGAGAGGTTATGGTAAAATTAAAATGCATGCTAGTATGATGAATTGAAATAACAAGCTACAAGTTGAGGTAAATTCAATAGGTAGATTACTACTCTATCTTAAAAATTAGTAACATAATAGTCAAAATAAAAACCATTAGAAATTCATAAACAAATCTAGTTTGCAAAAGATGACACAATTGGAACTCACCTCAATATTTTCTCTAATAGAGTACTTGCAAGCCCTCTGACAAATATCAGTGATATCGGCTCCTCTAAATCCTTGGGTATAATGAGCCAGTGCCATTAGGTCTACATACTTTGATATAGGTGACTTTCTCAAGCAAGATTTGAAGATTTGATAATGTGAGGACTCATCAGGTAAGGGAATATAAATCAGCTGGTCAAGTCGGCCAGGCCTTAACAATGCAAGATCGATGATATTAGGCCTGTTTGTAGCACCAATAATGAAAACTATTTTCTTGGCTATCATACCAGTTATCTCCATCAACAACTGATTAAGGAATTTGTCTGCAGCACCACCAACATCCCCAACACTACTTCCACACTAGAAACATGCAAACCAATTATGCATCACAAGTTAGAGCCTACTTCAAAAAGGTCAAACAAAATTCCCAGTCATTTATAGTCAACCTTAAACATTTACTTATAAAAAAGCAACACACTTGTGTAGCAATAGAATCAAGCTCATCAAAAAATAGGACATAAGGAGCTGACCCTCTGGCCTTATCAAAAAATTTTCACATTAGCCTCACTCTCTCGAAACCACATTGTTAACAATTCAAGGCCCTTCACATTGATGAAATTGGCCTAGCATTCATTGGCAATGGCTTTTGCAAGCAATGTCTTTCCACAACCCGGTGGGCCATAAAATAGCACTCCTTTTGAAGGAGACATTCCAAATTTTTCAAATTTCTCAGGATGCTCCACTGGATATTGAATAGTCTACACCAAACTCATAATGAATTTTTTTAGTTGACATCTCCTTGAAAAGCGGGTTTTCTGCATTGAAAGAAAAGAAAGGCACAAATATAGTGAAACACATATCTCAAAACATACCTCTTGAAGCTCCCTCTTGACATTTTCCAACCCTCCAATATCTTCCCAAGTGACATTTGGAACTTCAAAAACCTGTCAATGTTTTCCCAATATTCATAAGCAAATTTACCATTATTAAAATCATCAAAAACAAACAAACTTAGAAAATTAAAATTTAGGGGCCCAATAGATCAATAGTTTAAAAATACAATCCCTACTTAATCGATATGAGCAAAATTGAACGTCTAGACATGGTTTGGAAAAAATCACAGTTTCACGGAAAATGGATGGGTTGCTAGAGCCCAATGCAGTCTGGAAGTGCTAATTTGTCACTACCATTGAATTTAGAATCTCAACATATATTGTCTCATCTTCTAAGTCAATGACATCCATTTTTTCCCTAATACACTGAAGTGCAACCTCAATGCACAAAGTTGGAGGATCTACTCCAACGTATCCATGAGTATCCTTAGCAATCCTTTTGAGATCAGCCTGTACCAAGAATCCTAAAGATTAATATATACTCTCACCAAGAAAAAGAAAGATTAATAAATGCTCTCAAAATCCAAGCACTGCTGACATTAGATCTAGAAGTACAAAAAACAATTTAGGTTCTACAATACGTACATCATCAGAGAGCTTCATATTCTTCATATGGATACGAAGCACTTCCAACCTGCCTACTTCATCCAAAAACCCAATGTCAATTTCCCTATCAAACCTTCTCGGGTCAATACTATTTGGTCGGTTAGTTGCTACAATCACAATAACATGAGCATGAGACTTAAGTCTATCCATTAATGTAAGAATTTGAGAAACAATTCTCCTCTCAACTTCATCATGGGTTTTTTCCCTCTTGAGAGCTCTGGAATCAATTTCATCAATAAATATAATGGAAGGTGCATTCTTCTCAACCTCCTCAAAAGCCTTCCGGAGATTTCTTTCGCTTTCTCTGGCCAACTTTGATATAATTTTAGGTCGATTGATATAGAAAACAAAGGCACTAGTTTCATTTGTAACTGCCCTAGCAATTAAGGTTTTCCTAGAACCAGGTGGCCCATAAAGTAGAATACCCTTTGGGGGTTTCACACCAACTGATTTCAAGAGTTGTGGGTACCTGAGAGGAAGTTCTACTAATTCATGTATCTGAGCCATTTGTTTCCGTACACCACCAACATCATCATAACCTATTTCATCTAATCTATCTTCATCCTCCCGGTTTACAGGCTCCCCTTCACAGAAAATTTCAATATCTGGAGGAACAACATAGTATTCGCCAGTGTCTGTCTCAATTACATTATAATCCACACTACACATACCACCTCTTACAAGGAAAAGATCACCTTTTTTGACTGGGCAATAACCTTCCAAGAAATAGGCTACAAGTTATAAATCAGTAAATTCTTTTAGCACATAGACTTGACAAAGGAAAAAAGGCTACCACATATTTGAATCTTGTTAACCCTGCTTGCAATATATTTGACTGTATATTTGACGCTTACAATGAAATGGAATGTAGATAAAAAAACATTTTGAACAATTGTCTTCACCCAAGGCACTAACCCTTACATTGTTAATGTTATTGTACAAATTTGTGATGAATACTTGAAAGAGAATTGAGAAATAAATTTAAATATAGCTTCTAGCTATTTAAATTTATTTATAGCTTATACAATGAAGAGGTGCCTTCATTAAAGAACATAAAATAAAATTTTAAAGTCAAAATAAATAACAGTTAATTATTTATAATGGCCAACCTCTCATTGAAAATCGTGCCCTTCTAGAAAGGACATCTTTCTTGAGGTCGACCTCCCCTTTGTGAAAGGGTGTGATTGTATATATATGTGTGTGGATCTCTTCTTTATGATAATCATCAAGTTCATTCATAGTTTGTATTATTGAGGAGAAGAAGATCACACCCAACAAGAGGAGAAGTTCACTCAGCAAGAAAATCTTTATCTGAAGCAACAGATTGATCATAAGGAGAAGCATATTCATTTGTATCTTGCATATTAGAGAGGTGCTACTATTCATTGTATCAAATTGGCATTGCGTTGTGCCTAAGTTGTAAGTAGATTTCTGCTCTTGTTTGATCAATATATAAGAGATATATTGGTTGGGTTTTTCTCCCTCAGGTTGGAGGGCTTTCCTAGGGTATCGACTATGTTCTTGTGTCAATTTCTAATAATTTATTTCCACTCATCTGATCTTATAAAACTAACATGCATTAGTATATAAAAACAATAGTTTGGTAAGACTGAAAAAAGAACCCAAAAAATAGGAGACCTAAAGGGGAGGGTTTAGATTCAAAGAAAAAAAGTATAGGTTTACAAATTCCCCCAACGTGTGCACTTTACATATGAAAAAAAAAAGCGGTACAGAATGCGTTGCAAAAATATGGAAAAGAAAGAACAAAAAGACTCATGCTTTAAATAGGCATCAAACAAAGTCACAGTGACTCCCTCAATGGTATCATCAATGGGAAGAATATGGGTGCGCTTGTTGTACTTAACATCGAGACATTGGTGAACAAAAACCACGTGTCCCAAACGAACCTTCAGATTGGATCACATGACCTTGTTTATTCTAATCTTGGGCTCCTCGTAGGTCTCCTCTACCTGAGCATATAGATTGTATCCTTCCTCTTCTTTCCCTGCATCAAGGGAAAAGGGCAAAGGGAAAAGGAAAATACCTTAACAAGGATTGTGTCTCCATGAAACAATTGCAATTTCTCCATGGTTTCTGGGTGCAGGAAAAAAATGAAGTTTTCATCATTAATGGCTTCGTCCACAACCAACCAATTTTCCGCATTCTTTTGCTCTAAATTTTTTGTGCTGAAATCTATTTTCGTTCCTTTCTTGTTACCAACAAAACCACTCATTTATTTATCACACCATGAAAATACCTAAGCAGGTGGAGGCAGATAAGGAGAAAGATTTAGTATTGATCTTATGCTTTTGATGATTCTCCCTTATGAGCCATCACTGCAGATGAAATATTGATTGTTTGGAGTAGGGAAAACAATGAACGGATTGAGAAGAATGAAGCGAATTGGGGTTTCAATTACCTTAAACTCCACACTGCAAATAATGTGAGCATTTATTTCATCGAATTAGATGACGAAAATGAAATGCCATTTTGATCTCATGTTACATACTTAGGTGATTTTTTTTTATGAGTTATCTTTCTCCTGATTGCAACAAATGAATCGCTCTCATTATTTGCATAGTTGGAAAACACATTGTCTCCTCTCTATTGCAAAGGGTTTTACAACACTATTTGGGTTGCTTCTTTCTTAACACCTTATAACGAGATAGTGTGTTTTCCAACTGTGCAGAGAATGGGAGCATTTAGTTGGTCGAATCAGATGAGGAAAATGAAATGTCATTTTGATCTCATGTTACATAAATAGGTGCTTTTTTTTTATGAGTTAGCTTGCTTATTTATTAACACCTTATATCAAGACAGTGTGTTTTCCAACTGTGCAGATAATGTGAGCATTTATTTGGTCGAATTAGATGGGAAAAATGAAATGCCATTTTGATCTCATGTTACATAAGTAGGTGCTTTTTGTTTATGAGTTAGCTTTCTCTTGATTGGAACAATTCAATTGCTCTCATTATTTGCACAGTTGGAAAACACACTATCTCCTCTTTGTTGCAGAGGGTTTTACAAAACTATTTGGGTTGCTTCTTTCTTAACACCTTATATCCAGATAATGGGAGCATTTAGTTGGTCGAATCAGATGAGGAAAATGAAATGTCATTTTTATCTCATGTTACTTAAATAGGTGCTTTTTGTTTATGAGTTAGCTTGCTTTTTTCTTAACACCTTATATTGAGATAGTGTGTTTTCCAACTGCGTAGCTAATGTGAGCACTTATTTGGTCGAATCAGATGAGGAAAATGAAATGACTTTTTGATCTCATGTTACATAAATAGGTGCTTTTTTTTTATGAGTTAGCTTGCTTATTTCTTAACACCTTATATCAAGACAGTGTGTTTTCCAACTGTGCAGATAATGCGAGCACTTATTTGGTCGAATCAGATGAGGAAAATGAAATGCCTTTTTTTATCTCATGTTACATAAATAGATGCTTTTTGTTTATGAGTTAGATTTCTCCTGATTGGAACAATTGAATTGCTCTCATTATTTGCACAGTTGGAAAACAAACTGTCTCCTCTTTGTTGCAGAGGGTTTTACAACACTATTTGGGTTGCTTGTTTCTTAACACCTTATATCAAGACAATGTGTTTTCCAAATGTGCAGATAATGGGAGCATTTAGTTGGTCGAATCAGATGAGGAAAACTAAATGCCATTTTGATCTCATGTTACATAAATAGGTGCTTTTTGTTTATGAGTTAGCTTGCTTATTTCTTAACACCTTATATCGAGACAATTTGTTTTCCAATCGTGCAAATAATGTGAGCATTTATTTGGTCGAATCAGATGAGGAAAATGAAATGCCTTTTTGATCTCATGTTACATAAATAGGTGCTTTTTTTAATGAGTTAGCTTTCTCCTAATTGGAACAATTCAATTGCTCTCATTATTTGCACAAATGGAAACCACAATATCTCCTCTCTGTTGCAGAGGGTTTTACAATACTATTTGGGTTGCTTGTTTCTTAAGGAGGTGACTAATTCCTAGACATACAATTACACCTATGTACATCAAAAAATGCATGAAAAACATACATGGATACATACATAACATGACGAGATGTCATAGTTGGAAAACACATTGTCTCCTCTCTGTTGCAGAGGGTTTTACAATACTATTTGGGTTGCTTGTTTCTTAAGGAGCCAGCTAACTCCTAGACATACAGTTACACCTATGTACATTGAAAAATGCACGAAAAACATACATGGATACATACATAACATGACAAGACGTCATAGTTGGAAAACACACTGTCTCCTCTTTGTTGCAAAGGGTTTTACAACACTATTTGGGTTGCTTCTTTCTTAACACTTTATATGGAGACATTGTATTTTCCAACACTGCAAATAGTGCGAGCATTTATTTGGTTGAATCAAATGAGGAAAATGAAATGCCATTTTTATCTCATGTTACATACATAGGTGCTTTTTGTTTACGAGTTAGTTTTCTCCTGATTCCTGGTTGGAACAAATGAATTTATCCAACAAAATGAGCATTCATTGCTTCACAGTTCCAGCAAAATGGAAAAATGGCACATATGATTGTTGATATATATACTAGTGTTAGCGATAGGTTAAATTCCCAATGTACAGTTTAATATGTTTGTTTATTGTCTGTGCAAGCTAGGGAAATATGGAAGAAATTAAATTATTTCTAGCACCAATTGTCTTTAATTTTCCAATTTAATCTATCGCTAACACTTGTCTTTCTTCCAAGTGGTTTATATAGGCCAGGAAATAAAATTGAACAAAAGAAGGGTAGGTGAATTGAGAAGGATGCTTTAGGAGATGTGAACCTTCTGCAGTAAATACAGGTGATTCTAGCTACCATAGCTTGAATCACAAGTGTAGTGGATAGTTAAATTTCCAAAATTTAATATGCATTTAGAAGTGCCGATTTGTTTGAAATTGTGAAATGTTGGGGTTTTCAATCAGCTATCATTTTCATTTGATTCTTAAGTGTTTTGCGATAATTTGAAATCTTTCACCAAAAGAGTTTATATGTGGTTCATAAGTTTTTTTATAATAGTTCTTTTTACAATTTCGCTATTTGTCTAGAATATTTAGTAAGTTATAAATGGTTCATTTTTAACATCTGATGGAAATTTTGTAGAATACTATTTCTATATCCCATTTTTGCTCTTTTTCAATATGTTTTGATCTGACCACCACACTGCAAAAATATGTGCACATATAACAAGCGACTACTTGAAATAGTTCTATGCACTGTATTAAATAGAACTCGTAAAGCCAATGGGTGGGAATAACTTAATTGAGAATTTGGCCTACATTACTTGGCCCTAAATATTATAGAAAAATTATAAAAGAGATATTAGAATAACAACATACATGGAAAAAAAGAAGTGACGAAATGGGCAGACGAGACCAAACGTTCGGGCGATGGTTACGTAGGAGTTAACGGCGCCGTCAGGTGGGTTTTCCCGCCTATTGCCACTCAAAAAAGTGGGCGGGTTAGCTTTGTCGACAAGTTTCTTTTGTCTGGCATGGGAAAAGTGGAAGGGAATGACGTGGGCCTTTTCTGTTTCAAGAAAGAAAGGTGAACATACTATTTGTTTTGTTTCCAGTATGCACATTGAAAGGGAAAGAAGAAGGTCTCAATGCACGTGGATGACTTGGAGGAGAATACTGACCAAATTGAGGTGATGGGTACTATCCAATAGTGTTGTAGCAGGTTTTACAACACTATTTGGGTTGCTTCTTTCTTACCACCTAGGGTTTTCCAACATGAATTGTTGCGAAACAAAATAAAGTGTGTACTATGAATTACACTATGTGTTGAGGGTTATTATTGTCCTCGTTAAATGAGAGATGTACTATTTGATAAAATAAAACAACATCTATAAGTTTCTATATTTGTATTACAAGACAAAGGTTGGGTATACCGTATAAGTAAAGGAAGGCTTCAAAACACATTGTGTTTTCCAACATGCACTACACAATGTGCACACCTAGATATATTGGTTTAAAAACCAAAAAGGGCTTGGGTATGTTGTGATGTGGAGGTTGAAAAATGTAGTGTTATGAAGCATGCAATTTTTAATATACTTGAAACTTAAACACAACAATGGAAGGTGTGATTTGGAAGACTTTCATACTGTTTTGTAACATTCCATCTTGCAAAGCCGTGGGTGTTAAGAACCAAGAAAAATAGCATGAGATGACCCTTTACATTTAAATAGGGAGATTCAAATAACTGAAACCCAACACTGTGTTTCCCATTCATAATTATTTTTTGCAGTTTTTTTCAATCGATTGAAATTTAAACACAACAATGGAATGTGTGATTTCGAAGACATTCATACTATTTTGGAACATTCCATGTTGTAATAGCTTAGGTGTTAAGAAGGAAGAGACCCACCATGAGACAACCCTTTACATTTAAACAAGGAGATTCAAATAACTGAAATGGGACAGTGTGTTTTCCAACACTGCAGACCATCTATAACACTGTGCCTTGCAAGTATCATAACATAATACTTGCAAGGCACAGTGTTGTTATAGATGGTTTGTAGTTTTGGAAAAAAAACTGTCCCATTTCACTTTTCCAATTTAATTACATTTTGGGCACCTCATTTTTCTATTTGGAAATAATGGTTGTCAATGACATGTATTGGGCTTTTTGTCCATCCATGCCGAACAATTATTTTGGAAACAAGATGATTATTATGATGCATGTGACACACGTTATTGTAGGGAGAATAGCTTGCCCCCAATTGTAGAAGGTGATCTCCTTGCGACATGGCTTACACATGATAATGTATTTCCCTTCTTCAGGGATAAGACATATCTGCTTATCATTGCTAGTCGATTTGTGGATTCGATTGTCTAAGAATTTTTGCATCAATGTTGCAGATGAGACTCCATGATCCAACATCATGATGAGTGATGTTGTCTTCTTCATCCTTATGTTGGATCATGGAGTGTGATCCCAAATGTTGATGCAATAATTCTTACACAATCGAATCCACAAATCAACTAGCAATAATCAATACGGATTGAGGAAATTTGATATCATTTGTCTGATTATGTTATCATTTCAAACACATATATTTTCAAGGATAATAACTTTATTTTACTATATTTCATAGGGATATTAGCTTCTGCATTGCAATTGGATGTCGCTATTATCCCTAGAAGAATGCATGTTAGAGGCATCATAACATGCAAAAACCCTATGATGGGACAACGTAATGTGGAAAATAATTGGTGGCTGGAAAACATTGTGTGTTGTGAGTTCTTTCATTTTGCACGTTGAAATCTAAAGGTTTGAGAGAACGGGGTGGACTTGTAGGTGTAGGATATATAAAAGCATCCAAATTCAACTAAGGGGTGATTAATGAATTGGGTTGTTACTTGTGAAGGGTTTGCAGGTATAATAACACCCAGTGTTTTCCAACCTGAAATTACACTTTGTTGGCCTTGGAATTCTATGTAAACGTCAACCTCTACATGCCCCATACAAGAGTTAGATAAAAGACATGTCAACATTTCATGACAATTGGGCATCTTTCGAGCTACTTTGCAATATTTGTAAAACAAGCTCTTCTCTCCAGCACACATCACCACCTCTTCCACAATCTCATCCTCTCAGCTCCGTGTTGTTGGAAGGTGTCATCCATGTATGATGGAGAGAAGTGCATTCTTTTTAAATTAGAAAGGTATGCTTGAATGTTTCCCATTTGTCATGAAATGTTGTCGCAGTGGGGGGGAGGGGGGACAACCCTGTGTGTTTTCCATCCTAAAACTTTTTTGTGCATCTTGTGTTCGAAATGTATAATGGTATTGAAATAAAATGTTTGGTGCAAGTAAAGGTTGTTATAAAATATGAAGGTGAAATTTAATACACTTTGTTCTTATAGTGTACATAACATAAAGTGCTATCTTTCGAGAAGAATTGAGAAGCGAGGGACAACCCTCTAGGTTTTCCATCCTGCAACTTTTTTTTTTTGTGTGCAACTTTTGCTGCAAGCAAGGAAAGTTATAAAATATGAAGCTAAAATTCAATACATTCTCTTCTTATGGTTTTGATAACACTAACTGTTGTCATTGAACAAGATTTGAAAAGTGCGGGACAACCTAGTGTGTTTTCCATCCTACAATTTTTTTGTCAATCTTCTCTTCCAAATGTATTACGATATTCAAATGGAAACCTTTTCCGTTGCGGGTTCCTTCTATAAACCTTATTCACTTATTTTGATTTTCAAAATACTTTGTGGTCTCTGTAAACCTTATTCAATTATTTCACTCATATTTCCACGATGGGTTTTCATCTATTTCATTTGGCAATTGCAAATTTTCAAAACCAGTAGACGGGAGGAAACAAAATTAAAAAATCCTCCACAAAAAATCATAAAATGAAAACCCCATAATGAATGGCCATTCGTTTCTTCAATGTTCATGGAAGAATGGAAAAATGACACATACACAGAGTGGATATACATACCTGAAGGAGCTCCACATGCCTATAACTCTTGCCCTTGCTATCCACCAAAACATCGTTGTCCAAAAATGGAGAAAACGGGACCTTGTCTGCGATTTTTGATATTTGCTAATAATGGTTTCGAATGCCACATTTTTGGATTTTTGTCCATCCACGCCGAACAATTATTTTGAAAACCCATCGACACTGACACAATTTCTTGGGACAACAAATGACACATGGGATGAGATGTCCAACCCTCAAGTCTTTCCTTCCCGTCTAACAACCTTTTCCCTTGCTAGTCCCATCTCCTCCATCACGACTCTTTTCTCCATGTGGTATGGGGACATATCCTATGTTATATACATATGTGAATTTTGTCCAAGAGTTAAGGAGGGAGCAAGCTAACTCCTAAACAAAATTCACATATGTATATAACATAGGATATGTCAATTTTAGGCGTAAATTCACATATGTATATAACATAGGATATGCTGGTTTCAAACTCCTAGACAAAATTCGCCTATGCACATTGAAAAATGCATGAAAAACATACATAAGAACATACATGGATACATACATAACATGACGAGACGTCATAGTGTGGGGCCCACCAGATGCCTGAAACAGTGGGTTTTACAATACTCCAAGTTTTAGGAGACAGTGTGTTTTCCAAAACAATAGTGTATAAAATGGCGGAAAAAATGGGATGTCATGTGGGATTTTTTCTATTTCTGAATTATGATTTCGAATGCTAGGTTTTGTGCTTTTTTATCCATTCCAAAAAAAAATGTGAACAATAGTGACATTCCGGGTTTTACATATTTTCAAAATATAGCATTTCATTGTAGAACCCATAGATTCTACTTTCTACAAACATTATTCAGTAATTTCACTCATATTTCTACAATGGGTTGTCACTTATTTCATTCAGAAATGGAAAAATTCGAAAACCAGCATACGGGGAAGAAACAAAACAAAAATTTCAAAACCCTCCACACAAAAAATCATTATCAGACCTGCATTTCAACTAACTCGTAGACAAAATTCATCTATGCACATTCAAAAATGCATGAAAAACATACATAAGAACATACATGGATACATACATAACATGACGAGACATCGTAGTGCGGGGCCTGCCAGACGCCTGAAATCGACATATCCTATGTTATATACATATGTGAATTTTGTCTAAGAGTTAGCTTGCTCCCATTATATATAACCTAAATGATACTAAAGCTTTTAAATAACCATAATTATTTAAGCTTTTGAGAAGTGACGGACAACCCTCTAGGTTTTCCATATTGCAACTTTCTTTTTTTTGTGTGCAACTTTTGTTGCAAGCAAGGGTAGTTATAAAATACGAAAGTGACCTTGAATACATTATTTTCTTATGGTGTGCATAACACTAAGTGTTGCCATTGAACAAGATTTGAAAAGTGTGGGACAACCTAGTGTGTTTTCCATCGTGCAAATTTTTTTGTGCATCTTCTCTTCGAAACGTATTACGATATTCAAATGGAATGTTTGGTGCATGTGATGGATTGTTATAAAATTTGAATGTGAACTTAAATATAGTGTTTTGTTACAATCTGCATAACAAAAAGTGTTGTCTTTGAAGAAAATTGTGTTAGCCTAATTGAGGCGGGGGGAGTAACTAATAGGGTTGTTTCTTGTAAAGGGTTTTATAACAGTTTGTGGGTTGCATGGTTTATAACACTGTGTGTTTTCAAACCTGAAAATTCAGATAACAGTTTGAGTGTCTTGAAAATATTTTCTTATTTACACTGTATGAATGTAAAAATGGCACCTCCAAAAATTACAACTGTTAGTTATGGTATAAATTGCAATTTAGTATCTTCACGTGATTGACAATAATAATTGGACAAAATAATTGCATGTTGTAAAACACAATGGGTTACTTGTATAGCGTTTTACAATAGTGTGGGTTGTGTGTTTCAAATTCTTCTTTTCATTGAAAAAATATATGCTCGATTACTACAAAATGGTGCAATAAATTTTGGAACTTTAACCATCCATAACACTTGTAACAATTTTACAGTTTACAGGAAACCAAGGATGCATGCTGTAAAATAGAAATTGGTTCTTGCAGTGAAGAATGTCATTGACATGGACAACACACCTGAAAGGTTGTGTAGTAGCGCATCTTCTTCGGAGCAATCACATTCACGAAATGTGCAGGTAAGATCTAGTAATTAAAAGATGTAATCAAATGTATAGTTTTAATCTCTCATAAGTGGTTATGATGTTGATTGGAAAGTGGGAATGTTTTATTCAGGAGGCAGCAACCGTGGTATGGAGGAAGTCCCCTCGGTTTACAAAAATGGTCAACCCTAAGGCAACAATGTGTTTGGTAATTGATTGTGAACTTGCAATTGCCCTTCCCTTCCTATTCGTCAATCATAATTCTTTTTAATGTCAGTTTGAAAATATCATGTCTATTACAAATATTCTAATTTTGGCATATATCGTTCCTTTGATTCAAGAAAATAATCAGGGAGATGATCTCGCTCTTGCCATAGTCCATGATTGGAAGGAAAAGCGTGCAAAGGGAGACCCTAAGGATGGAGAGGGATCCAATGAAGCACAGGGTGATGTGGTGGATGAGAAGGTAGATATATTAACTAAGTTATTGCATCATTTGGCTGTGTGTATATGTTGTGTATTCAATTTATTTGAATATCAAATATATTAAGCGATTTTCTTTTCCAAATTTGTTGTGCAGGTTGCTGCTAAATACATAAGAGAAATGATGAATGGTAGATATATATAAGTGTATTGTAGAAGAATGTACGAGAAAGTATTATGATTGGAGAGTGTTCAACATGCATAGGTTTCAGCATCACCAACTTCCTATTCTTGAGGCACCAAAGCGTGGCCGAGCTGTGTTGGGGGGGGAACCAAAACAACCCGCTCCTCCCCCTAATAAATTGAAAGAGTACCTTCTAAAGAAGGTGGAAAATAAATAGTACCAAATGAATATACGACAATAGCTATAGAAGAAGCATGTTATTAGATGCGTCTATCAAAATTATGGGAAACAAAACTTCCTTCAACTTCCCCAAGAAGGAAAGGATGAGGTGAAGAAGTAAATGACGTTATACAATAGTCAGGAGATGAAGGAGTAGAGAAGGCAAAGAATATTACAATTGTAGGAGAGAAAGAGACGAGAAGGAATGCTAATGTCAAAATGAACTGTTAAATGTGAATTTTCCTTGCTTCATCTTTTCTGTTTGCATGCATACAAGGTTCACTTAACGTTAACTTACATGACATGATAGGGTGATGGTTGAGTAGCAATTTCTTCACCCCAGCAGAGTAGGGTTCATTTGCCAGAGGAAGCTTTTCCCACGAAAGGAAAAGAAAATGTTGTTCCTCCCACCCCTGTGTCTAACATTCAAAATAAGCATCCTACACAGTTGAAATTTTCAAGGCACCCTCTGAAGAAGAAATGAAAATAAACGGTGATCTCGAAATCTTCTGTTTACTCTAAAGTTTGTTTTGATTATTTGAATGAATTGGTTGCATGCATCTAAGTTTGGTGCAATGTTTCAATTCCTCCTATTACACAAAAATGATGAATAATGAACTGCTGCCCTCAAGTAGGTTGTTGTGATTTTCGATGGTGAATAATTGCCTATGGAAGCACAAGATGATGTTGTTCCTCCCGACCCACCATCTAACAATTTTGAGAAGAAGAAGAAGGAGCATATGCCGTCAAACGTGTCAAGGTGCCTTGACATGGAGGAACTAGAAGAAATGGTGAATTGCAATTATTTTATTTAATGTCTGTTTTGATTATTTCAATGAATTGGTTGCATGCAGTTGAATTTGAAATGAACTTTTAATTCATATATTACAGGGAAAGGATAAACAATGAAGTGTTGGACTTGACCTAATTGGCAATGTTGTTGCAATTGAAATGAGAGAGGCTAATACAGATGGACATGCGGATGGGGAGAGCACTGGCCATGAAGTGGGACAGGGTAACATAGATGGTCATCAGGACAGGGAGAAAACTGGCTTGAATGTGGAATTGGGTAACAAAGATGGACATGGGGACGGGGAGAACAGTGGCTTGCAAGTGGGAGAGGGTAATAAGGATGGACCCAGGGAGGAGGAGATCGTTGGCCTGCAAGGGGGAGATGGCAATAAAGATGAAAATGGGGATGGGGAGAGGTGTGGTGTGCCATATATATCAGTATGAGACCCAACACACTTCCATGCTCTTATCCTATTTATTTAGGAATATTTTAATGTGCCTTCAATTATGCTTCATGTCAATGACGTTTCCATTGTAGGAAAATCCGATGGATGAACAGATGATAGAGTCAATGACATAAATTTTAAGGTCGGTGATCACGTTGACCTTTGGAGGCCACATAAACGGGTTGCCAAAGGCATTCTACATGTTGTCGCCAAAAAAGCTTACACCCATTGCTTGAGGCACCCAAAAAATTGTGCGAGAGTCAACATTGTTGAGGCCATTGATGGTCAATGCTATGTGCCTTTTCCCATACCTAGTGCAAAGACCATCGAAGAGTGTGTGGGTGGCTTTTTCATATGGCAGCTCGCCAAGATGAAGCATTTTGTTCCAGAGGTACACATAAATGATATGTTGTTGTATATATATATAATATTATGTATATTGTTTCCATGCATACATTAATTCTCATTAATTGTTTGCTATAAGGTGAAGGTGTTAAACCTGACATGGACAAAGCACAAACTATGAAGAAATCTGTTGTTTCATGTTCATCATCTATGAGGGTTTGTGGATCTGGAATCACCCCTCCCGAAATACACAAGGACCATAAGAAACGTGCCATATTTTACGCAGACCTGAACTCAATTGCAAGGAATAGGCAGCATATGAATTGATGAGACAGGCTCCGAATACTGATTCTGCTATTTGGGTTTCATTATTTGAATATTGAACAATTATGGTGTAGAGATACACCATTTGCATATGTTTCAACACTATGGTGTTATACATTTGATACAAGACTTTACATGGGATTCTTTAATTATTTTATTATTGTACAATTATGCTAAACATATATACTAATTTCATGTCATTGGAACACATAATTGTTATCCATTTCATATCAGACTTTAAGAAAAACAGTCTTGTTCACTATTTGTTCATATGTTTCGAACACAAATTTTACATAACTCTTGTGTTGTCCCCTTTGGCATGTGTTTCCATTAATGTCAAAGCAATAAGACAATAAGATGTTCTTGATTGGTAAACAAGTCAGTAGTATTGGTTTGGTAATTCAGTTGATGGTCTCTTCATTTCAGTTCTTTGACAAACACTTGACTTGGCATACAAGTGTTTTTCAACTCTATGTAGACTGCATATTGTTTCATGTTTAGTCATCTTGCATATTGTGATAAGGACCTAAAATTGTCACTATATGTAAATACAATTATATGAGTTGAAACAGTTATGAAGACAATTCTCTTTCTATTAAAAAACATAGAACACTATTTATGCATGTTGTTGAAGGCATTCAGTATCACTGAAGTGTTTTGGTCCTCATGTTCATTTATTTATCATATTTCATTCAGTTTTAAAGTTGTTGTAAGATTATGTTATCTTGTAAATATTTCAGCTTTTGGGTTTCTATAATGTTCTCAATCTCTGTGATCTGGTTATGGTCTTTATTTTCATTCATGTTAAAAATCATCAAACATGCTTGATAACTAAATTTCTCTAGAGCTTGCACTTTACATTTGGTTATTAATGCTAAAGTGGTTGGTATGGGAACAATTAATGTCACCATTTATCAAGAAATTTGAGAAATTATTTTAAAAAACAATCCATGAGGTATGGGATTTGAAACCCATCAAGTGTCGGTAATATAGTTTTGGATTGTGATAATCCATACAAGTGGATAAAATGATATACTAATTTTTGAAATGCACCATTTTTAATGCATATTATATATATAAATACCTAAAAAATATGCTGGGTCTCAATCTTGGAAACATAAAAATAAGGACTATCCATGAGTCAGTCACAAGATCAAATCGACTTTCGAATGAACAAGTGAAATGACTCAAGAAAAGAATGATGAAAATCAGACTAATGTCAACAATTGCAAAGGTGATTACAATAGGCCCATCAAAATATGTCAATCAAGTAATGTACCCTTGATTCTCATTATGTACCTTCAACCATATGGTAATGATAACAATGTGATTGGTAAAGTATTCATTTTAATGGTGTACCCCTACCCAAATGCCAATGACAAAGCAAAGCATATATTGGTGGATTAGAAAAACCTATCCATCCTTCTAGAAAACCTTTAAAGTAAGGTTTTAAGTCTCAATATTCTAAAACACCACTCTCAATGAGTTTTTTATCCTCTAAAAACTTAGTTGTTCAAACCTCTTCTCCATTTAAGGAGGGTAATTTACTTCTAAAAAATATTTATCTTGGAGTATTTTCTCCATATAACCTAAATTGGTTCCTGTATAATAGTTTGTATACATAACTGTTGCAGGATGGAAAACACATTGGGTTGTCCCAGACTTTGCAAATCTTGTTCAAAGACGACAGTTAGTGTTATGCACACAGTAAGAAGACAATGTATTGAAGTTGAGCTTCATAATTTTTAACAACCCTT
Organism: Sequoiadendron giganteum; assembly: GCA_007115665.2. NCBI lineage: Eukaryota > Viridiplantae > Streptophyta > Pinopsida > Cupressales > Cupressaceae > Sequoiadendron > Sequoiadendron giganteum. The sequence continues at coordinate 113,795,571 of CM021103.1, read as the reverse complement.
ACTTTCAACAAAACACTGTTCTTCGATATATGCCCATATGTTTCCAACACATTATTCACATAATAGTTGCATCATGGAAAACATAGTGGGTTGTGGCTCACTTATTATTTTATACAGGCTGTGAGAAATGAATGTTTTGAAGTTCACGTTGGTTTTTTTTAACAACACTTACTTTGAGAAAAACACTCTTTTTCAATATCTGCTCATATGTTTCCAACAAAAAATTTACATAGCAGCAGAATCATGGAAAACATAGTGGGTTGTGGCTCACTTCTTATTTTTTTCGGACTATAACAAAATAATGTTTTCAACTTCACTTTCTTGTTTTATGACACCCCTTACTTTAAGAAAAACAGTCTTGTTCAGTATCTGTTCATATGTTTCCAACACAAATTTTACTTAACTGTTGCAGTATGGAAAACACACTGGGTTGTCCCAGACTTTGCAAATCTTGTTCGAAGACAACAATTAGTGTTATGCACACAGTAAGAAGACAATGTATTGAAGTTGAGCTTCATAATTTTTAACAACCCTTACTTTCATCAAAACACTCTTCCTCGATATCTGCCCATATGTTTCTAACACATTATTCACATAACAGTTGCATCATGGAAAACATAGTGGGTTGTGGCTCACTTATTATTTTATGCAGGCTGTGAGATGAATGTTTTGAAGTTCATGTTGTTGTTTTTCAACAAAACTTACTTTGAGAAAAACACTCTTTTTCAATATCTTCTCATATGTTTCCAACAAAAAATTTACATAACAGTAGCATCCTGGAAAACACAGTGGGTTGTGGCTCACTTATTTTTTTCGGACTGTAACAAAATAATGTTTTCAAATTCAATTTCTTGTTTTATGACACCCCTTAATTTAAGAAAAATAGTCTTGTTCAATATCTGTTCATATGTTTCCAACACAAATTTTACTTAACTGTTGTAGTATGGAAAATGTAGTATGGAAAACACACTGGGTTATCCCAAAATTTGCAAATCTTGTTTGAAGACAACAGTTAGTGTTATGCACACAGTAAGAAGACAATGCATTGAAGTTGAGCTTCATAATTTTTAACAACCCTTACTTTCAACAAAACACTCTTCTTCGATATCTGCCCATATGTTTCCAACACATTATTCACATAACAGTTGCATCATGGAAAATACTGTGGGTTGTAGCTCACTTATTATTTTATGCAAGCTATGAGAAATGAATGTTTTGAAGTTCGTGTTTTTTTTTAACAACACTTACTTTGAGAAAAACACTCTTTTTCAATATCTGCTCATATGTTTCCGACAAAAAATTTACATAATAGTAGCATCATGGAAAAAATAGTGGGTTGTGGCTCACTTCTTATTTTTTCTAGACTGTAACAAAATAATGTTTTCAACTTCACTTTCTTGTTTTATGACACCCCTTACTTTAAGAGAAACAGTCTTGTTCACTATCTGTTCATATGTTTCCAACACAAATTTTACTTAACTATTGTAGGATGGAAAACACACTAGGTTGTCCCAAACTTTCCAAATCTTGTTCGAAGACAATAGTTAGTGTTATACACACCGTAATAAGACAATGTATTGAAGTTGAGCTTCATAATTTTTAACAACCCTTACTTTCAGCAAAACACTCTTCTTCGATATCTGCCCATATGTTTCCAACACATTATTCACATAACAGTTGCATCATGGAAAACACAGTGGGTTGTGGCTCACTTATTATTTTATGCAGGCTGTGAGAAATGAATGTTTTGAAGTTCACATTGTTTTTTAACAACACTTACTTTGAGAAAAACACTCTTTTTCAATATCTGCTCATATGTTTCCAATAGAAAATTTACATAATAGTAGCATCATGGAAAACACCGTGGATTGTGGCTCACTTCTTTTTTTTTTTGGATTGTAACAAAATAATGTTTTCAACTTCACTTTCTTGTTTTATGACACCCCTTACTTTAAGAAAAACAATCTTGTTCACTATTTGTTCATATGTTTCCAACACAAATTTTACTTAACTGTTGCAGGATGGAAAACACACTGGGTTGTCCTAGACTTTCCAAATCTTGTTCGAAGATAGCAGTTAGTGTTATGCACACCATAAGAAGACAATGTATTGAAGTTGAGTTGCATATTTTATAACTACCCTTGATTGCAGGAAATGTTTGATGACATTGCAGGGGTCAAACAAATCAACTCGCTATGCTATTGCAAACAAGTCAGATGACTAAACTAGAAAACTCCACCTTTCAGCCAAGAACAAACGACCAATAGAAACCAATCCCTGACTTAAACATCTCCATATGTGAACTTTCAAAATAGATTGTCCTTAACCGACCTAATTAGGTTTCCTTTAATCATTCAATTTGTTAGACAACAACAAAAGACTCTCTCAAACTCTTAACTTAGTTCCATGGCATGTAAAATACTCTGTTTGAATGAATCTTCAATGTCTTTTTAGCCTTTCAAGGAAGGAAATTCAAAACACTCCACATACTGTTCAATCTATGCCTTTTGAGAATTATGTCCTAAAAGGACAATCAATTAATGGTCTCCAAATACTCATAAATTCACCAATCCCTATCTTGGAATGGAGTCACCTATGCCCAAAAACCTCTACAAAATAAAATTACACAACAAGGACTGATATTCCACAAACAAAACTCATCAAGTCATGAATGTACAAAGACATTTACAGATTTTAAAATTCCATTTCAGCATTCCATTTCAATATCCTTATACATTTCCAAGAGAATATGCACAAGAAAATTTACAGAATGGAAAACACAGACTATAACAAAATAGTGTATTCAAGTTCACCGTCAAATTTTATAAGAACAATGCGCATCACACAATGAAATGTAAGAACATTTTGAGTCAATATTATACAATCTGAAAAAAATTACAATGCACATTTAATACTGGTAACATTGAGGACTATGTCAACCATTTACGAACAAGTAAAATCTCTATGTTCTCAGCATTTGGAAGAATTTTTCACACTTTGATTGTCAAGGTGGAATTGATAGCATACAATTTTGGCACCCCGTAATTCTCATGTAGTAGCCCGAAGGAGGGCCTGACACGTTGGATCTCAAACCTGACAATGTGGTTGAATTTGAACACGACCATCAACCATTCCTCCATAGGACCTTTGTGATTACTAATTAGAGATTCCCCCTTGAGGAATCTCATAGACCTCATGCTTAGGTGATCCGTAAGATTGTGCCTATGTTTGATAACTGTTGGTCTAATGCACACCTTCCATATGCATCCAACTAGGAAAAGGTCTTGAATTTCTCAGTGAAAAGACATTGGCCAATCACATAAATTAACAATCTCTATTTGTAGATTATAATATTGAATGTTATAATATTGAACGTCCATGCCCATATGTGCCCATACACCAAAGGCGATGTTGAAGAAGTGAGCATAATTGTCATAGTGCAAATCTATGTGGTTTGGCCCTTTTCTATTAACTCTCCTTAACATCTTTTCCCGCAACCTGTACGGGAGGCTGAGTTCCTCTTTTCGAGTAATAATATTGCATGGTAGATATGGGTGGTAGTTGGTCAACCAACTAGCCACCCATGCTCGAGAATGGTGGGAAATCTTCTATAGAACTGTAGCAGCGGGTTGTAAAATTCTTGAAATGAAAGACAAAACAACTTTTTTAGAAGGTAGACCTGCATTCTCTAATTAGAAAGACATTGTCAATGCAATGGAAATAGTGAAAAAATAAGCGAGCAAAGTGGAAGATATAGATAATGTATGCACTAAACAGATTGCACCTATTGTTTTGAACTGAATGAGGCAGCACGTGCAGTATCTCCAATGGGAATATGGCAACGCATGATTCAAATAGTGGGAAGAAAAATGCCTGAAAGGAAAGAGAACAAAAATTTCAGCACATACAACAACATTCTCTAATTAGAAACACACGAAACAGTTGCTAAAAAAAATTGAAAGCAAAAGAAAAAATTTCATAACTAAGTAACTGTGTATGCACGATGTATTTTCCAACATGGAAATTAATTTGAGCATTCTATTTGTTGCAATCGCATGAGTTGAACTAATGAATTGTATAAAATATATTTCTGTTATGAACACAAGATGAACATCACAATTGCAGGATGGAAAACAAGGTCTCAAAGTTCACCTTCTTGTTTTGTGGCAACCCTTTCTTTCACAAAACATTCCATTTTAATATGTTTTCATATGTTCCAAACACAAAATGCACATAATAGTTGCACGATGGAAAACACACTCAAATTTGTCAACTTAACTATCTAAAACTCTTAACAACCCCTACGAATAATCACAGTTGCAGGATGAAAAACACAGTGGGTTGTTCCTGACATTTTTATTTTCTGCAGACTGTAACAAAACAAGGTCTCGAATTTCACCTTCTTGTTTTGTGGCAACCCTTTCTTTCACAAAAAATTCCATTTTAATATGTTTTCATATGTTCCAAACAAAAAATGTACATAACATTGCACGATGGAAAACACACTCAAATTTGTCAACTTAACTATCTAAAACTCTTAACAACCCCTGCAAATAATCACAATTGCAGGATGGAAAACATAGTGGGTTGTTCCTGACATTTTTATTTTCTGCCGACTGTAACAAAACAAGGTCTCGAAGTTCACCTTCTTGTTTTTTGGCAATCGTTTCTTTCACAAAACATTCCATTGTAATATGTCTTCATATGTTCCAAACACAAAATGCACATAACAGTTGCACGATGGAAAACACACTCAAATTTTTCAACTTAACTATTTGAAAATCTTAACAACCCCTGCAAATAATCATCATTGTAGAGACCCATTTCAGTCCCCCTCAACATACTTGAAACCCACATATGGCTCTTTTGGAACAACTTGCACAAAAACAAGAAATAACATTGTCGACAAAGCCAATTACGCCAAATTTCAGTAAACACACCACTCAAATCATACAAAAATCCCATGAAACCAATGGGTTAGGTCTCACCAGTCCTCAAAACCACCAAATCCACACTTGGTTTGCAAAGATTGTCTATCCCAAACGCCTATTCATGAAACCCTTGTTTCAAGCAATTAACATGAGGGTAACTTGGAAAACTATATTCGACTCTTTTTGAAACCTTCAAACCAACTCAAACACCTTCATTCAGGCCTGTACATGCTTAAAAGAACAAGGAACATCACTGCCCTCACCTTTTTGATGAAACCCTAACCTTAAACCTCACTTGTCATGCTTTTTTCCACTCAGTCTACAGGGGCAGCAACTCAAACCACCTAATTCCTTTCTCCCTTCAGAAAACCATCTTCCCAGCAACAAAACCTAACCTATCATAATCATTCCCTGAGCAGCGAAGATGACATCGCTGATTACATCCATTGCATCGCACATCTTTCATAAGGCAACTTTTAGGTGAAATATGGTGGGTTTAGTAAGTGAATGTCTATCAAACTTGGGGGCAACAAAGTTTAAGATAAGATTAAGTTTTTCCAGGCTTAATTAGTCGTTTTTGAAGAATATTTTAGGATTAATTATTATGTTTGTAAAATAGGCCTATTTTGGGGTCCACGATAGCGAAGAAGAGCTTGTTTGAAGTGTTTTTTCCATAAGGTATTTGTTGATCCAAAAACCCATTTGTGCCAGTTTTTACATATCACAAATTGAGATGCTAATGTTTTGAAAAGAATGCTTGAAAACATGACTCTACCACTGGAAATACACTCAATTAGCCCAAATTTACAAAGGAGCGGGTCTTGAATCATCATCAAAATACCTAACGACTTGAAACAGTCCTTTGACAAATCTCATAACTTAGGAATCATCTACTTTTACGAATACAAAGGCTCAAGCCAATGCTGATCTACTAAACCCTTACTTTATGCACAAAAAAATCTCTATCAAATGAGGCTTTAATAGAATATTGTATTCCAAACCTTCCCATGCTCTACCACCATATGAAACATGTTTACAAATGTTTTCCCATGCTTTAGGAACAAAATTTCAGCCCCTTTGAATGCACTTTCCTTAGTTCCCAACTTATACGCATCCTTTTTCATTAAAAATCTTTTGTATTTTCTAAAGATCAGCAACCAAAGATTGAATGGTTCACTTCCCCTGCATGATTCAACAGATACAATTCTTAAATTACATAACATCATACCAAAAATTGGACTTATGTAAGAAAAGTTATTAAATTCAAACCATACCTTCCATTGGGTTTACACTTGCAAAAGACAGTCGTCAGTGAGAACTCCTTTCCCGAGATTGGAATGCTGAAGTGAACAAAAAAATCCATAAAAGAAATCATAAAGTTTATGATGTGGTACAAGCACATACTGGAAAAAAGGAATCTGTAATACCATTTCTTATTACAATAAAGAAATTGAAATGTGTTTTCTCATACTCACCTGTATTAGATGTTGTATCCTCTGCCACATCCATAGTAGTTGCACTAGAAGTCTCACATTGCATATTGACATTCAAATTCAAACTATTGTTCACATACAATAGAAAGGAGTCATCCAAAGGGGTTTTGTGATTTGACTGTTGTGCAGAATGCTTTGTACGCCGACTTGGACATTGACGACGATCCCTGGTTGCACTAAACCATGGACGCATGCAAACGGTGGTAATTGCAGCTTGATCAAGATCCAAAATGAATTCAAATGAAAATGCATTTGATTTTCATAGGTCCTCTACAAAATTTTCCACATAATTTGCATATGACTGCATCTGTTGTAGAGATTGTGGCGGTGTATGCATCACTTTCTTCAAGAGTTTGTTAGTGTCATTCCAAAGAGACATTGTCACCACATGTTCATTGGTTGCACCCACAAAAGGATATAGAAGTTGTTAGAGTAAAGGTCTTAACTTAATTATGTTGATTAAGTTACCTTTATTCCCTTCTTAAGATTTCACGTTAGTTTGCATATAGTGACATTTAATAATTATATTAATTATTAAATGTTATCCTATTAGGGCTTCTATTAGGGTTTTATTAGGGTTTGCATGATCTCCTTTTTATAAGGATTGATCCCATTGTATTTCATATCAATTCATTCTCGCATTCTCTCTGATATATACATTTTCAATTTTTAGAGAACCCTTGCTTGTTTGTCTCCATCTCTTCTTTTGTGATAGGTTATTTGCATGCAGGTGATCTTCAAGGTTTGTGGTGTTGTATTTTCTCAACTCCTACAGAAGTCACGGCAAATCCTAACCTGGGAATTGGACATTCCAGCAGGTGACTAACATCTACTCATGGTTGTTCATTTACTTGTCAAACCAGGGAACGTATACTTGAAATGGAGCGGCACTGTATGTGCACTAAGAACCGATTTTAGCCACAACTTAAGGGAAATAAATGCGTGAAAGGAATTCTACTTCAGATGCAGGTACATAAAGAAAAATCTTATCAACTTAAGCATAACTTAGCGAAAACAGGAATCATAACAACTATTTTTGAGAATCAAACCATGAACTGGTCTTATGCTGCAGGAACAGACATAGGGATGGATTCCTTATGCTGTAGGAACAATACAAGACTGAGTTTGCGCTAAACTTCCCGAAATGAAATTATAACTAATAAACAACGGGAAATGAACTACTAACTAAAGATACTTACTAAGTGGCCCCCCTTAGCAAGCATCAACCAATTTAAACAAGAGTTGAACTCAAAACTTCATTAGCTTTTTATTCATGAACTCAAAATCACGTACATGGTTGTTTTGCTTGTAAGAAAAATTTAACACAAAGATCTATTTTTCATTATGACAGTAATCTCAATACACTCTGTTCTATCTCTATTCTCTAGTCTAATTTCTTCTTAATCATCCCCGTTCACTCTCATAGGAGGAACATTTATTTAAAGAGAAACAACTAACTAACTAACTAATAGAGAAAGATGCAGATATAAATGCCTTCTGAGGCTGAGGAATAGATTTCATAAATGCAATTTTATCTGCTCAATAGATTCAGAGAGAATCTAGAACTCCACTCTTCCTAAATTGATGATCAATTCAGTTTCTTCCCAATGACCTGGACAAAGAATCCTCGCTTGAAACAACTCCTTCGATGGTGTGCTGGAAATGACTTTTTTCGCAAGGCCGTGTTTTGCTGTGCATTGACCCATTCATACTAGCTTTAACAACCTATAGAACACATGGCAACGAAGGCAAAATAAGGCATGCACTCATAATAGCACGATACTCCTCATTAATCACACGCATCAAATTCATTTTACTTATCCAAAAACTACATATATCGTATTAGTCAATTGAGAAGTCAAAATAGGGTAATGAACATAGACATACTAAGATATTTAGGCTGTAGGAATATAGGAATGCCTGTCATAGAATACTACCCATTAACATGAAAAGTTTATAACCACAGAGTTTAAAACATTCATAAAAGAGAGCAAGGGGTTTTTAAAACAATAACATGATATCTAAATTATGAACATATTCTGGGCTCATCATTCATCATATACATGAGTCATAGAAGGAGCTTGCACAGGGGTCATAAAATTAGGAATATTTTCTTGTACGACCCCCTTTGACAATGTCTCGTTCAAATCTATATTTGTATCAATTGGTTGACCTCCCCCATCTAAATGAGGACACAAAAGAAATTTGTATTAGGCTGTAGAAAATGCAAAACACAATTGACTCCAATAAAGTAATGCAATTCGAATTGAAATTCACTTACCGTGGACCACCCCTTCAATGAAAGATGATCTTTTAATAAAGTGAGCAATGTTGATGACATGTTTGCAAGTGTTCCCTTGCAAACTCCAAGGGTAGTCACAAACAAAAAAGTGCTCCCCAAATTTCTAAACAAGGTAGTGCATTGACCTACTTTTACTTTTCACCCAGTACCGTCTATGATCTGTTTCATCAGGAATACAATCATCGTCTGGAATTGCCTTGGCCCACTCCACACTAGATCGCATATTTAAATAATTTTTGTTCGTCAAAAAACCATAATGCTACAACTTTTCCTTTTACCTATAGAATAGTTCCATTTTATACACAAGTGTGTAATACAAATATTCCATTCTCCTATTGCATTTTTTTGAACGATCACACAAGTATCGAGTTTTTAGTACGCAATGATATGACTCAATGGCTGCATTCGTATCCTGGTTTTGCATGTGGGAATAGTCTGCAATTTTTTGCCCACATGGCTGCGAAAAAAAATTCAATAGTCAAGTAAGCCACAACATATTAGATGTGACATCAAATAATTTGAATGGTGCGAATCATGCGAGGTGACAAAAATTGTCAACTCACCAATTTGACCTTCTCCTTCGCACCAAGTCTTCTTGAAGTACTCTAAGAATCGAGGCTGATCATTAAACTCCTGAAAGAAAGAGTTCAATAGCTGAGCGACACAATCTTTGGTGTTAATAATTTCCATCATGATCATGCCAAGACTATGGAAGATGTCCATTTCCCTTTCCTTGGCTGCATACTTATATACATTGTTTAGCCAAGCCCTTTTGACATGCCAAAGGCATAGAAGCACACGACATTGAAAGACAACCCTAATAGACAATACAAATGATATTGTTTATCGCTTGACTACATGAGAAAGTGACATTGAAAATGAATAGCAAATGAGAAAGGTACAAAAATGAAGAAAGGGATGCACATACTGTATGGCTTGGATCTTCGCAGTTGCATCATCGGTCAAAAATGAATTGATTCTCTAGTCGGGCTTGGCTCTTCTTCCACATTTGAGCAATACGCGTAGCCACGTAGAGATGTCCTCAATCTTGTTTCGTGAGGAGACTACCCACACAACCGACACACCACTTTGTTGCTCGTCAAAAATGAGGAGAGTATACAATTGGTACTGTAGAGAGAACAACTCGGCGTGAGCATTGTGAAGTTTACAGCCAAGAAGATCATTGAAAACACGATGAACTATTTGTCAATGTTTGTAAGGCCTCACCTCATATTTGTTAGTTGCAAATGTGGAATCCATTGAGATGATTGAATTGTGTGAGAAACTAACCATCCTATCCATCATCCATGGAGTCTAAACCCTGATAAAAAAAGGCGTATTTTTCCCATCGGGCCGTTGAAAGTAGAAGAAGTTGTTAAAGTCCTATCCATTCCACAGTAGGATACTTGTCAAATCAACTTTGTGTTTTTGTGTGTGAGTAGAACGCACCTTTCGCCAGGCATCATTACATCCTTTCTTGTAAGGAATTAATCTCTCTTGGACATCATGCCACATAACACAGGATCGTTGATGTGTCTATCCATTATTGCATTGACACTGGCATCCATGAGAAAAAGGATTTCAATATAGATTTTGCACTCCGTGAATAGATTAGCAGCAAACATAGAATGCTTCTCTCCACTTGTGTCATGAATTCCATGGAAAAATTCACCGTTGTTATCTACGTGAAACATTTGTTTGTAGATAATATAGTCAACATCGGGTTTGTCTTCCATCACCTTTACCATGAAGTGGTATTGATAACCTCGCATTTGTATAAACGTCTTATGTGGTTTCTTCTCTGGTGGAGGCTGGTCTCTCTTGTCTTTAGGACCATATTGACACCAGTAGCTACAAGAAAGGCATCATCTCATCATGTTCAACCAAGAGAGGTAAAATATCATTCAGCCATAGAAATGAATGTCGATATATACAAACCTCTTATACAAAAAAAAATTTCTATAAGTTTTGTCATAGATGGGACATGAGCTGGTAGGTTCTCTTATTTTATTGTCCAAAAATTTGGTTTCTACACCTTCAACGAACGTTTCACCGTGAATGAACTGATCAAGTCTCATAAGAGGAATTGCTGCAACAAGGTTAGGGACCTTATCCTTTTTGATGGAAATAGTAGCCCATTCCAAATTGGAAGAAAAAAAAGGAGAGCCTCAATTTTGTACATCTTGCACCTACAATTCCTCTAGCTTCTTCCATTTCAAACCTCTCCCCATTCTAGGAAATCACAACATTGGACGAATACTTAAAATTAGTGTGGATTGTGTGAAGAAAAAGAAAAAATCATTCATTAAACATAGATAGAATGTGCTTGCATTGCTCTCACCCACGTCAAACCAATAGGACGTTCCGGCTTCAACCGAGGAAAATTAAAGGTGATAGATTCAATCAAGCTACGCATAAAATATAACACAAACACATGCTAGAAATCAGACAGTCCAACAACCCAACACTGTGTTTTCTGAATCACAATTATTTTTTGCACTTTTCTTTCAATCATACGAAATTCAAACACAAAAATGGAATGTGTGGTTTGCTAGACATTCATACTGTCTTGTAACATTCCATGTTGCAAAACTATAGGTATTAAGAATCAAGCAACCTACCATGAGACAACCCTTGACATTTGAACATGGAGATTCAAATAATTGAAACCCAACACTGTGTTTTCCGAATCACAATAATTTTTTGCACTTTTATTTCAATCATGTGAAATTCAAACACAACAATGGAATGTGTGATTTTGAATACATTCATACGGTTTTGTAATATTTCATGTTTCAAACCCATAGGTGTTAAGAAGAAAGAAACCCACCATGAGACAACCCTTCACATTTAAACATGGACATTCAAATAACTGAAACCCAACACTGTGTTTTCTAAATCACATTTTTGTTTTCCAATTGTTTTTGTCAATCATGCAAAAGTTAAACACAATGGAATGCCTGATTTGGAAGAAATTCATATTGTTTTGTAACATTCCATATTGAAAAACCATGGGTGTTAAGAAGCAAGCAACCGAACATGAGATGACCCTTTACAATTAAATAGGGAGATTTAAATAACTGAAACCTAGCACTATGTTTCCCATTCATAATTATTTTGTGCAGTTTTTTTTTCAATTGACTAAAATTTAAACACAACAATAGAATGTGTGATTTGGAAGATAGTCATACTGTATTTTAACATTCCATATTGCAAAACCATAGGTTTTAAGAAGCAAGAAATCCACCATGAGACAACCCTCTACATTTAAACAAGGAGATTGAAATAACTGAAACCCAACACTGTGTTTCCCATTCACAATTATTTTGTGCAGTTTTTTTTTCAATCAACTAAAATTTAAACACAACAATGGAATGTGTGATTTGGAAGACATTCATACTATTTTGTAACATTCCATGTTGCAAAACCATGGGTGTTAAGAAGAAAGCAACCCACCATGAGACAATGATTTAAGAAACAAGCAACCAACCATGAGACAAGGAAAGATAAACAACAGACTAATTTCAGAAGATGATTTCTTTCAGAATTCACAGATTCAACAAAGAAAACATCAACACAATTCAACCCAACAAATATCATATTGAAGAATGATCAGAGAAGCACAAAGACATTTGCGATCAAGAAAATATTAACAAACTCAAAGATTCAATCTTATTTCCTTTTTTCTCAATATAAAATATGGGTTCAAAGGTCCCATGGTTGTGTAAAAAAATTGTCTGAAAAATAGAAAATGCCTTTCTCCCCCCTTTTCCTCTCTTTCTTTCCTCCCCTTTTTTTCTCCAATAATTGTTCACAATCCTCCTTAAAAATGACCAAGGTTGCAATAATTCATTAAGAAATGAACACTGTTTCCATTACATCCTAGGATTTTGGTCACTATTCATAATTACGAAATTTTCATGCATGTAAAGTAAAGATTCAATTTTTGTTGAAAGAAACCATTTTTTTTGACAAATGCATAAAGAAACCAAGTTCACTAAACAACCAGAGGATCCGGAGCCCAAAACATCTCCGCAATCATTTCATTAAGCAAATTATTAAATCCATCTCTCTCTTCCTCTCTATCTAAGACAAAGATCACCCTCCAATATTCTGCATAGCTAGACTTCTCCTTCCATGCAAGTGAACATAGCTCAAAAAAAATGTTGAGTTGTTCCTCTTCGAGCCACATTAAATTAGGTTGAATGATTGGTACTGACTCAATTTCCCATTCCGCAACTTCACCAGGAAGCACCATGTTGAAGAAAACCTGCGATCAAAATTCTGCCATCTTTGCAAAACCGTGGGTGTTAAGAAGCAAGCAAGCAACCATAAGAAAACCCTTTAAATTTCAAGTGGATGATTAAAATAACTGAAACCCAACACTGTGTTTCCCATTCATAATTATTTTGTAAAGTTTTTTTTTCAATGGTGCGAAATTTAAACACAACAATGGAATGTGTGATTTGGAAGACATTCATATTGTTTTGTAACATTCCATGTTAAAAAATTGTGGGTGTTAAGAAGCAAGAAACCAACCATAAGACAAACCTTTACATTTAAACAAGGAGATTCAAATAACTAAAACCCAACACTGTGTTTCCCATTCAAAATTATTTTGTGCAGTTTTCTTATCAATCGACTAAAATTTAAACACAACAATGGAATGTGTGATTTGGAAGACAATAATACTGTATTGTAACATTCCATATTGCAAAACCATGCATTTTAAGAAGAAAAGTAACCCACCATGAGACAACCCTCTACATTTAAACAAGGAGACTCAAATAATTGAAACCCAGCACTGTGTTTCCCATTTGCAATTATTTTGTGTAGTTTTTTTACTGAAACCCAACACTGTGTTTCTCATTTAAAATTATTTGGAGACTTACAAAAGAGAATAACAATTGAACTAATATGGTGGAGGCTAAATACTTCAATGGGTTACTTATTTTGATTTTCCAAATTTGGATAACTTATATAATGTCTTACTTATATGAATTAAAGTAAAAAGTTATAGATAACTCATAAGAAAGAGACCAATTTGAAATGTAGGAAATGGGTTGAAGGCTAGATTTCGGCATGATTCTTGGTTGGGAAAAACTCTTCGTAAATTTTTAATCCCTTGTTTAGCTATCAAGAATGGTCTTTCTTCTTTATTTTGATATTGTGTGGCTAATTACTAGGAATATGGTACTTAATGTAGAAAGTTGATTAATTTATTTACTCCTCTCAATCATCTCAATCAAGAGGTTATTAGCTACCTTATAGAGAAGTTAAAGAGTTCTATATAGTCTAGTTTAATAGGAAAAAATAGACCATTTGGCTGGGTTCTTCCATATGGAAGTGTACTATTGCATCTACTTATCTCCTTTAACATGATATACATGTTGAGGTGTTTGAAAAGAAGAAGATTTTGAACAAGAATATATTACATAAATTCAATGACATCTAGCAGGTTGCTTGTTAGAGTAAATTATTGATTATTGATAATCTTAAAAATAGAGCCATTACAATCCCCAATAGGTGTGATCTTTGTGAGAATAATGTTGAGTCTATTTTTCACATTTTTCTAGAATATTTATTCACCTACTCTATATAAATATCAAGTTCTCACCCTTAATGATGAATGGAGATTCCCTCTGTATTTTAAACTACCTCAATTACCTTTCTCCCCCTCTTGGAATATCTTAAAAATTATTAAAAGCTATAAGAAAATTCACTCCATAAATGAGGAAACAATTGATCATCTCTACCATGGAGGTAGTGGAAAAACTATTTCTTTAGACAATATGAGTTGTTTTATGGAAAACATCGCATTGGTATGATGGAAAATCTTTTCCTAGTAAAATTACTTGTGGAATAATTATGAGAAGTGGGGTTGATTGCAATTATGTGATCTTGGGAAAATTATTGAATGAATTGATAATAATTGAAGTTTATCAAAATATTTATTTGGGTTACTCCTTTAAATTTATCACAATCTACAACTTGGAGGTCAATGATATCACCATTTTTCTCTTTATTTGTACAGGATACTACCTATCAATCAATCTCCTTATTGTAACATATGAATTTCTGCAACACAGAATTGTTAGTTGAACATAATAAAATCCTGCATATTAGATCATATAACAATGGAATACAATAGAGAATAAATGAGAAAAAAAATAAACTAGATTGATCTCACCCATGTCTTTTCTCCTCCATGCTTCACTTCCATTGTACCTTCTTAAGATTGTTGTGATAATAATGCCCTCAGATTATATGTGTGAGAAAATTATCTATGCTTAGCCCTAGCAATGCCTTTGAAGGATTTAAATTACTAAACTATGCAACTAGAAACTCAATCCTAATATGCAAGTAGTAATAAGCCCAAAGATAAGAAATGAAATGCCTATAGTAAGAATAAATTAAGCAATGATTGATCATGGATCCGAAAATGAGATCAAGATTGTCATTTTATAGAAAATGCAATCTTGAATGGACGGAGAAGATGAGAGCTTTAAGAAATGCCCTAGAATCAAAGGTCAAGATTCAATAAGGCAACTCTCAATTAGGGTTAGGGCAAACTACCCATATGTGTGAATAAGATTTAATTAAATGAATTAAATCAAGACTGAATGTGACAGTGGAGATGAAATTAATAAAAATCAGAAGACAAGAGGATGAGATTTTAGAAAATCAAAAATTTTGGAAATTACTTGATTTGTAGAGGAATAATTCCATTTTGAATTAAATTAATTCAAAATAGAAATTTTGTGAGATAAGAAGTAATTGATTTTTGAAATTAATTACTAAATGAAGAATCAGTTAACCATGTGAGATATTTTTAAATGATTTGTTTTATTTAAAAATATAGAAGTGTCACATGTCATAATTAAATAATTAACATAATTATTTAATTTAAAAGAATTAGTTAATTAATTAAATTAATTAATTGAATGTATTTAATTAAGAGGATTTAGAAATTAGTGACACATTAAATAAATATATTAAAATATATTAATTTAATAATCGGGGGAACATTAATAATAATGATTAATTAAATAAATAAGATTTTTATTTAATTAAGGCAAGAATTTGATAATTAGTGACATATTAAATAGATAAATACGATTTATTTATTTAATAATCATGAAGAATCAGAGATTATGAATTAATTAAATAATTATGAATTATTTAATTAATAGTTGAATGTGGGTTAGAAACATAATTAAAATGTTATAATTATGTTATGACGAAAGGTGGTAAAATAGTGTTTGCAGGTCTTAGTCATTTTTATGTGTCTACATTTGCCCCTCTTTGTCATAATGCAGCTTGTCACATTGTGGCAAAGAAAACAAGTCCAGAATATGCCCCAGCAGAGGTATGGAGTGCCTATGCCCCCTCGGGAAAATTTTTGAATTTCGACCCAGGGTCAAAAAAATTTGGAAAATATCCCGATTAATCAAATTAATGACCAGATAAACAACGGTGCGAATGATTTCAAAAACGGAGGATGCTAAGCTAGCCAAAATGCCAGTCAAAAGTGGTCAAATGAGCCTCCAAAAGAACCTACTAGGTCAAAACCCTAATTTTCAGCCTATAAATAGGTTGAAAAGGTCAATCCAAATGTCTTTTTCTCATTTGTTATATAGAATAAAACCAGAGCTTTGAGAGACGATGGTGATTCTGACGACTACACACCGTGGATATCGCGTGCATACATTCTGACGACTTGAGGGCATAGAGGCACCGGTAAGTGCCCTATCCAACTTGTCAAATTTTGATTTTTACACATTTATGAGGGTTTAATGGGGGGAAAACAAATGTGGTGCGACACAAATGTTGTCACGTAAGCTTCAAACGCATTCGCATTCGTCGCATTTGATTGCATCGCGATGCAAGCGCAATAGGTAGACTAGGTTTTTTGTGTGATTGTGCATCTGCGAGGGTGAATGATGCAATCGCCATTTTGTGACGCAATTGATAGATTTGCAATGCATTTGAGAAATTTGTGACACATTTGATAAAGTTGTGACGCATTTGAAAATTTGCGATGCAATTGACAAGCCTAACGACGCATTCATTGTTAGATCGCGCATTTGCTATTTAGAATGATGCATTTGACATATTGCAACGCATTTGATATGTGTCGATTCGCAATTGGCTGGTTGTGACGCATTTGTGGTCAATGCGACGCAATTGCCGTTGACTAAAGTTGAATTTTGTTGACTTGTGTCGAGATTAACTTTTATGTACCCTTGACTTGCCAGTAGTAGTAAAATTTTCCGTAATGTTGCTCAATATGTGCTAATCCTTGCTCTTTCCCTTTGCAGAGTCGGCTGGTGCCCATTTATACCCGAGAGTTCCGACCAACGACCTATGCTTTCAGAGATCACCTCAGTGATAGACAGAGACAACGGTTGATGGCCTTAGGCTTATATCACGTTACCTATATGCCCATTATTTGGGCAAACAGAGGTTTGCTTACAGCCCTTTGCGAGAGGTGGCATTCGGAGACCTGCTCGTTTCACCTGCCTACTGGAGAGGCAACTGTGACTTTGAAGGATGTGTACCGTATTCTTTGGATTCCAATTAGCGGAGAGAGGGTGGTCTATGATCCACACTGAGGGCGACAGGTCCTGACAGAGAGATATGAGGGTGTCGATGGTGCCCAGTTTGTCTTTGATGGTTATGAGATCGCCTGGGACGTTGTAGCTGATTGATTTCCCAGGTTCGATGCCATGCTCATGATCTTGATCGCCGGATTACTGATCCCTGATCATCATAGTCACGAATTTCCTATTGGATGGGGAGATGTTCTTGTCCGCATGAGATTACAGGGGACTGTTTTTGCTTGGGGGCCATGCTTGTTGGCCATGTTTTACCATCAATTGCATGAGGTAGTTTACCATCAGGGTCACAGTATCAGCTGCGGGACCACCTTACTCATGATTTGGGTATGGGAGCGCATTCCCATTTTTCAACCACCGGTGCAGATGCAGCAACTAGGTGATGGGATGCCCTATGTTTATTTATATGCGGGATCAGTGAGTTAGATTCGCGTGGGAGATACCGGGTACTGGCATCATCAGATTGACACGATGATCAGCTTTGTCTGGAAACCCTATAGAGATTGTGCGTAGTGGTCGAATGAGGATGGCCACCTATTCTTTTGCAGACAGTTCAGGTATTTGATCAGCTGTACCATTCAAACTCAGTGGATCATTAAGATGTACCTACCCCAATGGGTACTATGACAATCTGGTGAGCAACAGGTTGTGCCAGTAAGCACTACAAAGTATGCTCGGTCTTCTAGGGAGACCATGTGGGGGCCACCCATATCAGTGACAATGGCAAAGCCGCAAGTAGATAGCTTGGTGGTAGTTCAATGGGCATGGAGAGGGGGTCCAACAGATCCAAGGACATCTGCTGAGTTTGACACTTGGTGGCAGGTTCACAGGCCCATCCCTTTGACAGATCTCGATGGTCTGCCGCCTATAGATCGCAGGTTAGTCATTCCACGGATTTCGCAGAGAGGTCAGGGTGATAGAGATACAGGGAGGGATGGTAGAGGTGCCGGGGGTAGAGACGGTGGCAGGGGAGGAGGAGGCAGATATGGGGGAGGTGGAGGAGGTGGAAGAGGTGGAGGGGGTGGAGGAGATGACAGAGGAGGTGGAGATGGAGGAGGTGGGAGAGATGGAAGTGGTGCCAGGAGGAGAGATGACCGACGGTAGAGGCAGCCCAGGAGAGTCAGGCAAAGAGTGGTTGGTGTACCGTTGTCACCCATTTGGGAGGAGTGGGAGGAGAGAGGGCCAGAGGCGAGGGCCAAGGAGGCTAGAGGAGGTGGGGAGGAGGTGGAGGTGGTTTATGAGGAGGAGGTGGAGGTGGTGGTGGAGGAGAGAGTGGAGGTAGAGGTGGTGGCAAAGGAGCAAGTGGAGGTGGTTTATGAGGAGGATGAGGAGGAGGATGAGGCAGATCAGTGACTGTGGGAGCGCATGATCTCCGGAGATGATGAGGGTGACATATCACCCATTTTTCCCACAGATGCTACTATTGATCAGTGGATTGCAGATCTACAGAGCAGACTAGATGTGGCCTTGTCTCATAACAAGGCCTTGGCAGCGGAGCTAGAGGTCACTCAAGTGGAGAGAGATCAGGCCATTCTCTGATGGCAGGAGTCAGATCGATGGGTCATTGAGTTTACAGAGTTGTGCTCTGGACCGATAGGGGATATGGCTCAGGAGTTAGCCAGGATGGTAGAGAGCAGGGGCCAATACAGGGTGTTATATGAGCAGGCTATTCCACCAAATAGACGAGACCCAGGGTTGTCCCGATCCTATAGCAGGACAGGTAGTGGTAGCCGGACACACAGCAACCGATCTCATAGCAGTAGTCACACTAGTGCTGGGGGGTCTACTACATCAGGGTAGTCTTCAGGTCATAGGTCACATAGCTCTCACAGGCACTTGTCTGGGCACAATCACAGGTCAGAGCATGGACATAGATCAGTGTCCTCAGGACACCAGGTAGAGCAGAGCTAGCCTCCTGTTACTATCCCACAGGATCCCAGAGTGAGACACTGGAGAGGACACCTATTCAGGTCACGTTCCACTTGATGGATCAGTCACAGTTACCTCATAGTTCACCTCCACGAGATGGAGGAGGGCCATCTTAGGACATGCTTTTAGACACATGTATATTTTGATATTCGAGCCTGCGAGCTCTATTTTTGGGATATCATATGACTCTATCCTGTGACATAACATTTTTATTGAGAGTATATATATATATGCGATGCAATTTTGATGTGGCCTATATTATGCTATGTGTTATGGTATTCTAATGCTTTATGAGATGCTTGTGTTATGTTTTTATGATGCTATGAGATGTATGGATATTATGCTTATGTGGATGAATGCAATTATGGATGTGGTTATGTATGCATTAATGTGATGATGATGTAATTCCTATATGCTAATTTAAATGTTTGTTTATGATGCTTATATTTTGATGCAAATGATGGTTTTATAATGTAATATGGATGAATGTAAATGATAGCATTATGCAATGTGAATTATGCAGATGTGAATATGAAATGCTCATGCCATTAAGTATGCAATTTTTTTTTGTATGTCACAGGATATCATCAGCGAACCGGAGAAGAGAAGACAAAATATGGATGTTAGTGCGAAGAAAGATATGCATGTTAGTGCGGAAACGAAAAATCCTTCAAAGCTTTGCTATAGTGCTATCCTAGTTGCTCTTTAATCATCATTGGGCGAAAATATCATGATAGCCGACAAACACTATGATATGACATAGATCAATAGTGTGCAAGGTCAAACCATCATGTAGATCAACAGTCGAAGAAAAAGGATGATCATGACTCGTGCAAGGAACACAATTGCCCCTAGTTACGTCATCATGATCAACCGCCATAAAAAACCAAACCAATCATGAGACGTCATTGCTTCTCTAAATCCTGTTGATAGGACATCCTTGAGAAACTAGCCACATGATAGTAAAAGAAACAGACAGTAAAAAAATCATCGTACTACGTCGTTGCTTCTCTAAATCCTTAAATCAGGACATCCTGGAGAAACTAGTAGTAGAATGATAAGCAGACAAGGATAGTCATCATAATACATCGTGGTTCCTAACACATAAGGAACTAATAGCATGATAATTATCAAAAGACAAAAAAAGTTTGCCAAGTGTTTGCCAAATGTTTTAATGTCAGGTGTTCGTCAAATGTCGAGCGATATCAAATTCAGGAAGGACATATCCTGAATGACATTGATATCTAGGAGATCGATTCTCAGAGTTAGGAGAATCCATCAAAATGCCAGATGATGATAATGATGCTTAAGAAGGACACATCCAAAAGCATAAAGAAGTGACAAGAGTTGCTCTTCAGAAGGACACATCCTGAAGAAGAACTCCAAGTTTTTCCATGATAAATTGTCTTGATATGATTTTGACTACATGTCATTGCTGACATGCTGAAGTGACTGAAAGTGTTGATGGAACCGATTGTTGATAGATTGATAGTTTGAGACTGACAGAAGATATGCTTGATTTGAAAAAATAGATTTTCTTGATTTGCTAGATGATTTGTTTGATTTGAAGATAGTCTGATGTGTGTGAAAGTGTTTCCATGAACCCTAATGGACTGACCTAGTGCGGCCTCGTAGGTCCATCAATTGATGGCCTTGCCTACGTCATGCACTCAGAGACCTCGTAGTTCGACACAACCAATGACGTTGTCCAAAGGACGAAAGATTGAAACATGATTTTATTTTGAACAACCTAGAAGGACTGACCTACTGTCTCGGGGATTCAAAGATGAATCTTGCCTACGTAGCCAAAGCACAGAGACAATGTAGTTCGGACAAAGACTGAAATGACATGATCAATTGAATTGATCAGATTGACTTTGATTTTGGGATTTTGACACTGATTTGGATGTTTTTGTATTTTCTCAGGACGCTTTTTGCATTTTTCATTTTTAGATCTTTTTTCAGGACTTTTTCAGATTTTTATGATTTTTTTAGGACTTTTTAATATTTTTATGATTTTTTCAGGACTTTGTAAGAATGCAGGATCATGTACAGTACCCAATGCAGTTGCATGATAAAGGTCTTTCCCCCAGATAGGTCGGGGAATACCCGAGTTCAATGATATGGAGATAGGTAGACAAAAGGCAAGGATATGCAAGGGATGATGTCAACCAAATGCTTAACCATGGTCAGAATCGACAGAACTTAGGATGGATGTCGTGAATGTGTCAGGCCTTTGTGATTATGACAAATGAATTAAGGTCAATTTGAGTAACAATAGATGGCGAAGAAATGATCGACTACGTATGGTGCCTATTTGCTAGGTTTTCACCATGGTACTTATCCAATGTGCCTATTTGCCAGGTTTTCACTATTGGATGAATTCATTTCTTTTTTCTATTTTTTCCATTTTTTGATTTTTTTGATGTCACCAAAATACCTGTTTTCTAGGTTTTCATCAAGCGACGATTTTTTTGCTATTTTTTGATTTTTTTGTATTTTGTAGGTTTTCAGCTCAGCTCTCTGATGCTATGTGTAGAAATTTCTCAGATGTAAACTATTGATAGGTTTTGTCAGCTGTTCTCCATCAGGTGTGACCAACCGATAGGCTCCGGAACCAAATGTGGTAGTAATGATATAAGGACCAAGCCAATTAGCCTCAAAATTTCTAGGTTTTTCACGGTCTGCCTGAATTCTGGGGTTCCACATGAGAACCAAGTCACCGATTTCAAACTTTCTCACCATGACTTTTTTGTTATAACTTCGGCAAAGACGATTTTGATATGCCTATAGATGATTTAAGGCATTTTGCCATCTTTCTTGTAACATTTCTAGCTCATGTAGGTGAGTGTGTCTGTACTCTTCATCATCAATCATTCCTTTCAAAGAGACTCAGAGAGAAGGAATTTCAACCTCGATGGGTAATATGGCCTTAGATCCATAGACCAAGGAAAATGGAGTGGCTCCAGTGGGGGTACGGATGCTGGTATGATAGGCCCATAAAGCAAGATTAAGTTGTAGGTGCCAATCTTGGCTAGCATCATTGACGGTCTTCTTCAAAATGCGAAGGATTGTTTTGTTGGATGCCTCAACTTGGCCGTTACCTTGTGGGTAATATGGAGTGGAAAAATGGTGTTGGATGTGGATCGCTCACAGAGTTCATGAACGTCCTGATTTTTGAATGGATTGCCATTACCTGTGATGATGGATTGTGGGACACCATACCGGAAAATGATGTAATTTAGGATAAACTTGGATATTTGTTTATCGGTGATGTAGGTGAGAGGGACGACTTCAATCCACTTAGTAAAATACTCAGTGGTGGTTATTATGAATTTATGGCCATTGGAAGAGGATGGATGGATTTTACCCATGAGGTCGAGTCCCCATTGTGCAAAAGGCCATGGAGAAGTGATAGGTCTCAATTCCTGTGCAGGTGCATGAATCAGATCACTATGCACCTAGCATTTTCGACATGTTCTAACAAACTGAAGAGCATCTTTTTCCAATGATGGCCAGTAGTACCCAAGTCTGGTGACTTTCCTAGCTAAGGTTGGACCACTCGAATAAGATCCACATATACCCTCATGTACTTCTCGTAAAGTTGTTTGGGCTTCATCAGCGTCGAGACAGCGAAGAAGGGTGTTGTCAAAGCCACAATGGTACAAGGTGTCACTGACGATGGTATGTCTAGCCGCTTTTTGGATGAAGGAATTTCTTTGTTTGATGGATAGGTTAGGTGGGAGGGTTTGGGATTTAAGATAGTCATATATGTCCTAGTACCAAGGCGAATTGGGACCAACAATCTCGCACACCATTTCTAACTCTGGAATATCGTATGCAGGCATCAACAACTATTCCACTAAGAATTCAAATTGTGACACATTCTTAGGGATGTCCAGGAGAGATCCAATGCTAGCCATTGCATTGGCTACTTTATTTTATGTTCTTGGGATTTGTTCAAATGCAATCATCTTGAAATACATTAGGAAACTATCCACCATTCTTTTATAGGGAAGCAACTTCTCATCTTTTGTGTCATAGTCATCATTCACCTGATTGATAACTAATTGAGAATCTCTGAATACGAGCAATGTCTAAATTTTCCATTTGATTGCTATCTTGAGACCTATGACCAATGCCTCGTATTCTGCAATATTATTTGTACAAGGGAAAGTGATTCGAAATGATTTAGGAATTGAATCCCCTTATGGTGTGATAAATAATATGCCAGCTCCCGAACCGTGACCGGTGTGGGATCCATCAAAGTATAGTTTCCATGGTAATGTTGGTTCTATGTGAAAGATAGACTCATCAGGAAAATTAGTAACTAATGGATGAGTGGCTTGGATTGGTGTATCTGACAGTTGATCTGCTATTACTTGACCTTTTATAGCCTTGTGCTCCACATACTATATGTCATACTCGCTCAAGATCATGACCCATTTTGCTAAACGGCCTGTCAATGTTGCTCGACTTAGGAGATATTTTAATGGGTCAATCTTTGCTACCAAATGTGTTTGATGGCTTAGCATATAGTGTCTTAGTTTCTGTGCTGCAAAGACAATTGCCAGGCATGCCCATTCAATGGTTGTGTAATTGAGCTCATATCCAATTAATGTACGACTGATGTAATATATGGCTCTTTCTTTGCCTTCATGGTCATTTTGCGCCAGTAATGCCCCCAGTGCATTTGTTGTTGCAGAGACATACAAGATCAATGGTTTTCCCCCAATAGGCGGCATTAACACTGGTGGTGTTAATAGATATTCTTTAATTTGGTCAAATTTTATGTTGCACTTATCTGTCCATACAAAAGGAATGCTTTTGCATTGTAGATATTGGAATGGTTGACATTTGTCGGCCAACTGTGAAATGAAGCGGCGAATAGACTGCAGTCTACCCTGGAGTGTTCGTAGCTCACTGATTCCTCTTGGAGGAGGCATGTCCAAAATTGCTTTTACTTTTGCAGGGTCAACCTCAATGCCTCGGCGCGAAACTATGTATCCCAACAGCTTGCCTAAAGTGACTCTGAAAACACATTTCTTTGGGTTCAATCAAACCTTGTAATCCTCAAGCCGTCTAAAGATTTTGTCTAGGACTTGGAAATGATCTTTTCTTGTCAAATATTTTTCTACTAAGTCATCTACATAATCTTCCATTAAAATATGCATCATGTCATTGAAGATTGTTGTCATAGCCCTCTGATATGTAGCACCTGCATTCTTTAGGCCAAAAGGCATGACATTCCAACAGTATGTTCCCCAAGGACAAGTGAATGTCGTTTTATGTTGATCTTCTGTTGCAATTCTAATTTGGTTGTAGCATGAGAAACCATCCATGAGAGATAGCATCTCATATCCTGTTGTGAGGTCAACAATCATGTCTATGTTTGGTAGGGGGAAGTCATCCTTTGGGCAAGCTTTATTTAAATCTCTGAAATCCGTCCAGATATGGATTTGTCCATTTGGCTTTGTAACAGGGACAAGATTGGATATCCAATCAGCATAGTCTATTGACCTTATGAATTAAGCATCCAACAACTTCTTTAGTTTAGCCTTGACAAGTAGCGTGATCTGTGGATGCATCTTGCGCAGCTTTTGTTTGACTGGCTTGATTCCTAGGATTAGAGGAAGATGATGTAAAACCAATGTTGGATCAAGACCTGGCATGTCAATATATGACCATGTGAAGTTAACTTTCCTGTCTGTGAAGAATTGTTTGAATTCAAGTTTTTCTTCATCTGACAATGATGCAGCCAAGAGAATCATTTTGGGATTCTCTGGTGTGGCTATGTTAACTTCCACTGTGTCCTCAATGAGCATAGCTGACTTTTCCTATGTTACGGGGAGAAAGTCCAATCCTCCATCCTTAGGTGCCTCATGGAGGTTTTCACCTTTGGATGCGTCCTTTGTTTTTACTATTTTATTGCCAGAAGGTGCCTTGCGGTTTTCACCTAAAGGCATTTCTTTTTATTTTTTATTTTTGGTATTTTTGCGACTGGAGGATTGCACAGTCTCCCCGAAGTAAGCTGCATAATCCAGATCAATGGAGAACCCTATTTTGTGATCACCCCATGGAATACCTTCTCTTAGCCCCATGAACTCTGCAATTGCCTCGTCATTTTGAAATATGTCCATCACCGGTGAGTCTTGTTGGTCCCAGTCGATCAGTTGTGGATAAACAAGAGGGATCCCATCATCAGTGTTGGTGAAGGGTGGGGAGGATGCAGAAAGTGTGCAAATTGATGCCTCGAGTGTAAAGGAAAAGTTGTCAATTTCCACTTCCATGTCCGATGCAATGGATGGTCCATACTTCGAGTTAGATGAATCGAATTCAAAGTCATAATATGGGATAAAATTGTCAACATCGTGACTAGTGGTTGGCATTTCAGAAGTATGGATAGTGGACTCAGGTAGGTTAGGCTCATGGGTGGGCTCAGGATCAGGGTGGGATGATTCAGGTATTGCCGACGACACCTTATGTTCTTCTGGGTTCCAAGGAATGCGTATCCATTCCTTATTTTTAGAATGTTGGTCAATATGGTTTATGTTATATTCTTGGCAAAATCGTTCTTCAAAGGAAAGTTGGCTAGGTTCCAAGAATAGTTCATCAATGTCAATCACTGACTATTTTTTCAGATCCCCACTCCCATTCATTTGAGTCAGTTTCAGTGAGGGATTCTTCGCATGTCTCAACACTTTCTGTAGCCATTACAACCTTACTTGAAAGTTCAAAAGTACGTTGATCATCAGTTCCGAATTGGTCAAACCCTAGCCATATGTATCTTGGTCTTGTCATCATGATAATAGGTTCCCGTCTTCCATTGTTGTTCTTTCCAAGGCTGCTTGTACCATCGAAACCTTGGGCTTTGCATATGTCATATCCTTTGCCATAGAGATGTAACGGTAGCGGGGGTAACTCTACTGGGTCTTTGTAGATCTAGTTATCCATGTCAATAATGACTTCATTACCCATATCGCCCCACCATGTAAAAACACTTTTTCGTGGCACCTTGAAAGTTATTTTGGGCTCTATTGCAAAACATGGTCTGTCATAGACCTTAGGTGGCTTCGATATTGTAGTTATACAATAAGCCGTATTTAATTTGAACTCCCCACAACCAAGGTCCTGGATTTGAAGGTCCTTACTTGGGATGGAGGCCAATGGAGATGGTGTGGTAGAAGATGATGGAATGGATGATTTTTTGAGTGTGGACGGGTCAATGTATTTGGATGAAGTGGAAGATGAGGCCTCCCGATTGATAGGTACTTGGTGCTCAGCAGTGGCTCATAGGTTGGTGCAATATTGGAATGGATCAGGATCTCTTGGGATAGTGATCTCAATTCCATCAAAAGGAAATTTGAGGCATTGGTGATACATGGATGGAATGGCCTTTAGAGCATGAATCCATGGGTGACCAAGTAAGATATTATAGTGTATATCATGATCCAGGACCTGGCATGTTGTATCTATGATGACGGGTCCTACCCGAAGTGGAATGGTAATGATGCCTTTAGAAGCATGTTCTTCATCATCGTATGCCTTGATGATGATGCTCTTGCTAGAATCTACACATGCCTCAGAAAAACCAAGAGCTTTGACCAATTTGAGAGAGCAGATGTTCAACCCTACTCCGCCATCTACTAAGACTCGTCTAACCTTATGCTTATGGACAAAGACTTCAATGTGAAGGGCGTCGTTATGCGATGGTTTGGGTGAGGAATAGTCGCTATCTGAAAAGGTGATGTGGTGAGGTGAATTCAGGTATCCGACCATAGTCTCAAAGTGGTTGACATCGATGTTGGTAGGGACAGATGACTCTTGCAGTACTTTATCTAGGATGGCCTTTCTACGTAGGTGAAATATGGAGCAATTCAAGAATGGATATTTGAGCAGGCATTTTATTTAACTACTCAACAATGTTGAACTCCGGTTTTGGGTTGGACTATTTGGCGGATGAACCAGGTATGGTGACTTTTGGTTGACGGGCAGAAGGACCTGGGATAGTAATCTTGCCTTTACGCGTAGTCACATTGCATTCTGGGGCTCTTTTAATGTTAATGGTATTAACACATTCATCTTCATCAGCAGCGCAAAGATTGTTGATAATAGTACCATTGGGATAATTGTATGTATGACAGGCATTATTATAGGCCAGACGGATGTGGTTGGCTTGATTTTTTGTATGCTTTGTGCCAGATGAGGAAGCTTTACCATGATCTTGCAGTGGGTTTTTGTGTATGGTATGATCTGCATTAGATGTAAAATATTGACCACCCAACTCAATGGTGTGGTTCTCGATGAGGTCTTGCACCAGATTTCGTAATTGGCGACAAGAGGAAGTTTTGTGCCCTTTGGCACGGTGGTAATCACAAAATGAACTGTCATCCCACCATGATGGCTTGAATTGACCAGGGTCATACAGCTTTGGCTCTTCCAGTGTTATGACACCATTTTGAAGAATTTTCTTTAAGACAAATTCAATTGGCTCACCCAAAGGGGTGTACGTGCGTTTTTGGAATTGTCGGGGTTGACGCAACTGCCTTTGATTCGTTTGCGTATGATTGCTTTGGATAGCATTAGTAGTTGGTGTTGGTGTAGTTACAGGAGCGTTTTGATTTTGTACTCCTTTTATTGTGAGCACATGACCTGTTGCATTGACGGTTTTTGCATCAACTACACCGTCGCTTGTGATATGTTTGTTCTTAACCCAGTATTTGTTTTTGTCGTTTGAGCTACTTGGGTTATTATTGGTGGTGGTATTGATGGTTTTGCCACCATATTTCAATTTACCCTTGGCGATCAAGGCTTTCTCAAGTTGAACACCCTTTTCAACAAGGTCAACAAAAGTGGTGCAATAGTGGACTTTTAATCCATACCTTAGTGGTCCAAGGAGAGTTTGTACAAACATGGTTACTTTCTCCTTTTCAGGTATTTCTACCGGATATCTACTTGCTAAGGTTCTCCATCTTTGAAAGAATGGAATGAAAGTCTCTCCTGCATCCTCTTGGGTAAGTCTGCATAAGGAGGCGATGTCGATGTCTGTGTAAATGTTGTAAGCATAGTTTTCGACAAACTTGTTTTCCAATTCGTCCCATGCTTTTATTCCCTTAGGCAAAAGCGAGAACCATTCAAGTGCATGACCTGCAAGACTTCTAGAAAAGAGTCTCATGAGATAAGTTTTCTCATATGCAATGTCCATACAACTAGTAGTGAATTTTCTTATGTGTTCGATGGGGTTTGTTTTGCCTTTATACTTGGGAAAATGAGGGACCACATATCCATGAGGAAATGGTGGCATATACAAGGTTGTGTCAAATGGATATGGACACAAATCATGTGACATGTATGACTTTTTTTTGGATTGTTGCAAGGTCTCCACTTGTGTTTGAAGAGTAGCGAGTTGGAGTGTGAGTGCTTCCACCATGGGATGGTTGGTGGCATCACCTATGTTGGCGATAGGGGCAGCTTAAGTCCCCAGCTGTTGTGATGAGATGTTATGATTTGGAATGGGTTGTCAATGAGAAAAATGAGCGTTTTGATTTGGTGGTTGTTGGAAATGAGTGTTTTGATGACGGATGTGCTGTTGTGTATGGACTTGAGAGGCGTAAGTGGGGATGTGATATCTTGCCATGTTGGACTAAATTTGAGGACCTTGCTGGTTTTGATTTTGTTGATGTCCAAATAGAGTGAAGGATTGATGGGCTTGTTGATGCCCAAATGGAGTGTAAGATTGAGCGCCTTGATTGCCTTGCCCAAATAAAAGATTGTGGCCTTGAGGGATGTTCAAATTTTGAGTCAAAGGAATGTTGGTATTAACCTGTGATGAAGTGGGTTGGGTGCCTTGGATGATAACTCTTCATTTATTTCTCCCAAAAGGGTTGGATGAGTTGGTTGTTATGGCACTTGAAGAACCTAGTAATAGGTTTGCTGATGTACTCATGGAACTAGATGTAGTTCCAAAGAGGTTTGATGTGGTTGCCCCCATTGTTTGTGAGGGGATGGTGGATGTTTGTTGGGGGATGGATTGTGATGCGGTGTTGGTTTGGGAAGATGATCCCCCAATAGATATCGTGTTGGTTGTGGTGGTAGTATGACCAAGGGAGGTAGCATTGATTGTGTTGATGACATTTTGTGATGAGACTCCCATGGAGGAATTGTGTGATGTTGGAGTGGGAGAAGTTGGTCTAAGAGTGTTAAGATCAAATCCCTTTGGTAACTTAGCCCCTTGGTCAAGGAGCATAGCTAGGAATCTGGAAGAGTCATTTAAGACCATTTCTTCCACAAAAGAGGCCACTTCTAGGTTATGAGTAGCAGCTTGTATGTCTTCGTCAAAGACATCCCCATTTTCATCCCGGCGGATAAATGGTTCAAAAAGATGTGATGGAGATGATGGGATGTTCATCTCACTAAAAGGATTGAAGTTGGAATTTTCCATGTCAAAAAAAGGATTGTTCGTGGCATTAGGAAATGAGTTCATGCCAGTTGTGAACCCAAGAAAGTTGGTGTCTTGTCCAAAGGAATCCATGAGTGTTTTCTTTTTCTGTAGTCTAGTTTCAACCATACAAAGTTTTGCTCAACTTGGGATGATGGAGAAAATGATCTAAATATGAGACTATGTTTTTGGTTTCTTTTTGGATTTTTAAAGGATACTATGAAATGCAAGCAAGACTAAAAGCTTGTGAATGCAAGTGGTGTGACACTAAATGGAGATGCCAAGTAATATGAAATAAAGGATCCTAAGATGCACTTACTAGTGAGATCTAAAGAGGACAAACTTGGATAAACAAAGTTTTTGTAATGATTCAATTTTGGAAGATCAATGGACCGTAGAAGGACTATAAATAGGACAAAGTGAAGTTTCCACACTAGACTATTGAATCGGAAATAATTCACAAAAGGATTGACAAAGTGACAAGGATAATTGGGTCCAATGATAACCTACTATTGAATGAAAAGTTTGGACAATGAATGGTAAGAGTCAACTCCTAAAATCTGCAAAAGTGAGTATCTAAGGAGATGGTGAAGCTACCAATGCAATCTAATGGAAGGCCAAATGAAAACTTATTGTGAGCCTAAAATGGTACCTAAAATGCAATGTTTAATGAAAAATTGAGCAATTCAAGGTCTGGTTTAGATTGTAACAAAGAAGGAAGACTTGATTGATTTTAAAGACAAGCTGTTTACTTTCTATTTTTGATAGTGAGGAGTTGTTTTCAGTTTTTTTTAGCAAATGTGTCGTAGAAAATGTGGTACGATAGAGCAAATGCGGCTCATAGAGTCAAATGCGATTCAGGAGGTGTCAAATGCGACACAGTATGGCGAATGTGGGTTGATGTCTATCAAATGCGGCTAGATTAAGTGAGGTTCACTGATGGAAAATGCAGCTCTCAATAGATTGAATGCGGCTCATCAGAGCGAATGCGGTGCAAAAACACTCAAATGTGGCCCATCAGAGTGAATGTGTCTCGATGTTTGGTGATTGCGGTGCAATAGGTCGATTGCATCGCAATGGATAATTTTTTTATGTTTAATTTTTTGAAGTCTATTTGAAAACAATTGGCAAACACAGAAATTAAAATATGAAGTGCATGTTCAAGCAGACTCACTCTTAATAGTCAAATGGGTCATCATAACAATCACAGCCCACAGCTTAAAATCACGTCGACTCACACAACCTTGTCACCCCCTAGAGGGCGCTCATGTTTTTGTCTTTTCTAGGTGTGTACTCAAAGTGACGGAAGTGGATACCGAATCCCTTGAGCAAATAGTCTATGGTGATTATATGGTGAGTGTCTTGGGGGGAGATTCTTCCCTCCCCTTGCACCGTGACAGAAACAATGTTTGGTTACTGACATGACTAGCTACTACACTATGGTTCTTAGTAAGTATTTCCATTCAGTGTGGCAATGGATATACTCCCTCGGGAGACCTCCCAACCTTTAGAACAAAGGCTTTGGGGATGGTTATCCTACCTACTACTGTCAAGTTGGATTTTCATCAACAACTTGCTTTTGATTAGAGTGGGTTGGAAACCTTGGCTTTAGGTGTTCCCACTTAGGTCGTTCCTCTTGGATGAGTACTTTTTCCCACAAGAGTAGGCCTTCTAAGGGTTGTAATAAAACGTAAAATGAATAAGTATGAAAAATGGATAGGTCTGGCTTTTTGATCACCCAGTAAAGGGGAGAGCATATGCCTATTATCCAATCAAACACAAAAAGCAGGTTGTTCAATTTTAAACCCAAATAAAAAATTTCTATTCTAGGTGAAGATGTTGCTTCACAAAAACATGGTGTTCATTGTTAACCAAAAAAAAGACAAGTGTGGTGACTACCCTAGGGTTGATAAATTCCAATTAGATTGCCTATCCTAGGATTGGTAAATTCAAATTTAAGTGTCTATCCTAGGGTTGGTTCTTTTTTAAATACCAAAAAAAAGAAAAAAAGAAAAAGTAATCAATTTTTGGCTGTGGATGCATCGGATCCAAATTACAACAACCAGAAAAAAATCTCACCAGTTACCTATGGCTCGGTAGAGCGGATGTGTCTCGGTGTCTATCAGATGCATCACATTCGATCAAATGCATCGCTTGAAGGAGCATATGCGTTGTGACAGAGCGATTGGGTCACTCGTGATCACAAATGCGATGCGACAGAGCGATTGAATCATTTGGGCCTGCAAATGCGTCGTTCTGTACCCTGAACCTGCAAAACAATTCGAAGTTGTACGACACCTGCAAATGTTTGTGTGATCCTAGTTGCTATGATGTGATTCCTATATGCTGATGTAAATGTTTGTTTATGATGCTTATATGTTGATGCAAATGATGGTTTTATAATGTAAGATGGATGAATGTAAATGATAGCGTTATGCAATGTGAATTATGGTATTTGATTTATGCAGATGTGAATATGAAATGATCATGCCATTAAGTATGCAATTTTGTTTTTGTATGTCACAGGATATCGTCAGCGAATCAGAGAAGAGAAGACGAAATATGGATGTTAGTGCGAAGAAAGATATGCATGTTAGTGCGGAAACAAAAAATCCTTCAAAGCTTTGCTATAGTGCTATCCTAGTTGCTCTTTAATCATCATTGGGTGAAAATATCATGATAGCTGACAAACACTATGATATGACATAGATCAATAGTGTGCAAGGTCAAACCATCATGTAGATCAACAGTCGAAGACAAAGGATGATCATGACTCATGCTAGGAACACAATTGCCCCTAGTCATCTTGTCATGATCAACCACCAGAAAAAAAACCAAGCCAATCATGAGACGTCGCTGCTTCTCTAAATCCTGATGATAGGACATCCTTGAGAAACTAGCCACATGATACTAAAATAAATAGACAGTAAAAAAAATTTACCGTACTACGTCGTTGCTTCTCTAAATCTTGAAATCAGGACATCCTAAAGAAACTAGTATTAGAGTGATAAGCAGACAAGGATAGTCATCATGATATGTCGTGGTTCCTAGGACATAAGGAACTAATATCATGATAAAAAGACATAAATTTTTTTCCAAGTGTTTGCCAATTGTTTTAATGTCAGGTGTCGTACGGCTTCAAATTTTTTTGCAAATGTTCATATGTTACACTTATTGACCCCTCTTTGGGAATCAACTTCTTTCATTTTTTCCTATGAGACTTAATAATTTCATCATTTTATACTTGTTTATGGACTAGTACATTTGGAATATTATCATGGGAGATGAGAGACTATGAATAGAGGCTTATTATTGTCAATAATATAATTAAAAAGTTACTATTTGGAAATCCTTGCGAAGGGTGAGCTAAATCCATTTATATAATACATAGATAGTTATGATCCATTAGTTCATAGAGATTTCATTGTACGATGGAAGAGTAAGAAGGTTATTGTTAGGGATCTAAAATTTTAAGACTCTAAAGAGTTCAACATTGTAGTTGCTAGCATGTCTAAGAAAAGAGCCAAGACCAATCAAGCGAGCAAATTCCAAAGAAAAGAAAACATTAACACTTTCGTAAAAGGATTTCAGAAGCTCCTTAAAAGATAATTAAGATATCTCAAGGAGGCTCTTCCTTAAAATGAATTCAACTTCTTTCTCATTAAATATTTTACCCTAAATGAGAAGTATATATTATCTATCTTTTGTTAAATAACTTTCCCTTTGTAAACAATATAAGGCATAATTACCTAGTATGCTTTGCTTTGTACCTTTCATTATATATAGAGAAATAAGTCATGAATGAGATTCTAGGTAAGAAAAAATGGTCCACTACACCAAGTTTTTATAATTTAACTTTATAATTGTGATAAATCCAATTCCTTACTTCTCAAATCCAACCATAGGGTGGTTGTTAATGAAAAAGTGCTCTTATTTTATAAGAATCAAGTCTCTTTTATGTGGGAAAAGATTCTCTAACCCCGAAAAAATGTGATCACTAAAATTTCTCCCTATAGTTCCCATATTTTTAAATCTTACAAGAGGTCTAGTCTTGGTGAGGAAACTACAAATGATCCCACTAAATCTTCACTATTCCTAGTGTTATCTTCTTTAAACTTATTAGACCTATAGGTAGAGCTAGTATTAGTAGAATTCCTACCCTCTCTAGTCTTTGCGTTGAGGTGATCCATCTAATGTTTCCCCTATTGATATCATTTCCCCTCCCTCTAATACAAAAGAAAAATACCTAGATATCATTGGTTCTTCAATTGAGTTTATTGATAACCCTAGATTTAAGATTATATAAACAACTACTAAAAGGAATAATAATTATATCAAGGAGACTATGGCCTAAAATGAAATCATGCAATGATGGTTTTAATCTTCAACATAGATTCTTAAAGTGGTTCAAGAATGAAGTTGAGAATGAAATTAAGGATGGAGAAAATTCATAAATAGGTGAATATGGATGTTACTAAAATTGAGATTAAAGTGAGATTGTTTGATAAGGATTATACAAATACATTGCTTGGATTAAGATTATATTTATATTGTAATCATATTTCTATCTCATGCATCTCAAACACTCTTAGAATGTGAATTTGGATTCCTATAGTGTATAATTATAGAGGTATCTTCTGTTTATATTCTAATGGTAACCTTGGCATTATTTTTCATATTACATTTGACTTTAGACTCATTTAAAGTATTTTCCCTTTCTTAAGTACTAGAAGAAGAAGTTGAGAATCTTGTCATAAAAATGGGTCCCACATGTGTTAGTGGCTCCAAAATAGAGAACTATATTTAGGGATTTAATCCATAAGATAGTTATGGGTCGAACATGTCTTTGCGGTTTTATTTTGTATTTAGGGTCTCATTGATTGATCCCATATGACATCCATGTGAATTCATTGATGTCCAAGGTGGGTATTGAATTTTTTCATGTACTAAGGCCTTGGTCTATTATTTTGGTGAAAACAATTATGGTTTTTGTCTCTTTTCTTATGTATTAGTAGTATAAGATAGTAGTTTAATATCATTTTTTGGATTTTTTTTTTCAATGGTGCGAAATTTAAACACAACAATGGAATGTGTGATTTTGAAGACATTCAAGAAACTGAAATACTCCACATTGTGTTTCCCAAATTTCAAATTAAAAGATCTTGTAAAACCCTCTACATTTAAACAAGGAGATTCAAATAACTGAAAACCAACACTGTGTTTCCCATTCAAAATTATTTTGTATAGTTTTTTTACTGAAACCCAACACTGTGTTTCCCATTCAGAATTATTTTTTGCAGTTTTTTTTTCAATGGTGCAAAATTTAAACACAACAATGGAATATGTGATTTTGAAGACATTCAAGCAACTAAAATACTCCACATTGTGTTTCCCAAATTTCAAATTAAAAGAAATTGTAAAACCCTCTACATTTAAACAAAGAGATTCAAATAAATGAAACCCAACACTGTGTTTCCCATTCACAATTAATTTGTACAATTTTTTTATTGAAACCTAGCATTGTGTTTCCCATTCAGAATTATTTTTTTCAATGGTGCGAAATTTAAACACAACAATGGAATGTGTGATTTTGAAGACATTCAAGCAACTGAAATACTCCACATTGTGTTTCCCAAATTTCAAATTAAAAGAACTTGTAAAACCCTCTACATTTATACAAGGAGATTCAAATAAATGAAACCCAACACTGTGTTTCCCATTCAAAATTATTTTGTACAGTTTTTTTATTGAAACCCAACAATGCGTTTCCCATTCAGAATTATTTTTTGCAGTTTTTTTTTCAATGGTGCAAAATTTAAACACAACAATGGAATGTGTGATTTTGAAGACATTCAAGAAACTGAAATACTCCACATTGTGTTTCCCAAATTTCAAATTAAAACATCTTGTAAAACCCTATGCTTGCAACAAAATTATCCCTCACCTTGATTTGGTCTATATTCTCCTCCAAATCCTCCACGTGCACTCCACACTTTAGCTTATTTGGTCGGTATTCTCCTCGAAGTCAACCACGTACACTCGGACCTTCATCTTTCCCTTTCAACATGCAGACAGGAAACAAAACAAATAGTATTTTTTCCTTGCTTTCTTGAAACAGAAAAGGCCCACATCATTCCCTTCCACTTTTCCCATGCCAGACAAAAGAAACTTGCCGACGAAGCTAACCTGTCCGCTTTTTCACCCGACAACGGGCGAAAAAATGCACCTAACGACGCCGTTAACTCACGCTTGACCATCGCTTCGATGTTTCATCCCGTCCACCAGTTTTAGGCATCTGGCAGGCCTCGTAGTATGACGTCTCGTCATGTTATGTATGTATACATGTATGTTCTTATGTATGTTTTTCATGCATTTTTTGATGTACACAGGCGAATTTTTTATAGTAGTTAGCCATCTCCCCCAATCTTCCAACTCCATTCCAAATGAATATTAAATAACACCCTCCATCCCATCCAATTATCTCATCTCATCTCATGATCCCATACCTTTCACTCCATGTAGTGATCCCATCCCAATTCAATATCAAAATATCCTGTTATTTCAAGATCCTAATCCTCCACAATACCCCACTACCCATATAAAAGAAATGCATATTGAAGAACTAACTGAATTGGCATCCAAATAGGATCATATAAAACTCCCATCCATACCCAAGTCATCCATTTCGTCACATATCCAAATACATCCTTCCTTCCTTCCTTCCTTTGATCTTGGTTATCCTATCCATATCCCTCATCATATATCCATTATCTTATCCAATTCATCCCCCTATCCTTTTAGCTTTGATCTTGATAAAAATAAGGGGAAAATATGTTGAATGTACAAGACAACTGAGAGGGGGGTGAACTAGTTGCACATTAAAACATCAAACCCTCATTAATATTTAGATCTACATTAACTCTTAAACCCTTAACAACCATTAAACCCTTATCATTCATTAGTAGAATATAACTATGAGAAACAACAATGCAAACACATCCATGCACCCAAGAAGGGAAAAACCACGGTGAGGATTAGCTCAAAATATAAAGTAATTACAACACCGAATACAATATGCTCACTGCCAGAGGGCTCACTTCCTAAAAGAAATAAGGGCTCACTACCAGATTTAGAAAAAAGAAGAAAGGAGATTGTTACAATGTGAAATCCATCTTAGACCAATAGAAAAGTTCCACCATTGCTTCACCAGAATATTCACAGTCTCTTTGTAGAATGTAGACACCTTTTGCTCACTTTTTCCAGTAGTTTTAGTCATTAAATATCACATTGCACTTCACACTTTCACACTTCACATCATAATACTTCATCAAATCAACACATATATATACCATCCTCAACCTTGAAAAATAATTTACAAGGTTGGCTATGCACCTCAAATGTGCAAATTCAAATTAGGTTGGCGCCAAAAAATTCCCACGATGGAGAGGAATAAAAGAAGACCATATCACACCTTAACTTGGACCTAAATCCACATAAACATGCCATGCTATGCTTCCACAAAAATTGAAGCATATCCACAATTACTGTAAAAACCAAGGTCAACCAAACCTGTGTTGAAACCATTGAATAATTAAGTACACACTCCAAAAAATCCAAAGACAAATCACATACCACACATAAAATTTAAATAAAATCTAGAATATTCTATCAACACCCTTAAATCCAACAAATCCTTCACAACATCATACTCCTGAAGAACATTGGTGTAGTGGCACCAAAGAAAATTCATGTAAATGAGGTTTTATGTTATTTTTTTGGTGTTTGAGTATTTTTCAAGAAAATAAGGTCATAATAGACCATTCATAATGTAACTTCAGTTAATTGAGTCGGTTTAGAGTTCATTTTGCATAAATTGGTAATGTTTTCAAAAGTTGTTATATGTAAAGTGCAAAAATGCAAAATTGGAGAAGTCCAACGGTCATGGGAGTTCAAATGTTAGTTGAGTTAGTTGAATGAGTTATATTTTGGTTGGAAATGTTTAAAAATTCTTGAGAAACTCGAGTTAAGGTTGTTGTTGAAGACTTGATTGAAAGAAGCAAATAAAAACTCCATTTTTCTGTGTTTTGCCAATGAATTTTGCTACTCCAGGCCATTGTATGGCCTCGTATAGTTTTATTTTGATCCAAATTGCATTTTATTCAATGAAAATATGAGTTAACATAAATTTGTATTTTATCTAATTGAATTTCATCAAATTTGAAGTATTTTGGAGACATTTTGTTGTAGGCGGGTTGAAAACCCTGTTTGAAGGGTTGAGAGTGGAAAAAATGCAATAAACACCAATTCCACTGATAGATTTATTTGGAACTTTCTAGAATTGGTGGGTTAGATTAGGTTTCAATGTTAGAGTAGGATTTAGTAGGGTGTAGAGTTTGACTTGGATTTTTGATTGCTGCCCTAATTGATTTTCATGAGTTTTTGGTTCAAAATGGATGGATAGAAGTTGTAGTTTGATGAAGTTCCATTCATTAAGGCTAGGAGATGATTTTCCAAGCATGTGTAGATATTTTTTTATGTGTTTGAGGTAGTGGTAAGGTGAGATAGGGCTCGGGGTATAGATTTTCAATAAACCCT
Organism: Sequoiadendron giganteum; assembly: GCA_007115665.2. Lineage (NCBI taxonomy): Eukaryota > Viridiplantae > Streptophyta > Pinopsida > Cupressales > Cupressaceae > Sequoiadendron > Sequoiadendron giganteum. The sequence continues at coordinate 113,757,265 of CM021103.1, read as the reverse complement.
CATTTTTTAAGCATGAAATAAGCCTAAAGCAAGGGTTTTGGGGTTTGGTGCGTGAATGAGTGTTTCTTTGGCCAAGAATTGTTGTTTCACTATATTTGAGACCTATTGAGAGTGATGGAATTGGGTTTGGGAGCTTTGATGAAGAATTCACAAAGTTGCTTTGATAAAGTGGCCTAATTAGCTTAAGGGGCAACGAGGTAGTCATTTTTAGGAGAGTGTGTTCCAAAAACATGATATGAATAAATTATATATGTCTATGAAGAGATTAATGGGTATTTAAAAAGGTAAATAGTTTGTGGGTCTTCAATGCATTTTGGAAGATTTGTTCATATTTCTCTATTTGATAAGTTATAAGAGAAATATGAAAGAATTGAGGAATAAGGGCAAGTTAGGGTCTTAAGGATTGGAAAGTTATTTGAAAAGGTTTGAATTATGATTGTTGAATGTTGTCATCCCTGCTTTGAATCAAACATACTCATTATATATACCCAATTAACTTTCCACACACTATAACACATGAATCCAACCTTGTGGAGCACAAAAATTTGAAAAAACTTAAACTAAAAATAGATATGAGAAATATATACACACTTCTAGATCCAAAAAACTAGAAACCATAACACAGAGAAATGCGGAGAAAAACCATTTCTCTCATATAACACTGCAAAATAGTTCACACACTGGGGAACACAACTTCTTTTTTTGAACAATCTAGAACCTAAAACTTTGGATATAACACCTCTGAACACCTCTGATAAACATATTCAACTCACACAAGAAAATATTCAACCATGAATAAATACGGAGTAGAACACTGAAAACTACTCTGCCACATTGAACACTCTTTACCACATTGTATCCTCTTTTATACAAATTTTCTCAAAATCACTTGGAAACCAAGCAACACAAACACCATCTCAGAATATACAACACCTCCAGCCACATAAGAGGTTGAACATCCACAAACATATTCTCATCAAAGCAACACTAGAGGTTGACATCAGTGATACTACTAATGACAACATAATGCAACCAATCAAAACATCTCCATAGGTTGACACCAATGCAAGAAAAAAGATTTGTTGATATCAATGACAACACATACTTCCAACAATCTCTCCCTTTGTCATTGATGGCAACACATGAAAAAACATCAACAAAAAAAAAAATTAGCTCTTATCACCAACTCATATACTACACACAATCATCAACTCTTTCCAACACTTTCTCTTTCACATGACTTTTCTCCCCCTTTATTCATATGGTTTTTTAGTTAAATCTCTCCCACTTTGACATCAATGAAAAAGGGCAACACATATATTATGTTATTTTCTTCCTTTACACATCAACCACATATACTTGCTCTTCCCCAAAGGCAACACCTATAAGGGACAACAACTGATCTATAACCTTAGCTTCCACTTCCTTTTCTTTTATTGCACTATGTTTTCTTCACACCTCTACACACAACATATTGCACCACCCAGAAACTATTGCACATATCATGACACAACTAAAAAAGTAAAACACCTATATGCCATACAATGACAACACTTACTCCCCCTGATCGCAACTACCAAATATTCCACCACCTACTCCCCTCAAGAGTTAGCCACTAAGATCAATCTAGAACAAAGAATGAATCTTGAAATCCACTAAACTGATGCATAACCTTATGCATTTAATTGAAAAAAGGAGGGGCAATAACCCCCAAATTTTCCTAGAGATACTCAAAAATATCCTTAGGAAGAGCCTTAGTGAAGATATCTACAAATTGATACTTAGTAGGCACATACTCCAACTTCACCTCACTCTTTGCAATCTTCTCTCTTAGAAAGTGATATTGGATTGAGATATTCTTCAAGTTTTTGAATGCATTACCGAAATATTTGAAACATTGATATCACTTGTATTTTCACATAAGATATGAATTGGTTCATCATATGACACTCTGATATCTTTCAATTTTTTTTTCATCCACAACACCTATGTGCAACATGATGTTGTAGCAATGTATTATGCCTCTATAGTAGATAATGACACTGAATCCTAATTCTTGCTTAGCCTAAAATGGAATAGAATTTTAAATGTGAAAAGAAAATTATTAAAATATAATAATTTGTGTTATTTGATGTAATGGTATTTTTCTCATTTGATGAATAAGGAAAATAAATGTAAATGTTTAAATAAACAAATACCAAAAACTAAGTTATTGAAAAACAAATCATGTACAAATTGGAAATTGAATTCAAAACTACAGTTGAACAAATTGAAGAAAAATATCTTCAATCAATTTGGAAGGCAATCAAATTTCAAACTTGGAGTTTGATAATTGAACTGGAGATCACACTAAAATTTTGGATCTGATTTCTTGATAACATCTATCAATTGCATGAGAAAAAGGACAGAGAGAGGGAGAAAATAAATTCGAAATTGGAGAGAGAGGCAAAAAAACCCATTTGAAAAGAAGAACAGGAGATAGAGCTGATTTGCTGGATGAAGTCTTTCATCCCTCACACAGAGAATGAGCGGCCAGTAGAAGAGGAAATTTGGTTGGTTTCTTATCATTGCTCTCATCCTCCCTATACTCCAAATGTGGCCTAGAGAGAGAGGTCTGGGAAATTTAAAAAAAGTTGCAGATCTTTCCCCATGCGCAAAGGTTCTCTTCAATGATACGCGACCAGGAGAGTGGTCTCAGACTTTGAAAAAAATAGTTATTGTTCTTCCCACGTGCATAAGGCAGGGAGGGTGTTGATACAATCAAAGAAGACTCCCCACTCTCTTCCACACGGCTAGAGCAATGTGGAAGGGTGAACAACATAGGAGAGAAGAGGAGTTCTGATCTTTATTTAAAACTAAAAAATAGTCAGAGACTATATTCAAACCCACGCGGCCAGGAAAAAAAAGAGATTCATATTAAAAGAAAAAGTGTTATGATCTCCCATGCGTAGGAAGTTAGCAGAGTGAACAGGGTGCATGTGGGGAGAAGTAAGAGTAGAGGCGTGCCAAGGAGAAGAGGGAGTGTGCGCCAGCCAGTAGGGGTAAAGATTAATGAGAAATGAAGCTTGCCTCCCGTCATCTCACGTAAACCAAAAGGTGAATACGTGAAGAGAATTGTGAACAGAATTAGAAGAAGGAATAGACAGACTAGTAATCAACCATAGAACAGTCAGAGCAGCTATAGGAAAAGAGACAGAGGAAGCACACATACAAACATTTCCAGATTTAAGAATTACGAGGTAGGATCTTTTAGAAATTTTATAAACAAAATCAAGAATAAAGTGAATTCAAATGGAATAGTTATTTTCTTATTCTGATCCTTTAAATCTATTAAAAGTATCTTTGTTTTCTTCGAATTTTGTTTAAATTTTTAAATATCAAACTGTGATTTTTCCAGAAAACTATTGAAATTACAAACAGAAAATTATAGGAAGAATTTGATTAGAAAACAATGAAAAATAATTGATTATCAATTTAGGAGATATTCAGACTTAGAAAAATATTTTAGATAGAAAGCATTATTTTAAATTAGATTTGAAAAGAATTCAAAACAGAAAAGATTTTGATAAAATATCTTTTAAATTTTAAACATGATTACAAAATAGAAGTTAAAATCAGTGAATTTTTGCAAATAAAACTCAAAACATTCAAAATAGAAACTAAAATGATTTATTTTAATTATGTTCTTGAAAAAGTAATTATTTATTTTCTGAAAGTATGAAAAACAGAAAATAAATCAATTAAATTAAAAATATGATTTACTTGAAAACAAACAAATTAGGATTATTTCAAGTGGAAACAAATTAAATGAGTAAATTGAATGAAAGAATGTGTGCTCATTTATGCTTGTTTATATATGTATTTAATTTACATACTTGAGATACACCTTCTTTTCGGTTATTTAATTTATTCGATTTAAATATTAATTTAATGATGTTATGTTTTAAAACGATGAAAATACAACAATTAAACTGGTTTTGCTTGAAACAAGATTTTCGTTAAATTATTTGTGAAAGATTGTATTTATTTGATTGGAACCATGCATGCTTGATAAATGAATGTGCATGTCATGTGTTTGGAAAGTTACCTTCTGGGACGGGTGCCGAATATGGGTTATTAGAGAGTGTAGTTTTTCTTTTCCAAAACTATTTTTATTTGTCGTGCATGACATTTTATTTGGCCAAGTAACATAAGGACCATTGAAATAGATGGAATTAATGAACTCTCTACCATATCCTAGTATCGAACTTGCTTGTTTCTTAAATGAATTAGAAAAATGAAAATGCTTGTGGTTTTACTAGTTATACTAGGCACACACTAGATTCCATCTTGCTTGTCGACTATTTTTTGCTAAGCGATTCGTGCACGGTCGGGTATTCTTTGAATGACTATAGAATTCTGGGGAAGCGTAAGCTTTGAGGTTGGGCGGAAAAAGTGTCTGATCCTTTTTCTCATCTTCATTATTGAAGATATGCTATTGGATTGAAGATCAAAGGATGTCATCATTTATGTATTATTGTATTCTTTAATTATGTATGGAAGAGCTTAAGGCGACTGAATGCCTAAGTCTCGAATTGTAACTTATATTAAAAATTCTTTTGTATTATTATCAATGTTGTGTAATATGACATGTGTATGTATTTAACTGGAAGTATATTGAATCTTTTTATCGACTTTAAGTCATTTTTTTGTAATCAAATGGATTTTATGATGTCTAAATGAATGAAGTGTCGCCTTTATTTTGAATATAAATGAAATTATTTAAAGTTTTTTCGATGTTTGATTTAAAGAGTTTCACTCTTTACATTTGGTATCAGAGCCCTAGGTTTGAACACTAGGGTCCTTTTTCCATTACGCTAAAGAAATATTTCCTTGATGCAGGAATTGTTGATACATAATGGTTACAAGAGGAAAAGGAGTTGTTGCAAGTAATGAAAATGACAGGTTGGATCAGATTCTCAGTCTCTTGAATCATCAGGGTTCCAAAATGGATAATCTGGAACATGAAGTTCAAGGGGTCAGAGAAGGACAAAACCCTCAGGTCGAAATTCCACAAAATTAGGAGCAACCCAATAATGAGAATCCAAGGGTTGAAGAACCACAAAATCCTCAAGCTAGGATTGAAGGGGAGTTGGAAAAAGATTTGAAAAGGGTAGCACCACCCAAGTTTGATGGTAATACTATAGGTGATGGAGCTGAAGCCTGGGTAATTGAAATGGAAAAGTACTTTGAGCTCAGGAATATGTCCAATGAGACCAAGGCAGTTTGGGCTGCATACCAGCTTACTGGAGAAGCTGCTACTTAGTGGGATAATGAGAAGACTGAGAAGAAGTTACTACTAGGTGGGACTACATGGGAAGTGTTCTTGCAACTTTTCAAGAAGAGGTGGCTTCCACAACTATTCTTTGACAAGAAGATGACAGAGTTCCAAAATCTGACTCAGGGTGGTTTGATAGTTACTTAGTACTGGGAGACGTTCACTAATCTCTTGAAGTATGTACCACAATATCAAATGGATGAATGGTTCCATATTCGGAAATTCATTTTAGGATTGATGCCACATATTGGAGATGATGTGTATATTAATAATCCATTGACTATGGATGAGGTCTTTGAGAAGGCCATAAAATTGGAACAAAAGTTGCAACAGGTGGCAAACTACAGGAAGAGTGTGAATGCTAAATCTAGTTTTGGAAACAGGAAGTTCCAAAACAATAACAACAATAACTAGAGGGGTAACAACAATCAACAGATCAGGAAATTGAAGAGAGGAACAAACACTTAGGATAAAGGAGAAGGAAGCTTTGGTGGAAACAAGAAAGTTAATAATAATAACACCAACTTCTCCAATATTGGGAACAGGACAGGTGGTCACCAAGGGCCACGAAGTGGATGCTACAATTGTGGAGGAGATCACTATGCCTCCAATTGCACTCAGCGAACAGGAGGTCAACGAGGTGGTAATGATCAGCGAGCACCGCAACACTAGATTCATGCAGCGGTTGACAACCGTCAAGCAGACTTTTAGGCTTCACCTATTCAGATGTCGGGTAAGCTTTTTGGTCAATCTATTTCTATTTTGATAGATACAGGTGCTAGTGAATTCTTTATTGATCCTAAAGTAGTTGCTAAATTACCTATTAGACCTGGTTTTATGTCACATTCATGGATGGTTCAGTATGGAAATCGAGCAGAGAAGAGGGTAGATTCATGTCTATCATGCAACAATTTAGAGCTACCAAATTTCCAAACCCAAGCTAGCCTATATGTAGCACCATTGGGTTCTTATGATGTGATCTTAGGGTTCAATTGGTTAACTAAGCATAAAGCCATAGTGATCTATGAGGATAAGGTTGTGAGTTGTTTAGATGATTTTGGACATCTAATTGAGATTTTAGGATCTCGAGAGCCTCTAGAGTTGAGACATATCTCAGCCATGCAGCTAAAGAAATAGTATCGGAAAGGATGTTCCATATTTTCTATATTGGTGAGTGACTTGGATAATGTCCAACAAAGTCCAAAGGGCTATCTAGTTCTCAGAGAGTTCTTGGATATCTTTCCAGAAGAACTTACTGAATTACCATCGAAGAGAGAATTTGATTGCTCGATTGAACTTTTACCTAGAATGAAACCTCAATCTAAAGCTCCATACAAAATGACTACTACAAAGTTGTATGAACTAAAGGTTCAATTGTAGGAGTTGCTGAAATAGGGATTTATTAGACCAAGTGTATCCCCATGGGCTGCACCGTTAATCTTCGTTAAGAAGAAGGATGGAACCTTAAGACTATGTATTGATTACAGGATGTTGAACAAGGTTACCATTAAGAACAGGTATCCTTTACCTAGGATGGATGAGTTGTTTGATCAGATGAAAGGGGCCACAGTGTTTTCTAAGATTGATCTTAGATCAGGTTACCACCAGATAAGGATTAAGGATGAGGATATTCCAAAGATAGCTTTCAGAACTCGGTATGGACACTACAAGTTCACAATGGTACCTTTTGGTTTAAAGAATGCTCCAACGACATTCATGAACCATATGAACAATATATTTAGAGATTTTTTAGATGATTTTGTGCTTATATTCATTGATTATATTCTAATTTACTCTAAAACATAAGAGTAGCATGAGAAGCACTTGAGAATAGTCTTGCAACGACTAAGAGATCGAAAGATTTTTGGTAAGTTTTTGAAGTGTACTTTATTTCAAAAGAAGGTTCACTATTTGGGACATGTCATATCTGCTGAGGGAATCGCAATTGATCCTGCAAAGATAGAGTCAATTGTAGATTGGCCAACATCATAGAGTGTTACTAAAGTTCATAGTTTCATGGGACTTGCAGGATACTACAGGAAATATGTGGAAGGATTTTCCAGGATAGCAACACCTATAACTTATCTTCAGAAGAAGGGAAAGAAATATGAGTGGACTGAGAAGTGCGAGGAAGCATTTCAAATTCTTAAATAGAAGTTGACATCAACATTAGTTTTGACTATACCATATTCTAATGGGCACTTCATAGTGATTATAGATGCTTCAGGTGAAGGTGTAGGAGCTGTGTTGATGCAGGAAGGGAAAGTGGTTGCATATGAGTCTAGGAAATTGAAACAATATGAATTGAATTATGCGCCACATGATCTTGAGCTTACAACTATTTTTCATGCATTGTAGATGTGGAGACATTATCTCTTAGGGAAGCCATTTGAGCTTAAGACAAATTAGTTAGGACTTAAGTACATCTTCACACAGTCGAACCTTAATGCGAGACAAAGGAGGTGGCTTCAGTTCCTAAGTGAGGATGATTTTGGTATTGAGTATATCAAGGGTAAGGAAAATAGAGTTGTTGATGCTCTTAGTAGGAGAAGACATCTCTCTACTATGTTGACCACAAGGTCAAATTTGAGACAACAAGTGTTGCAGTATCTTCTAGGAGATGAGCATTGTGATAGGGTTAAGAAAGCCTTAGAGGCAGATCCTTCAGATCATAGATTTGATGGATATGTGATAGAGTATGATGGTATTGTCAGGTATTAGGGAAGGATGTATATCCCTGAGGGTGGAGACTTGAGGAAGTTCATGATGCACCTTATTCAGGGCATCCAGGAGTTACAAAGATGGTAGCAGAGTTGAAGGCTTTGTATTTTTGGCCTAAGCTCAAGAAAGATGTTATGGAGTATGTAGCTAGATGTTTGGAATGCCAACGGGTCAAGGTTGAGCATGTGCATCCAGCAGGACTTTTGTATCCCCACGATATACCTGAATATAAGTGGCAATTAATCAGTATGGATTTCATCCAAGGATTACCTTTGAGTAGGAATAGGCATGATACCATCTTAGTAGTTGTTGATAAGCTGACGAAGGTTTCACATTTCATACCTGGAAATCTGAAGGATGGATCATTGACTCTTGTGAGGAAATTTGTGCAAGAGATATTCAGATTGCATGGTGTACCAGAGACCATTATTTTTGATAGGGATACCAAGATGACATCTAGGTTCTGGACTACACTGAATGCAGCTTTGGGAACTAAATTGAATTTTAGTTTTGCATATCACCCTCAAACTGATGGCCAAACTGAAAGGGTCAATCAGGTTGTTGAGGATTTGCTGAGGATGTACTGCATGGATCAGTAGTACAAGTGGAAGGAATATTTTCCATTGGTTGAGTTTGCCTACAATAACTCATTTCATGTATCGTTGGGTATGGCACCTTTTGAGGCACTTTATGGACAAAAATGCCACACACCCATCAGTTGGGATAGGATGGAAGACAATATCATCATTGGTCCAGATATGCTCAAGGAAATGGATGAGCAAATGAAGTTGATCAAGGGTAGGTTGAAGGAAGCAGTCGATAGACAGAAGAGTTACGCTGATAGGAATAGGACTTTCAAGCAGTTTGCTATAGGAGATAAATTCTTTTTGAGGGTTAAGCCTCATAAGAGCTCTATCTCATTTGGGAAATCATCAAAGTTGGCACCGAGATTTGTGGGACCCTTTGATGTACTGGAAGTTATTAATCCAGTTGCTTATAGACTAGTGTTACCACCTGCTCTAGCTCAACTCCATAATGTATTCCATGTTTCTTTGTTGAAACCATATCATCGTGATGCATCTCATATTCTTGATTGGCGTTCATTACAGGTATAAGATCCAGGGATGGTGCTAGTGGAGCCCATCTGAATCCTAGACAGGCGTAGCATTAAGCTATGTAATAGGGATAGTAGTCAGTACAAGGTCTAGTGGGACCAGTTTACTGAGGATAGTGCTACATGGGAGGATTCTGAGATAATTGACCGCCATTTTCCTCATTTGCTTTCATATATTAGTATTTTCTTTATGTGGAGATACTTGATACTCTAGTTTTTGATTCACATATTGTGAACTTTGATAGCATGGATGCTACTATTATTTGTTTATGCTTATGTTTGAGAACTATGTTGTTAGTTACTATTTCATTATGATCGAGATACTATGTTTACTTATTGAGATACTATGTTTTTACTAATTGAGAAAGTATATTTTATTGATGGTGATGTTATGCTTATTGAATGATTAATAAGACATCGAGAGGATGTCTCTTCCAAGAGGGGAAGGATGTCACGTATTGATTTTATTGATTATTTAAATGCAAATTATTAAACATGAGATTGATAATTATTATGTTAAATGATTATTTAAATTGAAGTTAAATTGAAATTGAAGTGATATTGAAATTGAAATGCATTTCAATTTAAATTTGGGGTTTGTCATTGTTGATAAACATTCGAGTGCAAATGAACACAGGAATAGGTGAACGTGAATGAAGATGAGAACAACAATTAGGTAGAGTTGTTTTAGCCATTAGAAGTTTATGAGGATGATGGAATCTCGCACACACTTAGTTATTATTTTAATGCATTTTTGTGATTATTGTGCTTGCAAGTTTTAAATTAAGTTTAATTGATTTCTCAAAATTTGTGAAAAGAATATGTTGATTTAAATGGCGATTTGGTTAATTTTAGAGGAAATTGATTTTATTTAAAATAAATTGAATTCCTAGTGAAGATATTTTATTACTATTTAAAATTAATGATGCTTTTATTATTAAACTGATGGAATAGACTTTTAAATGTGAAAAGAAAATTGTTAAAATATAATAATTTGTGTTATTTGATGTAATGGTATTTTTCTCATTTGATGAATAAGGAAAATAAATGTAAATGTTTAAATAAACAAATACCAAAAACTAAGTTATTGAAAAACAAATCACGTACAAATCGGAAATTGAATTCAAAACTACAGTTGAACAAATTGAAGAAAAATATCTTCAATCAATTTGGAAGGCAATCAAATTTCAAACTTGGAGTTTGATAATTGAACTGGAGATCACACTAAAATTATGGATTTGATTTCTTGATAACATCTATCAATTGCATGAGAAAAAGGACAGAGAGGGAGAAAATAAATTCAAAATTGGAGAGAGAGGCAAAAAAATCCGTTTGAAAAGAAGAATAGGAGAGAGAGCTGATTTGCTGGATAAAGTCTTTCATCCCTCACACAAGGAATGTGCAGCCAATAGAAGAGGAAATTTGGTTGGTTTCTTATCATTTCTCTCATCCTCCCTATACTCCACGCGCGACCTAGAGAGAGAGGTTTGGGAAATTTAAAAAAATTGCAGATCTTTCCACATGCGCACAGGTTCTCTTCAATGATACATGGCCATGAGAGTGGTCTCAGACTTTGAAAAGAATATTTACTATTCTTCCCACACGCATAAGGTAGGGAGGGTGTTGATATACTCAAAGAAGACTCCCCACTCTCTTCCACACAGCCAGAGCAAGGTGGAAGGATGAACAACATAGGAGAGAAGAGGAGCTTTGATCTTTATTTAAAACTAAAAACAGTCAGAGACTATATTCAAACCCACGCGGCCAAGAAAAAAAAGAGATTCATATTTAAAGAAAAAGAGCTATGATCTCCCATGCGTAGGAAGTTAGCAGAGTGAATAGGGTGCATGTGGGGAGAAGTGAGAGTAGAGGCGTGCCAAGGAGAAGAGGGAGTGCGCGCCAACTAGCAGGGGGAAAGATTAATGAGAAATGAAGCGTGCCTCCTCTCATCTCACATAAACCAAAAGGTGAAGAAGTGAAGATAATTGTAAATAGAATTAGAAGAAGGAATAGACAGACTAGTAATCAACCATAGAATATTCAAAGCAGCTACAGGAAAAGAGATAAAGGAAGCACACATACAAACATTTCCAGATTTAAGAATTACGAGGTAGGATCTTTTAGAAATTTTATAAACAAAATCAAGAATATAGTGAATTTAAATGGAATAGTTATTTTCTTATTCTGATCCTTTAAATCTATTAAAAGTATCTCTGTTTTCTTTGAATTTTGTTTAAATATCTAAATATCAAACTGTGATTTTTCCAGAAAACTATTGAAATTAGAAACATAAAATTATAGGAAGAATTTGATTAGAAAATAATGAAAAATAACTGATTATCAATTTAGGAGAAATTCAGACTTAGAAAAAGATTTTAGACAAAAAATGTTATTTTAAATTAGATTTGAAAAGAATTCAAAACAAAAAAGATTTTGATAAAATATCTTTTAAATTTTAAACGTGATTACAAAATAGAAGTTAAAATCAGTGAATTTTTGCAAATAAAACTCAAAACATTCAAAATAGAAACTAAAATGATTTATTTTAATTATGTTCTTGAAAAAGTAATTATTTATTTTCTGAAAGTATGAAAAACAGAAAATAAATCAATTAAATTAAAAATATGATTTACTTGAAAACAAACAAATTAGGATTATTTCAAGTGGAAACAAATTAAATGAGTAAATTGAATGAAAGAACGTGTGCTCATTTATGCTTGTTTATATATGTATTTAATTTACATACTTGAGATACACCTTCTTTTTTTTGGTTATTTAATTTATTCGATTTAAATATTAATTTAATGATGTTATGTTTTAAAATGATGAAAATACAACAATTAAATTGTTTTTTCTTGAAAGAAGATTTTCATTAAATTGTTTGTGAAAGATTGTATTTATTTGATTGGAACCATGCATGCTTGATAAATGAATGTGCATGTCATGTGTTTGGGAAGTTACCTTTCGGGACAGGTGTCGAATATGGGTTATTAGAAAGTGTAGTTTTGTTTTTCCAAAACTGCTTTTATTTGTTGTGCATGACATTTTACTTGGCCAAGTAACATAAGGACCATTGAAATAGATGGAATTAATGAACTCTCTACCATATCCTAGTATCGAACTTGCTTGTTTCTTAAATGAATTAGAAATATGAAAATGCTTGTGGTTTTACTAGTTATACTAGGCACGCACTAGATTCCATCTTGTTTGTCGACTACTTTTTGCTAAGCGATTCGTGCACGATTGGGTATTCTTTGAATGACTAAAGAATTCCAGGGAAGCGTAAGCTTCAAGGTTGGGCGGAAAAAGCGCCTGATCCGTGTTCTTGTCTTCATTATTAAAGATATGCTATTGAATTAAAGATCAAAGGTGTCATCTTCATTTATGTATTATTGTATTCTTGAATTATGTATTGAAGAGATTAAGGCAACTGAATGCGTAAGTCTCGAATTGTAACTTATATTACAACTTCTTTTGTATTATTATCAATGTCATGTAATATGACATGTGTATGTATTTAACTAGAAGTATATTGAATCTTTTTATCGACTTAAAGTCATTGTTTTGTAATCGAATGGATTTTATGATGTCTAAATGAATGAAGTGTCGACTTTATTTTGAATATAAATGAAATTATATAAAGTTTTGTCGATATTTGATTTAAAGATTTTCACTCTTTACATTCTTAATCTCACAACCACCATTTTGAAACACAAGATCTACACATTTTTCCTACACGTAGAAGATTATGCTAGAGCCCTTTAAAATACATTAAATCATTTGTATTATGCTTGCCATCAAAACTGATTGAACCTTTTCCACATGTCTTAGCAAACGTATCATCACCAACCTTTACAAGACCTCCTTCAAAATTTTCAAGTTTAACAAACTTATTCTTATCACATGTCATGTGATTTGAGCATCTGTTGTCAACAATCTAGTAGTTTTTGTCTTCTCTAGCATGAAAAGAAATCACCATAATTTCATTATGAACTCCTTCCAGAGAAACTTCATTCACACATTTCTCAGAGTTAGAAGAACTAGTTCCAAAATTTAGAGCCATGAGCAAGCATTCATTATCCTCATCATCAGGGTAAGATTTAGATTCATCATTAGATATACTAGCATCTTCTTTAACATAATAAATTCTCTTAATTGATTTACCTTTATTCTCCTTAAACCTGTCATTTGAATCTTTGACTAAACATATTGAAGCACAATGACCTATATTTCCATAATTTAAACATTTGAAAGGTAACTTACCTTTGTATTTTTTAGTCCCCTTTTTCATTTTCCTCACAAAGTTTTCTTCTAGCTCATCAAACTCATCCGGATTAGATTCCTCATTCTTCTTTGCTTTTCCAACTTTAAAAGAAATTTATTTTCTTGAATCACTTGGACTAGGCTCTCTCAATTCAAAATTATTTAGAGCACCAAACAATTGATCTCTAGAATAATGATCTAAATTCTAAGCTTCTTCAATAGTAGACACCTTATGATTGTAAGATTTAGGAAGAGTTATTAATATGTTCTTTGCCACCTCATATTCTTCAACTTTTCCTTTAAGGCCTCTAATAAAATTGAAAACTTCATCCACTTTATGCATGTAGCCTGTAATATCTTCCTCTTATTCTATCCTTAGGGTTTCAAACTTAGTCTTTAGATGTTGCATCTTTTCTTGTTTAACCTTGTCATCTCCTTCATAGACACGTTCCATCTTTTTCTAGATCTCACCAATAGTTTTAAGACTCATAACTTTCACAAGTTATGAATTGGAAGGACCACTCAAAAGAGGATACCTTGCTTTTCCATTATTCTCATCTGCCTTGATCTCATCATCAGTACTTAGACCATTTGTAGGCATTGTATATCTCGTTTCAATAGACTTCCAAACTCCAAACCCTAAAGAAATGAGGAAACCTTCCATCTTGGTTTTCGAGAATGTATAATTAGATCCATCAAATAGAGGAGCCTCCTTCTTGTGCTCCATCCCAAATCTACCTCAGGTGGTTAAGATTTCTTCCAAGGAACCTTGCTTTGATACCAATTGTTGAATGCACAAGACAACTAAGAGGGGGGTGAATCATTTGTACATCAAAAATCAAACCCTCATTAATATTATGATCTAATTTAACTCTTAAACCCTTAACAACCTTTGAACCCTTATCATGTATTAGAAAAATATAAACATGAGAAACAATAATGCAAAAACATCCATGCACATGAGAACACCAAATTTATGTGGAAAACCCCAAGAAGGGAAAAACCATGGTGTAGATTAGCTCACAATATAAAGTAATTGCAATACCATATACAATAGGCTCACTACCAGAGGGCTCCCTACCCAAAAGAAAAAAGGGTTCACCGCCAGATTTAGAAAGAGTAAGAAATAATATTGTTACAATGAGAAATCCATCTTAGAGCAACATAAAAGTTCCACCACTGCTTCACCAAAAAATTCACATTCTCTCTGTAGAATGTAGACACCTTCTATTTACTACTTCCAATAGTCTTAGTCATTAAATATCACACTACATTTCACACATTCACTTTTCACATCATAATCCTTCATCAACTCAACACACACACACACACATATATCATCCTCAACCTTGAAAATAATTTACAAGGTCGACTATGCACCTCAAACGTGTAAATTAAAATTGGGTTGGTGCCAAAACATTCCCATAGTGGAGAGGAATGAAGGTGGACCACATCACACCTTAGCTTTTACCTAAATCCACATATACATGTCACACCATGCTTCCACAAACACCAAAGTATATACACAATTAGTGTAAACACCCAAGGTCGATTGAACCTACATTGACACAATTGAACAATTAAGTACATGCTCCACCATATCCCAAGGTGACTCACATAACACACACAACACTTAAACACAATCTGTAATATTCCATCAACACCCTAAAATCCAACAAATCCTTCACAACATCATACACTTGAAAAACATACTCATTCTATACACCCAACTAACCTTCCACACACTATAACACATGAATCCAACCTTGTGGAGCACCAAAATTCAAAATACTCAGGTTGAAGATAGATATGAGAAATACAAGAACACTTCCAAATCTACAAAACCATAAACTAGAACATAAAGAAATATGGAGAAAAACCATTTCTCTCAGACATCACTACAACATAGTTCACACACTGGTGAACGCAACTTCTTCCATCAAACTATCCAAAACCTGAAACTCTAGATATAACATCTTTGAACATCTTTGATCAACATATTTGAACCACACAAGTAGATCTTCAACCATGAAGAAACTTGGAGCTAAACACTATTATGACACACTAAATACTCTTTACCACATTGTTTCCTCATTTATTCAAATTTTCTCAAAAGCACTTGAAAACCAAGCGCCACAAACACCATCTCAACATCTCAATACCTCCAACCATATAAGAGGTTGAACATCCAAAAACATGTTCTCATCAAATAAACACTAGAGGTTGACAGCAGTGATACTACTAATGACAACATAATGCAAACAATCAAAACATCTCCATAGGTTGACATCAATGCAACAACAAAGATCTATTGAAATCAATGACAACACATAGTTCCAACAAAATATTCATGTATGCCTTCAGCAATGCAAAAAATTACTTCCTCTACAATCCACATCATTTATGTACCATCCCTACACCTAAAAAATAATTTAATTTTTATCTATAATTTACTTTCTTTACTTGGACTAATATGTCTAGTTCAAGTAAATAATCCGTATCTATTTTCTTGGAAGCATAAATCTTGTCCAAGTAAATAATTTTTATCTCATTATCCTCTTAATTGAAACTCACAAGGATAGTTCAAGTAAACATATGTCTATCTTGATCTTATTTCTTGAAACTTGCAAGGCTAGTTCAAGTAAGAATATCTTTATTTATCATTTTTTTGGACTCATAAGTATGAATCAAGTAAAACTATCTTGATTTTATCTTGGAATCACAAGGGTAGTTTAAGGAGTTAATTGTATTTATTATTTCATCTATCTACCTATCATAATAAAGTTTCACTTTAATTTATCTCTCATAATAAATGATCTTATGCCTAGTTAGGGGCACTATTTCTTTGACCTATTCATTGGATTGGATCTGTATCACTATCTTGGGGGAACTTTTTTCACATACACTACATACACATGAGACTCAAATAAATATTTAATTATGTAAATTACACAAAAACATCGAGCTTTCATTACAATTTTAAGCTAAAGACTACTGCTGAGCTAAGTCTACCTCCTATATAGATTATTCCCTACTTATTCTCTTTTTATATAATAAATCCAAGCCTTAACGAAAATATTTCTCCTATAATGGGCCCTATCCATCATTATTCTCATCTTTTGGCAAGAGGTATCATGATTGTTGACTTGTTTGTCATTTTATCTTTTACTTGTTGATTTATCTTTTTATCTCATTCTTATGCTTTCCCAAAGTCACCTTGATCTTTTCATATCTTAGTGTTTAGAGAAGCTTGTAATGGGGCACGGTCATTGTTTTTGTATGTTGTGTTTGTGGTGTGTTATTGTAATGTGACAATGATGAATACTTACCTTGTGTGTGTTGAGGTAGCTTCTTTTATACGCAAAATTTCCTTTTATCTTTGGGTATTCATACCTTTTGTGCACTAAGACTAGTATGTTCTCAATCTTACTCTCTCACATAGATTTGACAAGGTTTCCATATAATGTATGGTATAAATGAGAATAAACCTTTTTGTTTTCCATATTTGTGGGGCATTTTTAATATGACCATGGAAAATACTAGCCTTATGTGTGTTGACCTGTATCTTCTTGTATGGACAAATATCCTATTTATATCTGGTTATTGATACCTTTTATGTATTAGGATCATCACACCTTATTCCTACTCTCTCACATATATTCTGACAAGGTTTTTTTGTATGTATGGTTTGAGTAAGAACAAGTATTTTCTTGTAGAGTAAAACTCGATGAAATAGATATTGTATCATCTTGTTCCATATACCTTGGTGCATAATTTATCTTTACATTCTCTATAGCATAACTAACGAACAAAGTATATTTTTCTATTTTCATGTCCATCTTGCATGTCTATATCCATCTCATTGTTCATTTATAGGCTTCGTTTGATACTTGATCTTGATGGTCTAATTATCATAATTTTATTTCATTGCATAGACACATTTCCTACACACACAAATATAAGTCATAACTTACATAACATCATATCATCATTGGAACACATAAAAAATCAATTCATATATGTAACATAAACATTATAAATCATAACATCATCATATTATAATTATATCAAATCAATTATAATACTACATCATAAATATCCATCACATACATATATCGACATGGGATCATAAATAAACATACTTCATCATCATATAACATATATAACATGCATATACATCACTGAAAATATGATTAACCCTAGGTTATCTAGTGCAGGCATGGTCCTAAGGGATCAAAAAGGTTTTATTCTGAAGGTAGCATGTCAAAGCTTAAACATTGTTACTAATAATGTGGCAGAATTCAAGGCTTTAATTATTAGGTTGAAATTGACAATAAGCCACAATATTACTCAAATTATGATTGAGGGTAATTCTAAATTGTCATTGGGGCCCTTCCTTGAATTATTAGGTGACAATAAGCCACAATATTATTCAAATTATGATTGAGGGTAATTCTCAAATTGTCATTAGGGCCCTTTCTAAAAAGATCTTGGTGCTTGGCATCTAAACTATTTGCTTCAGCATGCTCTTTCTCTATTACAAAATTTCTCAGCTTTTCAGCTACAACATTGCTATAGAGAAGCTAACACGATGGCTGATAGGTTGGCTAATTGGGCAATTGATCTCTCTCCCCTTCTCTATTTTTTCTCATGATGATATGAGTGATTTTTTGGACTAAATGTTTGGTGATATGTGGCAGTATTGAAGGTAGTCTTGGTAGTGGCTTTCAGGGTGGTTGGTTTTTTTTTACCATCCTCTAAATTCAGTGCTATGAATATTTTTCTTGTCGTTCTTCATGAAATCTATTTGCTATGATATGGTCCTCTAATTTTTTTGTATCATGCATGGTCTTCTTGACGTGATCCATGAAGCCATGGTTGGATCTGGCTTCTTATACCTTTCTATTTACTATGATTTTATGCTCAACGGTCTTCTTGACATCTAAATTCTAGGCATTATCACAATGACATGTGTAATTGTTAGTGATTGACGGCCCCCTTGACATATTTCATATGGTGATGTTCTTGAAGTTATCTTTTTGGTGTTGAGATGGTCCTCATGACATCTCGAATATTTTATTATTATTGCTTCATTGGCTATGGTGGTGTCGAGACGGTTCCCTTGATATCGGCTACCTCTGCCTTCTTATATGACAGTGCTCTTAATGCTGAGATGGCCTCCACGACATCTTTGGCATTGTGATTTTTGGCAAACAGACTTGTCGTGGGATGCTCCCACCACATTGATGACAGTCCTCTTGATTTCATTGGTGTATTCAGGTTGGCTCGTGGCACAAATGGTTTTTTTCATTTTCATCTGCTATTTGATTTCATTCTTGTCTGGTTGGGGCCTCTCACATGGTTGGGATCGATTTGGGTGAGATTGCCTACTTAAGAAATGTTACTTGACGACACTTCGGCATGTTTTGGTATAATTTCCTAGCCTTTTCATTGACATCATCCTTTTGAGGTGTCCCCCTTTGATTGGCACCTGTCTTGGGTTCTAAGTGTGGGCTCTTGGTACAGTATATTGTCTTCTATGGTGCTAGTGTTGGAAACTTGTAATCTATGCGGAATGTATAGTGCTTTGTCTGCACACGTTTTAGGTTTTAATGTATGCTGCCTATATTTTGGGAGTGCTCATTTCAGTTTTTCTTCATAGTTTTTGGTGGATGGTTCTTTGTTTTGTTCTGCATTGGGCTTGTGTTTCTCTATTTGGCTCTACCTTCAGTCTTGTTTGAGCTTCCATGGATAGTTTGTTTTAAGTTCTTATCTAGTCTCACTTTTTGGAAGCCTGTGTATGCCATCACTCCTCGTCTGATCTGATTCGAAAAGCATTTATTGCGCATTGTATACAAGTTGAGGAGGTCATTTTGATTGTTCTTGATTGGGAATGGCTCGATATGCATCCTATGTCTACATGAATTGGCTTCACTTTTTGTTTCAAACCTCATGGATGTTCTTTGGTGCAATGAGATGGTCAAGTTTATTATTGGTAGCTTTATTTTACCACATGTTTGTCCAATGCACATTCTTGAATCTGCCTTGGAGAGTTATGATCTTTGCTCTGGCATAAATTTGGTGGGGGGTGTTATTTTTTGTGAGGATCTCTTGTCTTCTCTAGCCTTGCACTCCCTTTTGAGTGACATGGTGCATGATTTGGTGGCTATGTAACATTCTGTTATGTAACCCCGAAGGTTAAGGACCAAAAAAGGGCAAGATAATTTTTTTTTTAAAACAACAGGAATAACATACACATAAAGTAATTACCAATTCGATAAAATGACAACAAACATGGTCAAATATGACCTAAAGGACATCCCAAGGGAGAGAACTAATCCACTCTCCAGAGAAAATCCAAACATGAGCAAATCAGACAACTCCAGAAATTTGCTCCGGAACTTGTTGCTCTGCTCTGAAACCTGTGGCTCCGGAACTTGCAGTTCTGGAGCCCGATGCTGCAGAACCCTTGCAGACCAAAGAATGAAGGGAAAAACACAACCAAAGCTTTGATTTTTGCATGAAACCTTTTAGAAAGAAAGTCATAATGATTATCAAAATACAAGCAAGTCCGATACCAACATCGAAACCCGTAAGACAAATATAAAACATCACATTTCCTTACATTAAACAATATGATTACTTCTTTAATAAGAGAGTACAATATACATAAATGAGCATACACAAGTACAATGACGTTACCATGAATAAGAAACATCAACTGATAAAATATAGTGAAAGAGAGGAAGAAACTCCAACTGGTGCTTCGATAAACATGTACATTGGTCCCCAATGGTGGTGGCAATGCCTCCCTACCATGTGGACTCCAGAGAGACCACCCCACTTTGCTCGAAGGTAGTCACAAGGCCCAAGCAGAAGTAACAAGGCAAGGGTAAAATATGGCCAACACTCACGTCAGACACGGAGCAAACACATCATACAATGCATAAAACAAATATCACAACATGGAGATACGCATACATTATCATGTCAAGTACTACCCAAGACTACTGAGATACAAGATGCAAGCTTACAAACCGAATGAGGAGATTCAACCATGCCCAAATCAACGTCTTGGAAATGGATAACTCAACGTCCTATAGACGGATAGACCTTCTCGAGTGCATCCTTAGCCCTTTTCAAGAGCTCAAGGCCATGCATGAGGACTCATTATCATATTAGATTTTACTCTATAAGGCTGCTTTAATGACTTTGACTTAAGCTTATCTCATTTAGCCAAATGAGGAATCCATAAGAAAAACATAAAATAGTGAAAAATCACTAAAAACCATAATTAAAACCTTTTAAAACAACCAAACAACATTGCTACAAAAAATCATTTAAATAACTGATCACATATGCCAACAAGTAGATCATCTACCATTCAAGCATTCACCATCAATTCGTAAAATAGAAACCAATCATAAAATCGATATAACCTCATAAAATAATCTCTTAAAACCACTCTTAAAATAATGAAAACCACTAAGTGGTGGTGCCACAAAACATGGTTCCAGTTGTTGTTCAAACAAATGAGAAAGAGGCATAGAAATTTCATTAAAATACAAAGTGCCCAGATTAACATTTTAAGCTTGACCCAGTTCAGATTTTGATGTTTCCAATTAGAATACACCTTTGATTTTTGGGTTTAAAACTGAAAACGAGGTGCTGTTATGAAAAACATCATCTTGACAAGGGCAAAAAAATACGTGCAAAAATGAAAATGCCCAGAATTGAAATCAGACAAAGACCCAATTGAGATATGGGCATTTCAAAATGGAATACACTATTATTCTATAAGTTTATGACCAAAAATAGGGTGTTGTTCAAAAACGTCATTCGGCCAAGCTAAGCAAAATACCTCAAAATGAAAGTGCTCGGATTGAAAATCGGACAACAACCCATTTGAGATATGGGTGTTTCTATATGAAATACATTTTTATTTTGAATTTTTAATAGATATATTATGAACAGAAAAGAAAAACGTCTTTCAGCAAATTGAGAAAAACATCAAAAAAAAGATAGAAGTGCCCAAAACTCAAATTTAACACAGACCCATTTTAGATCTACTGGCAAGCACAAAGATCCGCCATTCAAAAAACTATATAGTAGCAAAATAATCCAACACAACCATTATCTAATCCCATGAATTCACAAAAAAAGAATGGAGGTGTTCCTCCAAATATTCTCAAAATATAAATACCCAAAATTGAAGATGTAATTCAAAGCACAAATCTAGCATAAGGGAACGCACAAATCATCAATCATACCAAGATTCAAAAACAACAACAAGAATACCTCAATTTTTGCCCAAATTGAGGTGGATAAATTCTCAACTTGCAAGGCATGGCCAGCTTTCAACTCCGGACAGCAAGGAAGAAATGGCATCTTGCAAACAACAATTAGTTGCTCATAATTTTCTTTTCAAATAAACTCCCACAAATCTGCTGCTCAAATCTTGGGGTTTTCTCCTCTTTCTCCAAGCACCAAATTTCTTCTTCTTCCCAAAAGAATGATCCCCCAAAATGGTTCAAAACAAAAAATAAATATCCAATACCAAGCTATCCATTTTTATTTAATTTTTTTTTCCTTTTTAACTAACTCCTCAACACAATAAAATGAAATAAATCATTTTATTAAACAAACTATTAATGCTCTTCAAAGAAATTAATTAAAATCTCTATTATACAACATTCTTCATTTCCACATAAAAATAAAAATAATAATAATAATAATTTAAATCCAACATTGAAATACACGAACTCCCCCAAATAAGAATTAAATAAGACTATAAGAGCTCACCAAAAGGAATTGATGAAATCATTTAAAATTATTAAATAAAAATAAATCATTCTCTCGAATGATTAATAAAATCACTTAAAAATAACATATTTAAAATCCCGAGGATAAAACACTCCAAATCAATAAAACACCATAAAATTTCATATATGAAATTATGAAGAGATGCCAATGAAAACACATCATAACACTGATAACGAAAAAATATAACCACATAGAAGATTCGCGAAACACATAACAAAACACCTCAACAAGGCATACCGGTAAATCACATATAACTGAAGGGTGCTTCAGACGTTTCCGTTAGGTAACTGGATGGTAAGACAACACATGAACACTGCACTAATGAGGTACATTGGGCTAGGGTAGGGGACATTTGGCCTGTATGACTACCTCTAGTTATCACTGTGATCCTATTAAAATGCCAAGTTCTAATGCGAGATGTTAAAATGATACAATAAGAGGAAATAACATAATAAAAGGGCACCTCAATGATTAGCCTAAGAAATGGTGAACATGAAAGTAAGATAAAATAGATTGATTGTTGATTATACCTTCAAATGTCTCCTTCTTTGGTTGGCCCTTTGATCCTTGAAGATTTGTGTGCTCCTTGGATGACAATAGAGTGAAATGGATGCAAGATGCAAGATGGATTGATGAAATGCTATGAATAAAACTAAAATGCTGCAAATGACAATTTGGCATGAGTTTGGTAGCAAAAGACTTGATCCCCAAAATGAGAGAAATGAGGGGGTATTTATAGGATAATTGGAATTCTCTAAAGAATTCAACGGTTGAGATTGATCCAACAAGATCAAGATGAAGGGCTATGGTGATTTGAGGACTCACAAGCCCTCACATCTTGACATGTCGAATGTGAGATGTCTTAGGGTGGAATGATGTGGAAATGAGGTGAAAGAGAAGTACATGAGGTGAAAGAAGGACAAGTACCTTGGGGGATGAGAAGATTCCTTGGAGGAATAAAAATGAATTAAAAATTCACAATGATTGGAAGAATCTAGTGGATAAGAGAGGGTCTCCAAAAAGCTGGAGATTTTTCACATGTGGGTGATGTGACAAGTCCAAGGTTCTAGAAGTCTTTGGCACATGTAAAGTGACAAGTCAAGCCTTTTAGAATTTTTCATGAGGATTGGGAAGACTTTGGAAAGATAAAAGTAAATTAAAAATTCACATGGGGAAGAGAGAAGCCTTGGGTGAATAAATGTGAATTAAAAATTCACATGGGGAAAAGAGTCAATACCAAGAAAGGCAAGTGAAAAGGTTGACCATAAAAGGTAAGTCAAATGTGGCTAATGACTTTGATTAAGGTTGTGCAAACACAAGATTAGGATAATTAATGAGAGATTAGAGGCAAGTGGGATATTATGGAGGATGTGACACTAATCTTGATTAAGTGGTGCACATCCTAATCACAGATTAATTAATTTAATCTGGATTAAAAGAGGATTATGGAGAATGTGATAATGAGAGAGAAAAAGAGGAATTAAAATTTAGTTTTAATCCCAATAGGTCAAATGACTAAATTAAACAAATTGTCTTATTTATTTAATTTAGAGAGGAAAAAGGATAAGGTAAAGTATTTAATTACATATTTTATGAACCTTAGGCAGAACATGAAATAATAATTAAATAAATTATTTAATCACTATTAATGACATAGATGAATAGATTAGACGGTTTTGATCATATGAAAATGATCAAATTTAGATGTCTACAACCACCATCGGGGAATAAGAGTATGTTTAGGCATGTGAATTCAGGCAGAGTCGATACTCAATACCTACATCACTCCAATTACACGTCAAAGTACATGTACATATGACATATATCATATAGTTGAAACACATCAATCATTGGGAAGTGGGTCATGATATCGTAAGCCTCTCAGATACGAGTGTTACGACAACATCTCTTTTCTATCTCTAATCATACAAAAGCAATGATAACATTATATAAGCATATAAGCATGTAATCCAATATAATAAATAATCATGATAACCTATCGCATAATCATCGATGTCTAATTTCGTCATGATAACATTTATAATGCTAAATCAAAATTAAAATACTATCTTACCCAAGCTAAGGTTGGAGAGGTGTTACAGGCTACACACTCTTCTCTATTCATGGCTCACCTTCAAGCCTTGAGGCCATCATTGGGGTGTCATTTGGTGGATAAGCTTTTGAATTTGTTCCATGCAGTGCAATTTTTTGTTCAAACATGCTTTGGAGGATCTATTTTATGCTCCATAGTTTTCTTCTTCTTCAGATCTTGCCTCCTTTGTAGAGAGCGATGTAATATAGTTTTTGTTGATGGTTTTTTTTGTGATGGCTTAAAGCTTTCTTCTGCTACCCCTGAACTCTTCAATGGCATCTCAAATGGTGTTTTTGGATGTGGTTGGCCTTCTCCTTCTTGCTTGTATCTATCGTATTTGGGCCTATTTTTTGGCACTTATAATTAGCTGCTTCCAGATTGTGATGGTTTTTCTGCAATGTAATCTGATGGAATTTTTGATCTCTTCGGCTCATGGAGTCATGATATGTAAATGATCTTTTTTGAAAAATTAATATAATTTTCTTTATAGTGGCCTAGCCACTTTTACCAAAAAAAACTCATGAAAATGTCAAAATATACAATTATCATAATACATTTCCATAATGTGTACATGGGCTATATGAGCCATAGATATACATATAAGTAGCTTATAAGAAAAATGATATATAGTCTACAAAAATCTAGCACATAGTTTTATGATGATATCCCTCCCTCAGAATGGCTAGTTGAATATGAGTGTGAACCTCTAGGTTCATGTGGTGGACCTTATAAACCTACTAATGGTCGTACTAGTGGTGGCCCATAGTCCCCTGACTCACCAATCTATGTGACATAAACCTCCCTTATTAGCTTCAAGATACAAAAATGGGTGTTTGTCACTCTAGAGGAACCTCATATATATACCTATAATACAAGGCCTCATGTGCAAAACTTGTGATCTTTATCAATGCTAACCCCATATAAGCCTCAATTATATCTCTAATCCTATATAAGGCTATCTCCATTCTCTATCGTCAAACTACCTCAACATCTCTCTCTATCCATAGAGTCTCTCTCTTATCACTTGGGCTAGTTGGACTTGTAGCTCATCCTTCTCAATGGTTTTGTAAGCTAGTTGTATGTATATGCTATCATACTCTTCCAAAGCTTGATTCCTATTCCCAATAGCCTCATCTTGTTTTAATAGTGTTGTCACTAGTCATACCTAGGTGTAATCATCTCCACTTGTTACAACATCCTCTGGCTATACCCATACTCCCTCTCTTCTAGTTGGGGCATCATCTCCCCAACCATCATCTCCTCCTTGATCCCCATCTCCACCTCCTCCCTGACCCATATCCCCTCCCCTATCTCCTTTTCCACCTCCATATCCTCCATATTTGTCTCCTCCATCCTTATATCCTCCATATTCCCTACCCTTTACATCCCTCCCATCGTCTCTCCTCCACTACACCCTTTTTCTCCTATTTGATCCTCCTCGTTGCTACCTAAGCTCCCCTCCTTGTGGCCCTATCAAAATCTTAGGCCTATGTATCACCCACCAATTATCATAATATTTTGTGGTCCTCACATCGACCACATCTACTTATAGATCCCAAGGTACTAGAGTCAAGGCCTCAAAATATACAATAGCTATGTATGACGATATCATGTTCCTCAATCTATGGTACCTCATTGTGTTCATGCAACAACTACCTCCATAATAGGCTAACCCTAAGTCTATCCAAACTACCTTTATACATGCTCTAGAATATACCTCTTGATGATATTTATAGTCTTCCCAATCAAATTCCTAGGTTGTTGATAATATGGTAGCTACTCTTCATCATCTACCCATATCTCATAATACATGCATGGCTTCCATGTTATTGTGTCTAAGTCATCTAAGGATTCCTTCTAATAGGGAATGCATCCTAGGTACATGTGTGTAACCATACCCACATAGATATATACATAGGTGAATCCTACTTCCCAAACCCTATAATTCATTTATCAAGTCACAACTATGTGATCTCGTGTTCATATGTGTAGCAATGTCACCTTGCATGATAGGTAGCACCATATCAATATTTGGTCCATGTCATGACATAGTTAGGCAAGTATACCTGGTTCCCATGCAAATATTTTATCCTCCTCCAATATCCTCTCTAGTACTCTACCCTATCCTAGTGAAGTCCAGCAAACCTCCCCATAGATACCTTCAAATCTATCCTCAACCTTGAGAGGTTATTTGTCAAGAATATCCTAGTCAATACACTCTCTCTTAAGTTGGTGGACCATATATCACTCTCTCTAGACATGAGAATTCTTAGAATCCTCCATACGTCCTCTAGAGTAATTGTCATCTCTAAAATAAAAAAGATGAATTTGTTATTATTGCTATGCCATCTCTCTACCAATACTATCATCATGGATAGATTAGTCCTAACCTTGGGCATATGTGTGATATAACATAGGACCACTACACCTAGGAATTTATTATCATCGTTGCTTAGTTGGTTCCTCAACATCATGATCATCAAGCATCACTCCTGCGACATCATCCAATCTAACTTCTCTTACAACCATCAAATTATCAACATTAGCCTTTAAAAATCACCATTTTTAGATTTACATCACATGCACCAAAATATCCCTCATCTATGTAATTTTTTTAGGTACATAATTATTTTCATCATTTATGCAATTTTATCATTTATGTTGTAATACCTATAATTTGCATATTCTACATCAAATGTACTACATTTCCTACAATTTGTGTAGTTATATCAATTGCACATTATTTCCTATCATTGGCACTACAAAATCCTCATTTGTGCAATTCTATCAATTGTGTTTTATTTCCTATTAGATGTGCAATAGCACATCATCTATGAAACATCACCTATCATAAGTGCGATATTGCATCATATGCACATCATTGCTTATTATTTGTGCCTTTGACCTAAAGTCATGCTTTCTATCTAAACCTAGTTGTATCCCTCATTAATGTACCTAGAACTATCCCTAGGGATACAAATGTTAGGCACTTACTATCACTCTTGACTTGACTAGCCTTTCAAACACTTGCACACACTCTACACAATGAATGCTCCTAGAAATTCCTTCCATCTCATCGAATTCTCTACTTTAGATGCTTTGTATTCTTAGTTTGTGATTGTGTAAATGAGGAAAAATGAACACTTCCCATGCCTATTTATAGTCTCCTAAACCTTAATCTTTCTCATTAACCTTGATCCCTCCTTCTCTAGGATATGTTCACTATTTTTTTTCTAGTTTTTTATTGATCAACCCTATTTTTTCATCTCTTCTTCATCAAATGTAGCCTATCTTTCTTGTCATGAGCTTGATCAAAAAAATATTTTTTCTAGATGACCCATCGAGGGGGCATCCTACCTCCATCCCTCAATCCATTGGGCACACTAGGGCACATCATCAACATAATTTTTCACACATAAAAATTACTAATACATTTTTATATTTCCATGTTATCATTGTCTTATCAGTTCCTCTATCCATATTAATTAAATAATTTTTAATTATATAATCAATTATCATGTTATCATTTTCCCTCCAACATTAATTTGAATCAAATTTAATTATTTCTTTTATCTACTATGATTAAATAATTTTAAGAAACTATTTAATTATCTAACACTCCTACCACAAATTAAATAAATTAAATATTCCCTCCAAAATAAATAAATAAAATTAATTACCATACTTATGAATTAAATAAATAAATTCATTTAATTCTTTCAACTATCCCACTTCATCAATCCTATCCATTTTATTAATTTTAGCTCTACCCTATCTCATTTTTTCCTATTTTATTAATCTTTCCAATTAATCTCCACCATTGATCAAATATCAATTGAAGCATATAAATAAAAGCCTTCATTTCATTCATATCCAATAGAACTAGATCATTAGAACTAAATCACAAGCACTAGAGCATATTATCTAGAGCTATCATTATCTTAGCAAGTTGATATAACTATCTTTTATCATCCTGACTATCTATCTATCTATCTATCTTTGATCATTATCACACTATAATACTATTCTTGCACTATCATGGTTATACTATTTTGAAGAAACTCACATATCAAGTGTTCTAGCTACTATCAAAGAATCAATGGAGAAAATCAAGGTCTTTGTTGTGGTATAATTATTTATTATTTCATTTTGTGCACAAATATTGAAATTTATTGAGTGATTGTTGAGTTCAATCTCGTATTTTTATTGCATTGTTCCTATTTTAAATAATCCATATTTTCAGCATCCACATGCCTATTTATGGTCTCTAATAAATATAGAATATAAAGGTATTTATGAATCATTGATGGAGGAGGAAGATTAATTGTGGGGAAAATAACATAATACTATAAAGAGATGTGAAGATGGACTCAAAATTTCGAGTGAAGTATTAAGATGAACAAGGATATGAATAAAAACATAAAAAGGTCCTCATTAACCATCGAAATATATGAGCTAAAAGGAATCTATGTATAAGAAACACTTCCTACACTACTCTATAAGTGTACAATTGTAAAAAAATTACAAACAAAAAATTAAATTAAATATCATAAGAATTGTTTTTTAAGAAAAAACCAATAAAAAATATTTTAATATATTTATGTATCATTTAACAATACTATAGCTACAATACAATCTTCAAAGATCATCTACCCTTATGCATATTCTAGTAGCACAAACTTCCTATAAATATAATTAATACAGTCTTCATTCCAAGCACCAAATAAAAAGAGAAAACCAAAAACAATTAGCACAAGTAGTTTTGTTAAACCATGGGCTAATATTATATAGTCTAAAAATGGTATCCAAATCTAGGGCCCAAAAATCCAATGCCCCTCCATAATTGTCAACTTATTAAAATATTATTTTAATACCATTTCATAAAATCTATCATAATCCACCACCAAACTTGGTTTCTCCACTTTAAACTTATCATATTTATTGAAATATGCTCTATGGTTTGGTATCCTTGTGCATCATAAATTAATCAATAATCATAGTCAACATTGCGACCTCCCTCTTATATGCTCCTACACACATCATAAAATTGTTGGGATTAGGGTGTTTCAACCTTTGCAACTCCTAGCATTTAATTTGGTGATTATTTATTTATTTTATGTTAATTTTTATTACCTATTGTCTGAGATGCAATCATAAATAGAGATTATTGTATGAAATGTAAGCTGCATATGTGGAAGTAGGAATCTCACTCAAGGTGGACCCTATTGGCGGCTATTTTGATGGTTTTTGTCATAATTTATAAGTGTTCACTTAATGATAGATTATGATAAGTTGTTCTGATAGGTTATTATGGTAGAAGAGTTATGTATGACAAACTGTGATAGGTGGGCCCCATGTGATTTGAGGCGCCCGTGCATACAAGGTGTTTGCAAGCATGCAAGTGAAATGCATATTGGCGGGGTCCTATGAATGCAGAGATATGTGTTGGAAATAGAAAAATCAATGAAATTACACTTCATGAAAGGATGTTGCATGAATATAAGTGTTGTGCATATCAAAGAGACTCAAGATAGACATGCAATAATTTGATTCTTTCCATATTATAAACATTGGAATCCATCTTCTCTTGTGGATTGTATTTATTGGTTCTTATCCATTTTGTAAAGTATAATAAGTTTAAAGAATTAACAAGTGTAATTATATTTCTAAAAGAACTCCAAAAATATTTTGCATTGGAATACTCTTAAATGATCTTAGATATATGATTTTATTGTAACCTCTTTTAGATTATTGACAATACAAAGAATTTTTCTTTTTGAGTGTGGGGTTTTGAACTCAAAAGTTTTTTCTCCACATAAATTTATTGTTGTGGTTTATATAGTTTTGTATATTTAATTAATTTAAATGAATTTGCATCTAAAACTATAAGTAATAAGGGTTTGTAGAAAAAATCATTATATCTCCCACTCATATTGGTGTAGGAAGCTACTTTTCACATCCAGTTTTTTGGCAGTTGGTATCAAAGCCTGGATAGTTTTGATGTTGTTGTTAGGTAGAGGGATTTTTGAATTGATCTTTGTTTGAGTGGGAGATTTTTGTATAAGTATTTTTGTGAACTTGTTACATGAGAATGATGGAAAGAAAATCTAGAAGGATCAATATGGAAATATTCAATGGAAGAAATTTCAAGTTATGAATGCTCAAAATGGAAGATATGCTCATAGATAGAGATATATGGGCTACAATACCTAGTTTAAAACCTACCAACATGACTAAAAAAACTAGGAAGATGATGGAATGAAAGGATAAGGTTTTGATAAGACTCTATTCGATTGACTTAGATTTGTTGAATTTCCATAAAGATAAGATTGAAATGAGCCTTTAGAAGAAACTTGGAGAAATTTATCAGGCTAAATCCTAGTAAACAAACTATTCTCGATAAATGAGTTATTTTCTTTACGAATGGAAGGAGGATCTATATGGCTAATCACCCAAATGCTTATAACATGTTTGTTTCCTAGTTGGGTTTTATTGGTGTGAATATGGAGGATGAGGGTCATTGCATGAAATTCTTATGTTCTCTGCCACACTTATGGGATCACCTTGTCATGGCCATTAGGAGTACCAATACCACCACCAAGATGCATGAAGTGGTTCTATCATCAATTTATGAAAAGAAAAAGAAAATATTTTGAGATGGATAAGGAGGATCTTGCTATTCATAATAGATCAAAAGAGAAAGGAAAGAAGAAGGATAAGAATTCAAACTCTAAATCCCTAGGGAAATCTAAGTCTCTTCAAAATTCCAAGGTGAAATATTGGAACTATGAAAAATCTAGTCATTTCTACAAGGAATGCAAGAAGGAGAAGAAGAATAAAAATAAGAATGAGATTGATTCTGACTCTAACAAATCCTTTAAAAATGATACAAATTGCTTTGTCGTATCATTGATAATGCATGCATTTAAAGATGTGTGGTTGATAGAATTCGATGCATATTTTTACATGAATTGAGATAGGGGTTGGTTCTCAAATTCTGAAGAATATGATAGTGGGAAGGTATATTTGAGTGATGAATCTCATCTAAGTTTTTTTGTTCATGGAAGATTCGAGAATAATTTCCATAATCATAGAGTGAAGGGGATCAATGGTGCACTGCATATCCCTAGTTTAGAACAAAACCTACTTTCTATGATTAATTTAATGATATGGATGTGTACATTTTTTTCTCAAGTGGAGGATGCAGTATTATGAGATGAGTTATGGTGCTTTATAAGGTTGTTTGAATTGGAACTTGTTGTGTGGTGTCAAAATGCCTCAAGAGTGTGAGGCTTGGAGACCAAAAAAAAAAAATTACTCATTGATTATCTACACAAAGGGGATAACAATTATGAAGTAAAGTTTGAAAGGATTTAAAAGGGACTTAAATTTGAAAAGGGTCATTGAAAGCTGGGAAATCGGGTTTTCAGGAGATTTGTGTCTGGGTGTATTGTCAAGATAGTCTCATCATAGAAAGGGAAGAGTAGCATATGTTACTACTTCCAAAAAATTATAAGTCTGTGGGTGCGGAAGAAATGGATGAAGGAATGTTGCTAAGGTTTTATGGTCCCATGAAGTACATTGAAAGGGTTTTAAGTGTTTTAATTGGAAGTCGGGTAATCGGGTTCTAGGTGCCTAAGTAAACGTTGTATTTGAGAAAAAATTTAACCATGATGTTTAGTTTTCTCTAATACATCAAATGTTTGGAAACCTGCTTAAGCTAATATTTCCAAGAAATCTCAAAGAACATGTCATTTTAAATTGTTGAATTGGGAGGGAAAGAGTCGTTCAAAGGTCGGTAGGAAGGTGCGGATGTGTTACACTATGGTGAACATAATGCCTTTGTAGATTCCAGAGGTAGGAATCCTATTAGGATGATAGTGTGTTGAACAGATGTCTGTGCACTGCACACATGTCCCCGACAAAAATTCCCCTAGACCAACACTAAAAATAAGTGCCAAGTGGATGGAGTACAAATGGGTGATGTGGAATTGTGTGGTCAAATGATTTTTCTAAGGTGAAGGGTGTAAAAAGGGAATTTGAAAGTGGGGTGAAAATTCACTCCTATACATTTTTCCCCCACTTTAGTGACCATGAGTTACAATGAGTGTTCAATGAAGTAGATCAAAAGATTTCTAAGAAAATATACCTAAACCATCAAGGAAGCATACCATAATTTGACATGTTCGAATGCGTAGGGTAGGTAGAAGGCTCCACAAGTACTCTCTCTTGAGGAGGATTGAACAAAGTGCACTGGTGGTTTGCAGATCAACTATGGATAGATCTTGCAGGATTTAAGCACTTTGTAGGTCCTCATACTTGCAAAGAATGCACCCTCAAGTACTTTCTCCTAAGGGAATCCCAATGTGAGAGACTCCGTAGAGTCCGATTGGAAAGTGGCTTCATAGGTGCAACTGCAAAGCAACATGTTAATCCGTAGACAAAACATGTTAGAAAAAAATCCAAATAGGCAAGAAAGTAGGAAAACAGTCAAAAATTGAAGGAAGAGCTTTTAAAGGGTTCCCTTGGGAACCCTTGAAAAGAAAAGGGGTCCACTAAAGGGACACTCAGTTTGAAAGTGCAATAGTATTTTTCACAAATCAATTCAACATCAAGGAATCCTTTTGAAAGATTTCACTTCATCAAGGAATTCAAAAGGAAGAAATCCCCCTCACAAGGGGAAGGTCAAAACCTCTCTTGCAAGAAAGTTACTCCCCCCTCAGAGGAAATTTTCTCAAATTATTTCTTTACGAACCCATGATGAAGGAAAAATATTTTGCTAGGGGTCTTTGTTGAGGAATACGATTTTTGAAAAATATTTGAAAAAGTTAAAGATGAAGATTTTTAAGAAAATATTCATTGGCCACCGAATTCATTTTCTAAAAATTGAAGTGATATGATAGCCCCTCCTCAGGATAGTGTATGTCAAACACAAAGGAAAGTGATAGCCTAAGGAGATAAAAGCAAGGATAAAAAAAGGATGTTGTGGCCCGCGAAACATGGTGAGATGTAATCGTGGTAATGTTGTCGCACATGTGAGGGAAAACACATGAGTACCACAACATCATAAATAAGTAAAGAAGAGAGAAATATGAAAAGAGAGGAAAGACAATATCATAATGAACAAGAGATAGGGGTGATCTAATATTTCAGGGTCAGAACTACTCATAAATATGGATAAATATATATAATAGTATATACATGAACTGTCATCAACCCCCTACTATATCAAACCATGTGAAGAAGGCATGTGAAGACAAAATGAAAATAAAAAATTGGATCAACATGGAAGGGAGGCCGAAATTCCCCCAACACTTTGCATCATCCCCAATTGTCAAAAATCAATGCATGACAAAGAGGAGAATTATGTGACAAGTAGAAGAATTTTTACGACATAAAAACATTCTTGTATCCAAGAACCTACAAGGGTGACAAGGGTCATATAGGAACATATAGGACAAGAATAGGGGAACACAATACACACACACAATCTAATCTACAAGTAAAGAGGAGGTTCCCCCCTAGTCCTCATCAACCAAGAGGTTGTCATTCTCCCAATCTAGATCATTGCAAGGGGAGGGCGAATGAGCCTAAAAGGGTGGAATTTCAAGGGGGGAACCCTTCAACCCTCCCACAAGAAGACCCAAGGAAGAAGGCCCCTCAAGGTCTCCTCCACTCAGTTCCTATGGGGTGAATGTTAGAAACTTCATGAAAATTTCCAATAGGGCTAGGACCTCATCCACAGAGTTGAACATGCCCTTTATCGGAGTCTCATGCGTCAACTTAGTGGGCGAGGGAGGCGGCACCCAAGATCCATTGCTAGGATCACTAAATAATTTGGGAGCAGTGATGACATTTAGGGATTTTGGGGATTCCTCTGTCACTAAGATGTCACAAGCTAACACAGAACTACCCTCTGAAGAAGGAAAACCCTTCTTCCAACCCCCATCACAAGAGAGGGCACAAAGGAAGAGGAGAAAACCATGGAAAACACCACCGAGGTATTCAGCATGTCCATGGGTTTTGAAAATGGAGGGATGTACAAAAGGTACATTAGAAGGGGAGGCTCAACCAAAGGAGAAATGAATACATGTACCCTCTTTAGGTGAGGGTCGTTCATGCTCACAGGGGGATCCAAAATCAAGATTGAGGATGAGGGAGCTAAATCAGAGAGGGCAGAAGAGGAAATAACAAAAGATGTTGAATCAAGAGCTGCTAACACCTCTTCCTTATTTTGCAATGTGGCTTGCTTAGTGGCTAAAGCCTTACTTTGATGGTTGTGCTAACATGCAAGGCAGTTTCTATGACTTCGAGAGCTAGAGGCCACAACTTGAGAAGGGATGGAAGACTCTTGTTCGACCATCGAAGTATCTATCACAACCCTTTCCAGTAGAGGGAGGGACTCCTAGATGGGAACAAGAGGGAGAGATGGAGAGGATGATGGGACAACAGTAGGGGGAGCAAGCTCCAACACCTCAGTGGTAGGCATCTTCCCATTCACTACCTTATAGGTAGGAGCAATAGGAGGCCATAGAGGCCAAGACATAGAGGATGCTCCATGGGAACCCTTCCCTTTACCATATAGAATGGGTTGAGGCACTATGGGTAAGACAAGAAGTTTGGATTTTGGATGCTTGGGATTTTTCCAAGCGGACACCATTGAAATCTCCAACAAACACCTAGAAGTAGAAGTCGATGGCACCGCAACAAGGTGAGAGGAAGCGGTAGGTGGGACAATAAAAGAGGAAGAAGAAGAGCCCTAATCAGACTTCCCCTTTTCCCTTTTTTGAGCGATTGAGGCAGCCTCATGTTGCGCTCTCATGGAAGCTCTATACAAAATGGCATAGGGAGAGGAGGGTATCTCATCTTTTGTGTTGTGTACCCTCTTGTACTTCACATAAGTTGGATACAAGAGGTCCATCCTAGGAGGGAGTGGACCAACAAGGGTAGCCCATAAGTGATCCAGTGAGTATCCCCCATGTGCAATCATCAATTTATAACTAATTTCGTGGACTATGTGCACTGAAACCTATGGGAAAACTTCAAGCACTTATGGACTACCGAGGGAAATCCATTCATGGAAACCAACCAAGGAATGCCTAGTTTCACCCTGAATAGTTCAGACCCCAGGATGATATCAAAGAGTGCATTTACAATTATAGGGCCAACTAGGACTGACAAGGTGATACAATCAATGGGAAGAATGGAAAGCCCATCATGTGTACATATAGTGCTTCTAGATTCATCATATCTATCCTTATGCAGAAAGTTGAATAACATGATCTCCTTTGTGATGACATTTACCCAATATGTAGGGTCAACTAGAACACCCGTTATGGTATTCCCATTGATATGTGCGAGGATGTATAAGGGAGATGGTTCTCTATTAGAGTTCATCAAAAAATCCTGTGAGGTGAATGTTATGGCAAGAGATCCATTCGCAGGTCACACAAACGGGATGGGTAAATGTAAGAAAGAGGCCATCTCTACATACACTAGATAGGACTTTCATAGGAGCCCCCAAGGGTTTCATAATTAGATGGTGACCCACTCAAGGTTTCACTTTGTAATTCCTAAGAATGTTCTCCAGCTACGCCACTAGGGGTTGTAGGTTGGGTTGCGAGGCTATTCACCTTGCAAAACTCACACCTACAACACTCTTAGAACACGAGGGAAGGGTCTTTTAGCACTACCAAATGGAACTAAAATGGTTCACATCAAGTTCACCAAAATGTAGAGGAGGAGGACTGACCACTCAATGACCCTAGGTCACGAAGATTTGAGAGTTGAAGGTTTCCCTAATCTACCTCAAGTTGGACAAGTGTTTGATGCTATGGATAGAGAATGAAGAGAACTCTCAGTACTTTTATCACTCTACTAACCCAAAATTTTTGTTTGGACTAAGCGAGTAGGTCTCTAGGATTTGGACTGTACCTCAAACAACTCTCTACCAAATGATAGAAACACAGAACAGGGACGACAGTGTGATGTGTTGGTGTCTCATAGGTGTGTTGGTATTCGTATGGATAGAAAGTGAAAGAAGACAGACAAAATGACAAAGAACCTACTAAGCAGCTTAGTTAAAGGTTTTCTAATGATGACTAAAGCAATAAATAACATACTGATAGAATAATAAGAGAAATACTATAAGGAATGATAAAAATGAAGGTGATAGAAATGAAATCACTAAGGGTCTAGTTCACTAGCAAGCTCCACATGAATGAGTACCTACACACAACCAAGTGAGGAAATTTTTTGGGGCTATTTCAGGGTTTGGCGCAGTCAAACCCCCATTTTGGTGTTTCCACCTCCATAGACAGCTAGATAGATAAAGAGTAAAAATGTGATAAAGAAACAATGATGGAAAGGAAATGAAACCAAACACTATAAAAATTACTATGCTACTCAAATTCAACAACAATGTAATAGAAAGTAAACAATATCACCCTTGATGAAAGGCACTCAAGGTTGGTGAGAGAGGAATGTAGGTTTACAACCATGAAAAATTTGACATGGCTGCAACGACGTCGAAGGAGGTCTTGCAAGACACCAAGTTGTAGCTTCTATGGTAGACATGAAGAATATTGTGATGTTGGAATAGTGAATCCAATAGTGTAGTAAGTAGCTCAAGAGTGTGTGAATTGTCAAGAAGTTTGTCTAGAATGTGTAGAATGTGAAGAATATGGAATGAAGATGAAGAATAGCCATTTGAAGGTGAGTTTGGGAGAGAAAGAGCTATTCAAAGGTTGACAGGAAGGTGCAAATGCATTACACTTTGGAACCAATAGCAAACATAATGCCTCTATAGATTCCAAAGGCAATAATCCTGTTAGGATTATAGCGCGTCGCGTAGACATCCGCATGTTGCACGCCGTGTGTCCCCGACAAAAATTCCCCCACCGACACTAAAAACAAGCACCAAGTGGATGGAGTACAGATGGGTGATGTGGAATTATGTGGTTGAATTTAATTTTTCTAAGGTGGAGGGTGTAAAAGGGGAATTTGCAAGGGGGGTGTAAATTCAATCCTATATAGTTATTATTAAATGATATCATGAAATTTATTGTTTAAATGCATTAAAATTATGGATATAATATTGTATATTATGGGGTATTTATGTAATGTGTTTTCTATTTATATTCATGGAGAAGGTACACTTGACCTGTGTGATGAGTGGTTACATGTACTAGGTATTTCTCCACCTAGCTCCCCGGGTTTGAGTATACCTTCATAGTGGTTATAGGGAGATGTCACATTGGCCATTATTGCCTTATCCGTCATACTCGACTTGAGTGTGAAACCCTTGTTATTTTACCCATGTTAACCCAAATATCACCATTGGTATGATTTTGGATACCATAACCATGTTGTGGATGTCCCATGAATGTGGTTGATAATTTGTTAAATTTCCCTTTGTCCATAATTTAATTCAATTCAATGCTTATATTGATTTAATAGTGAAATTATAGGTGGAATAATATTGGGAAATGATTTTAATTGAGTTTTGGGAATTGGGGGTAATTGGTGGGAGTTTCAAATGGAAAATGGAAAAATGAGTATATTAGCTTAACTTGATTTGAATCACAGTTTTCATAAGTAATACATGAAATATGCCTGTTATATATTTAAAATGTGATTCAAATGTGGAATAAAAAATTAGACTGAATGTTAATGTCTTATTCTAGATTGGGTAAATCTATTATTTTATTTGGAAAAGAAAAAGTGTTTCTATTTTCATTTTTGCGTTATGAAATTGAGAAAATATGGAGAGGGAAAAATCTTTGTTTTGATCAATTTGAAAATTGTTGACTGGGAGAGCAATTCTTATCAAAATTCAACGAGGTTGGGTCCCTTGGGATAGAATCGGGAAGGGACCATGCTTTTTTAATTTTGTGACTCCTCATTTGGCATACTTGGAAAATTTCATGTTTCAAACTTTCGAGGGAATTAAGGTATTTTATTGATTTAAAATTCATTTGAGCATTATTCTTCAATTTTTTTGTAGAAGAATGATTAGGGGAGTGTAGAATCCTCACATCTCCTTTTTATTTTGCAAGTTTATTGGTGTAGAATAGATTTTTATTTAAAATTTAGACAATTTCAAAATGGTAGGGCTATCATGCCTAATTTTTTGGAAAATGATGAAAATATCAATTTTATAGCTTAAGAAGGGTGTTAGGCATATTTGCAGGAAAGGGTATTGTTAGAAGTTTGATTTCAATTTTTTTAATTTTTTATTAAAATCCATGGTGGATTTGGGAATTTTTATTTTTTAATGCATTGGAAAATATTGCGAAATTTGAAAGTTTTGTATGAAAACGATTAAATTTGAATTTTTTAAAATTATAGAACCTTGTGAAATGTGATGTTATACATTGCTGAAAAAATTCATTGAGTTTGGGAAAAATTGCATTTTTCATTGACTTTCATGCCACACTCATTGGAGGGTGTGGTGAATGTATTGGAATGATTTGAAAAAGTTGTAATCCATGAAAATATGACAATATATATTTTAGAAAAATGTTATTGGAATTGGATAAAATTGGAAATGACGTATTGGTTTGTGTGCCTCAACTTGAGTTTGAAAAATATGTTAACTCTAGGACTTAGTCCTTTTGCTTTATGATTATGGATGGTTTCCTCCATTGGTGGATGTGCCCCAATGTGAGTTCTTATGTATCCCATTGTGTTTATGCCTATAGATCATCATGTGATGCTTGATTGTCTCTGATATCCTTTTGTGATATGTTTGATGAATGTTTACTCCATGATTAGCATGAGTGTATACCCTCTCCCAGTGTGTCTTGTGTGAGTGTGTTTGGGCCTTGTGGAATCTCCTAGCATAGTGGGAGTTAACCTTGTTGGTTTCACGTTGTAGGGTGGAACGGAAACAAATGTTGGGGTTTGAAGGTTTGAAGAGTGAATTAACATCAGTGTCCTATTCTTATTCATTCATTATTTTTTAATTAGTTCATTTGAATGTAATGTAATAGTTAAAGGAAATTTGATTCCTTTCATTATGTAATCATGATGAATTTTCAAGTGGACCTCTCTCATGAGATGGTTTGTAATCTATTTTTGAAAGTTAGTGTTTTAGCCTAGTTATGTGTCTCAATGTTGGTGTCAATCATGATTGCGAAAGAATATAAATTTAATTATGCCTTGGATGCTTAAAATTAACTTGGTAACATTTCATTTAGTGTTGAAAATGAACTTTTTAGTCAAATTTCATAGTTGGGTGGCCTAGTACTGCACCTAGGCAGCCTTGTTATAAGCTAACCTAACTTCCCCAAAAATTGACTAACATTGTTGGGGTGACCTATTATCATGTTGGGGCAGCCTATTAGTAGGTAGGGTGGCTTGGTAGCATATTGCAGTGCCCTGGTATTCAAGAGAAACCTAGTTTTGTAAACCAAAAACATAGATTTTTGGCTAAGCCTGTTGGGGCAGCTTGGTTCCCATATAAATTATAGAATGTAAAAGCTCTTAACCAAGGTTAGTTAAAGGTTTTATAAGCTTGATAAAAAATTTGCATAAATTTTATGTCTTTTAAATTTTCCATGGCGATTATTTTTGTTGACTAGGTCTTTAAAAACCTAGTCAATTTTTCTCTCATTTTTGTTTTATTAGTCCCTCTTAGTTTCAAGACCTCAAATGGGTAAACCATGTAAAAAAAAGTTGGCCATCATGGTCCTTAGGGTCTAGTGCTATTTGGAAAATTTCCTTAAGAGTATTTTTTGAGGACTTGTGGGTTATCCTACATCATTTTGTGTCTACTCTTTTGAAGTTGGTCATTTGGAAAACCTAGGGTTAGGGAGATCGTGCACCTTGTCTCGTGAAGTCTTAGAAAGGTTGTAAATCTAAATGGTTATTATTTTTAGTGTTTTCAATATTACTTATAATTCTTAAGGTGTTTCTTTGTCATTTATTTCCATTTGTGTGATATCACATATGACAAGACATCTTGGGAAGCATGTGGTTTGTTTAGAAGTGACTATCATCATTCCAATTAGGGGGAGTTTGTATCTCCTCGTTTGGAATAATTTGGTGAGGGTTTTTCCTTGTTTTGGTTGGTTAAGTTATTTTGAAGTGGATTATATGATGATGATTACCTCATCCTATTCTAGAGTTGTGTTGTGAGAGAAC
Source organism: Sequoiadendron giganteum (assembly GCA_007115665.2). Lineage (NCBI taxonomy): Eukaryota > Viridiplantae > Streptophyta > Pinopsida > Cupressales > Cupressaceae > Sequoiadendron > Sequoiadendron giganteum. The sequence goes on along the minus strand of CM021103.1, from coordinate 113,716,789 downwards.
ATGATTGTGGGTTGTAATTGATCGTCATGTGGAGATGTTCTCTTTCTCTCTCTTGCTTTTCTTGGTGGATTTATCCCATGAGTGGTTAATCTTCCATTGTTTCCACCTTCATTATGTAATGGTCATTTCATATTTTTGTGTTCATTCTTGTATCTTTGTGGTTCATGTGACACTTTTGTGCACATAATTGTGCAAGTATGACATGTTGATATCGTATCTTTTGTATTATGGTTGTTGTATTTAAAAAAAGTTTATTTAGTCAAGTTTTTCCTTGTGCTTCAGGTAGGGAATTACATTCCACCTTAGCTTCCTTATAATTGGTATCATATCTTGAAAACCTTTGGTTTCAGTTGTGATTTGTTGATTTTTTTGAGTTAATCCATATTTCAGTGGGAACTTGTGCAAAAGATACTTTGTGATCTTGTTGCAAGATTTTTTAGATGGTAAGCACATCAGGCAGAATAGAGGTAGATTTTATTTCTAGAAACCATTTCAAGATTTGGAAGTTGAATATGGAGGATCTATTAATAGATCAAGATCTTTCAAATTCTATTATTGATAATGTTTTAGGGCTTGTAGATCTTACTTTGGCTGCTCAATATAATGTTATGGACCATAAAGTTGAGGGTATAATCAAATTGTTCTTGGAAAGCTCTATTCTAATCAATATCCTTGAATAGACCTCTACACAAAAAGTATAGAAGAAGATTAGTGAGATGTATCAAGACAAACCTTTAGTGAATAATATTTTATCGGGGAAAAATTGTATTCCTTGAGAATGGATGAGGGTGGAATTTTTTTAGATCACCAAGAAGAATTCAATATTTTGGTGTCTCAATTGGCATCAAAATGGATGAGAAGGAGAAACGTCAGATCTTTCTTTGTTATTTTCCTAATTCATGGGATTCTCTTGTTATGGCTATTGAGAATACTTTTTTTATCTTGAAGACTAGATATGTGGTGGGTTATTTTCTCTTTTAAGAGATGAAGAGGAAGGTATCCATAAATGCTAAGGATTACCTAAGTGTTTGTGGAAGACCTCAGGAAAAAGATAAGAAGAATGAGAAGTTTGATAAATCCAAATTTAATGGGAGATCAAAACATACTAGAAAATCTAAATCTATTTGTTGGACATGTGGTAAGCCTAGACACTTCCATAAGGATTACAAAGAAGAAAAGAAGAAGAAGCATATACTTGATTCTAATTCTAAGTTCAAGAAAGAAGATGGTGATGCATTCATTATATCTTTAGCCACTTATGAAGGTAATGATGCATGGTTAATTGAATTAAGTGCATCTTTTATATGACTTCCAATAGAGATTATTTTACTAAATATTAAAAATTTGATGGAAGTAAGGTGTACTTGGGTGGTGATTCTTGTTTAAATATTGGTGGTTGTGGTAAAATTAGAATCAAATTTCCCGATGGTAGAATAAAAATCATTAATGATGTGTTGCATATCCTTGGATTACCACATTTTTTTGATTTATGAGAAAACTAATAGATGTGAATGTACAGGTTGTCTTTTTGATGTAGGATGCAAGATGGTTAGAGGTGCTATGGTGATTTATAGAGGTGTCAAATATGACACATTGTATAAGATCGATGCATGCACTATTGAGTGAAATAATACTTAGTGAAAAGTAAGACTATGGCTACTTCATTGGAAGAAGTCAGGGTTACATCTTCATTGGATGGTTTGTAAGATTTTATGGTAAACTCCTTAGCACCCCAGGATCACCTAAAAGACAAAATAACTTCCACAACAGAGAAATGGGAGAAATATTATGATATGATTAAGGATGAAAGAATGTAAAAATAGAAACCACACTAAATATGGAAATGTACATACAATGCCTTGCTTATATAGGCAAGGTGAGGAATAAGATTAGACAATATCATGAAAAGTGTTGTAATCCTATCACATGAGACAACTAAGTCATAACACCCTAGAATAAGATAACATTTGGAAATGACAACTAAGACTTCTAGAAGGAATCTTCGAACCTAAGTAAACTTAACATGTGAATATGACCCCTACTTACCTAGTAGGTGAATTAACTAGGTGCAAGACATTTATTCACACCAACACCCCCCCTATGTACAACTTAGGGAGAAGACTATGCAAATGACACAAAGATGGGTTTCAACTATGAGGCCATGTTAGGTACCCATGTACAAATGCAAATGCAAATGCAATCTCTCACAAATGAAGAAAAGGAGAAAACTCGGTGGGACAAAAATCCTCTTCAAAAGAGAGATAAGATGAAATAATGATATCCATCACAAATCCAATCAATATCCATCCACACAAAGGATGATAAGAGAGGCCATACAACCCCCATAATAAGATAAACTATTGTAAAAAACATCAGAAGCACACTTGTGGAGTAACACTGGAATCCTTAATCCAAAAATCAAGGAAATATAATTGTGTTTGCTAGAAACCATATAAGAGTCACTCAAGGACTTAGGTCGGAATCATGATAAAGCAATAACAAACTCAATGCTAAGGAACACTAGAAAATTTGCAAACTGGCACAACTTTAGAATCTATGAAGCAATAGTTGATTAAGAAATGATCTAGAATTGAAATAAAGTGCAAAGATAAAAATTGCACCCTCCCAATTGTCAAAACATCCAAGTAATCTTCATAACACCTGATGAGGTCAATTATTAGATTTTTTTTTCTATTTAGTGCATACTTTTAGAAATTTCCAATACTCATTTCATACATATTCCCGACCTTTACTATCTTTTTATAATCATCATGCAACTTGAACCTTGTTTTAGTATATGGAAATATGATTATTGTATGTTAGTAATTGTGTGGTTAAAATGTGTGAGTATGTATGGAATGTAGTGTAGATCTATGTTTAAATTATGGATATTAGTATTATGTATATGTTAGGTGAACTAACTCCTTACAGAAAAGAAGCCAAAGCAAGTAGAATTTAGCCCATAGCAACTAAGGAGTGCAGCCTGCAACCAAATGATTTCAGAAAACAATGCAAGGGAAGTTCCAAAATAAGAAGAACGTAGTAGTTATAGAATTGGAGGCATTTATTTATAAGGATGATTGTGAATCACCATGTCATTTAATAAGACCACTAAAGGAGAGGAAATTTTCTATGATTAGGAATCCAATGTTACTATTTCCATAGTCCACATTTTTTTTTTACCATTGCAATAGAGTTGCAGGCCTAATCAACGTCTTCTACCTTTTCAGATATGTAGAATTTGTGACACTCTATTTCTTAGGGGAGTGGTGATTTTCATTTTTGTTTTAGTCCTTGTTTCAATAAAACTCCCCTAAACCTATATATCTAGCTCGGTGGTCGAGGAGAATAAGAAGCATAAAATATATAGAAATTAGATATGTTCATATATTTTTCTTCTGTTTACACAAATAATACTTGTTTCTGGTTATGTTTTTATGAATAAGATATCTTTGAAGATTTTGGTTGGATTGTGAAATCTCATTTTATCCAATGAAGAGGTTTTTAGTTACCATTATGATTAATTGATTTGAGAAGCTAGATTTGAGTTTATCATGTGGAGATAGTCACTTGAGAAAGGGTCACTCAAGGTAACCATTCCCCACTTTAATTTCTACACTTTTTTTTTTGTTACAGTAGTTACCTTCATTATTACAATTGTCTTAATCAGATTATTCATGTTTTGAATGTGAATGAAATCATGAATAAGATCTTGTCTTATATTTCATGATTTATTTATCTTAATGCATTATCCTCTAGATTGAGTCAAAGTTAGTAGTGTTATTTAGTTACAAAATTCAATTTTGATAGTGAACTAGTCAAAGTCTTTAGCTATAAGTACATGTAGCAATAGTTCTATATTTTTTTTTTATTATTGTTATGCATATTGTGTTTTTCCACATGTGTGAATACCTATACTAGGATGATATAGGTAGTATAGAGTTTTTGGATGCACATAAAATTTAAACATAATCACAATCTTATGTTAGCCCTGATTGATAATTAAATGGAGTCTTTACAAGGGTTTAGTAAACTATTCAGTTAGGTACCACCTCTAAATTGTGTGAATATCACCAAGTTTACTGAACATTAGTAGGGTCATACATTTTTGGCACCATTTTTAGGGATGGTGCTATATTAAAAGATTCATCTATGTTATTTCAAGCTTTCTTGGTTTAGAATTTTGTTTCCAGCATTAGAATAATTAGATCTTAATCCATCAATGCTAGAATTTTTTACTAACTCTGTGTAGGATTCGATGACACAAAATTCATAAATTTTGTATGCAGAGGAAACGAGACACTTTGGGAATATTTATCCCCTCAACACAAAAATATAAAGAGGATATTGGTGATCACAGTGACCAAAATGAGGCTATTCTTGAAGAAGAACTTTCCCTTTCACCAACATCCACTATAAATATACAGGAGACCTTCCAAACCATGGTTGATGTCATGATGGGTGACCCACCAGAACTTGTAACTTTTTAGTTCCTTTTTGCCAACCAGAAGAGGGGAAATACCTTGAAGACCATCCCTCCTTCGACATTTCCTGTCTTCTATGGTTTGGTTATTAAGGATCTAGATACCTTCATGTTTGAGTTTGATGTCTTGTGTAGAAGTTATGATTACATAAAAGATGCACACATGCTTAAATTGTTCCTAGCAACCTTGAAGGATGTTTCTTTAAGATTGTTTATGGGTTTGGGAAGATATGTTGTTCCATATTGGAACATTATAAAGAAAACATTCCTGGAGAAATATCAGGACTATTGTAGAGAAATCGATAGAAGAAGAGATGAAATTTGTAGGATGTCTCAAAAAGAAGATGAGCCATTAGAGGACTATGTAGAAAGGTTCCAATTCTGCTTGAAGAAGAATCCACAAAATAGGATTTTAGAAGAATCTTTGAAGTTAGTATTTTTAAGAGGATTCAATGATGATTTCATGGATTTCCTTAACCATATTGGGTCATGAGATATTTTCACAATTACCTTTTAAAGAAATCTACAAGGTTTGTAGGAAATATTTAAGGACCTTTACTAAAGGGAATAGAACATCTTTCATTAGCAAGACATCTAATGCAGTGTCTAGAGTGGAATTGAGTAACTTGCTATCAAACATGAAAGAAGACATCATAAGCCATTTGGATATCCAATTGGAAACTCTACATGTGAAGAAAAAGCAAGAAGAGGCAGAGGAAATCCTTACTGAATACTGCCCTAACTACAATAAGAGAAAATCTAATTACAAGTGCAAAAGAGTAGCGAGTATTTCAAAGGATAGACTAGGGAAACTAGAATTTCAAGCACGAAAGGGTGAAGATGGAAAATTTTTCTACATTGCACAAAGGAGGCCATGGCAACCAAGACAAGGTATACCTCAAGATCCATTGAATTTCAATACACCATTTCTAGTTAGCAATCAAAATTTCTCTAGTTGAAACCCTCAACCTTGGGTAAACACACAAAACCAATGGAAAAATACTCAACCAAATTGGAACTAGAAACAACAAAACATGGGGCCACAATGAATTTTTCAAGGATCAAACTACAACCCCCAATGTTCACCACAATAAAACCAATGGAAACCTCAATGGAAAAAAGGCCAGTAATAGAAAAATTAAAATCTGAATTATGAGTAGCCACAGTAGCAAGCCATCATTCCCAATCTTAAAAATCCATCATCTCAGCCGTCAAGGGCACCTCAACTTCCAGTCCAACTTGTACCTAACCCAAATAACAAGTCTATTCAACAGGCCTACACTAATGAGGTTGTTAAATACCCTACTTATGGGTAGAGGTGAGTGATGTCCACCTCAAACCAGGGAAAAATTGGTTGGGCCTTCATCCCCTCAAATCATTGAGTTGGTAGATGAGGAACCCTCAATAGAGACCTTGGATGACCCATCTTTGGAGTCTAATTAAAATCAATTCAACCAAACTAATTCAAGTCTAAAGCCTACATTCCCTAAGCAATTAGTTGTTCAAAGACATCATACCCAAGCTGAAATTGATCTATTAGGGCAGCTTAAGGATGTGTGTATAAAGATACCCCTCATCCAAGCCATTAAGGGCATTCCTATTTACACTAAAATAGTGAGAGACCTTTTTCTTAAAAGTTTAGGAAGAAAGAGAAAATACCCTCAAATTATATGTGTCTTAAGGAAACTTGTTGACATTATGTTGGAAAACATAATTATCCCCAAGTATGTAGATTTTGGAATTCCAGTGGTAGATGTTAAGATAAATGACACTCTCATAAATAATACCTTTATTGAATTGGGGGAAGACATAAATGTGATGACTAAGTAAATAATGCAGCCATTGCAGTCAATAAAACTTAGACCTACACCCATTGTTATACAGTTGGCAAATAGGTCAACAGTGAAACTCGGGGGCATCATTGAGGACTTCATCATAGCATTGAATTCATGGGAGTACCCTACAGATTTCATGGTATTACACCCAAAGGATAACCTTTTAGGATATCTCCTTATTCTAGGAAGACCATGGTTAGTAAAATCTGATGGATATATAGGTTGTAGGTCTGGAAACATGATTATCTCAAATGGGAATGTGACCAAGAAGTTGGTCCTTTATCCATCGGCCCAAACTCATACAAATTTAGAGCTAACAATTTGACCTACCCTATATGAGGAAGACCAGCATTCCTTACAAAATCTCATGACTATTGAACACAACCCCTTGTTGAGAAACTAAGATGAGGATGACTTAATAACACACAACATACAAAATAACTACAGTAGGGACACACAACAATATGATTGTCTATCATGTCTACATGATCCTTTGTAGAATATTATACCTGCTAGTTCATCAAAGTCAATATCCCAACTTTTGCATTCTTTATTGACACAACAATATGTCCCATAAATAGTATGACTTTAACTTTCATCTATACAAACAACATCCAAGACATTGGAAATCATGTCAAGTAAAATGTTAAATGTTAGTAGTGAATTAACTATTGAACAACAAACTTCCCTAACCCCTAGCTTTGTATGGGATTACCATGAAATAAAGGGGATTGATCTAGATATGTGCATGCATAGGATAAACATTATTGATGGTTTTAAATCAATCAAACAACCTCAGAGGAGAATAACCCTGCACTAAGAGATATAGTCAAAAACTTAATTACAAAAATTGTTTGGTGTAGGTTTCATTTACCTTATTTTTTATAGTCAATATGTGTCACCTCTAGTTATTTTCCTAAATAAATGAGGGAAGTAAAAAGTGTGTTTTGATTATAGAGAATTAAATTTAGCCGCTAGAAAATACCACTTTCCACTACCATTCATTGATCAAGTGCTTTACTCCCTAGCAGGTAAAATGTACTCCTTTCTAGATAGGTTTAGTGGATATAACAAGATTATAATAGTTTCAGAGGACCAAGATAAAACAACCTACACATTCCATTAGGGAACATATGCCTATTTTTTTCTTCCCTTTGGACTATGTAATACTCCAACCACTTTCCAAAGGGCGGTTTTGAGTATATTCTTTAATTTTATACATGTCTCCATTGAAATCTACATGGATGATTTCACAACATATGAGGAAACATATGAAGAAGCACTTAATAACCTAGAGAAGGTCTTAAAGAGGTGTCAAAAACATAATATATCCCTAAATCATGAGAAATGTTTCATGATGATGACCCAAGGGATTGTGTTAGGAAATTTTGTATCAAGTGAAGGGATTCAAGTGGATCCAAAATAAAATTGAGATAATCTCAAGATTTTTCTATGAAATATTGGCTACTATAAAATATTTATTCAGGACTTTAGTAAAATTTCAGCCCCTTTAATTTGTTTTAATCACAAAGGATATAGAATTTGAGTTGATCACAAAATAACAACACTCTTTTTAAGTGCTCAAGACAATATTGACCAAAGCACCTATCTTAAGAGTACCAAACTAGACTTTTCCTTCCACATACATAGATGCTTCTAACTTTGCTATAGGAGAAACACTTGGATAGAAGGAAGGTAATAATGAGTATTCCATATACTACATTAGCAAGAACTTACAAGGGGAATAACTCAAATACACAATCATAGAAAAAGAGATGTTAGCAGTTGTCTTTGCAATTAACAAGCTTAGAAATTACATCATAGGATATCTAGTCTTTATCCACACTAATCACACTACAATAAGGTATTTAATGAATAAAAGTATGGTTGGTGGAAGACTTGTTAGATGGTTGTTATTATTGCAAGAATTTGACATCACTATAGTGGATAAACCTGGAAAAGCAAATGTGGTGGAAAATTTTCTATCCAAATTACCAACTCAATTTGCAGAAGATGTTGTTGATGATTATTTTCCAGATGAACATTTATTTACTTTAATTTTTCACACACCTTGGTTTATTGATAATTCCAATTATCTAGTAGCGGGGAAGATACCACCTAATTTCTCCGTAGAGAAAATAGATAGTTGGTGCACAAAAATTTTCCCTACTCCTAGATAACTGGTTATTTATTTTACAAAGGTCTAGATAATATTATGAGGAGATGAATAAGAGAGGATGAGTTCTATGACATCTTCAAATCCTTCCATGATGAACCCTATGGGGAACACTTTGCAACAAAGAGGACTGCACTCAAGATACTCACCACTGGCTACTATTGGCCTACTCTTCATAAGGACACAGTGAAATACACAAGGAGTTGTGATAGGTGCCAGAGGATGGGCAAGCCAACTAAAATAGATGAGATTCCTTTGCAACCACAATTGGCATTAGAACCATTTGAAAAATGGGAGCTAGACTTCATTGGCCCAATATCACCAACATCAAATAATGATTATATCTTAGTTTGTACAGATTATCTAACAAAGTGGGTTAAAGTTAAAGAATTTTTTTTAGCAAAGGAAAAATCCTATATTTATATTTATAGTAAAATAAGTTTATACATAAAATTATAGTCCTAGATTTGGGTAATCCATAATTTTCCCCAACCATTACATAAAACCATCACAACAATGCTCAGGGTGATGCAAAATTCATATAATTTTCCCTAATATTATTCACATAAGATCTAAAAATTGGACCCATTTTGTATTCTTATCGCTTATCATTTCAGTAGCCAAGGTACAAAGAAAAAATCCAAAAAACTATATTTTCACATTTTGGCTATTCTTCCATTCAAACCACCTGCATATAATTTTCATCTTGAGCCTCTGCATTCTCTAAAGCACAAGCAATAGGATCATCTTCTACAATTGGATCACAAATAACATGCAATCCATGCACACAAGAGCCATGGCCTTCAATCGGAGCACTTGCTATTTGTTTCCCCCAAGCAAGCCGCAGGCAAGTTATTAGACCCATTCCTTGTCTAGTTTCATTTTATGCATTTACACGAGCAATCTCTACTTCCACTCAACCCCCATTTGGGCCAGAGGATTTCCCTCGACCTTTCAACCTAGCCAAGTTTATGGGAGAATGAGGAGTATGATCATTGAGGAAATAGATTGCATAGTATTTTTCTCTTATGGCCATATCCATGTTCACACAAACCCTCCAACAATTCTTCCTCAATACATTTAACAACCTACTATCACTTGTGTATTGTAGGGCCAACCTAACAAACTCATAAATCTCCTCAAATACTTGATGGTGTCTGATAAAATCCCTTGGAAATAAACCACCTATGTCCCCATCCCCAGCAAAGACATTGTAGCTTTGAGTTACAATTAGCAGAGCATTATTTTGAAGAAATTGGGGCTTGACAAACTACTCTGCTATAAACACTAACTCTCGATAAGACTGCAACAAATCCATAATGTTTGAAAGGAAAACAAAAATCACCTGAGAAGGGAAAATAATCCTTCTTGCTCACGGGCTTGTCACCTCCACACCCAAAACTGAGCAAACAAATTCCTCAACCCTAGGGCAAGTCAAGTTAAAAACCAACTTCAGACAATCATGAGAGAGTTATTCTTTGAACGAGAGCTTTCATGGTTGAACCAACATATTCACTCTACAATTCTAGGGTTTGAAATCCATTTTTCTAAACTTCCATGTACAAAAAAATTCACAGAATGACAAATTAAGAAAGCCTTCAGATGAATTACACTTATCATAAAACCTCCCTTTATAGCCAATAAAACCATGTGAAAATATTTATTTCAATTAATGAGGAATATTTTTATATAATGAGAAGGAAATCTTAAAATAAATTATAGGAATTAACTTGCATTGGCTCATGTGAAACTTACTCTCTGAGCTCATCATACTATGTCGTACTCTTGAATATCATAGAACTTTGTACCTGCAAACAACAACATTAAAGAAAACATGATGTAATCAACACATGTTCGTTAATGGGTGTAGTTGTCGTACTCATCTCTGGGAGTGTGCCTCTCAAATCTGTCAGCATAAGGAGCAATGTGATCATTAGGAATACATTAGCAATTTGGCAGCCCACTTTATCACTTAAAACAAACTGGCCTCCTCATACTAGATGATTCAAACTCTCCTGATCTAGTTGTCAAGCCACCTAAGAAATATTTTCCACACAACATATTCATCTTCCATTCCACTAACCCCTTCACCTGAAACACATGAGAATGAAATTTAAAATTTTTTTGTTACCCCCGAGTCTGTGCACAGGAAAATGAAATTTAAAAACTATTTTATTTTCCTTCCTTAATCGTATGCTCAAGAAACTAAGGAAAAATATTTTATATCTCCCGATTCCCTACTACCTCAAAAAATTTATCATCACATCCCATATTTGCAACTTTGTCAGCCATTTTATTACCCTCTTATATGTGTGTGAAATTAGGACTTCATATGAAGTATCCAAAATTTTCCAAGCTTTATCCAAAAAATATCGTAGCCTCCAATTGTGTATGACTCTTTCTTTGCAAGAATTTATTACAATCAAAGAATCACCTTTGACAAGTAGTTTGTGAATATCCATAGATTTTGCTAGTTGTAGAGCATTGAGCAGAGCTAGACCCTTTGCAATATTATTAGTGCAATTTGATAAATGAACTGCTTTAACATCTAGGAGAGAACCTTTCTAGTACCTAATAACTATTCCTGCACCTAAAAAACCTAGATTGCCCCTTGAAGAACCATCAAAATTGAGTTTAAAGAAATATTTTGAAGGAGGTTTCCACTGGACTTTACTTTTATCAATTTTAAGTTGTGGGGCAATCATTTGAGAACCTTTGAAAGGAAAGGATATGGATTTCCAATTTTGAAGAAGCCAATTGTCCCAATTCAAAAATAGTGAAGAAACATTCTTATGGCTTTGGACAGAAGCATTAACTACCTCAGAGATTGATTGTTCAACCTTTTTTTTATGTTGCACGATTGACTAGTTTTTTTATCTGGAAATTCGCATGTTTCTTTCCCACCACAAGCACCAAACTACAAGAGCAGGGGAAAATCTCCATATGGATGCAAAAAATGATGTTTTAAACAATACCGTCCAGGCCAAAAATAAGTCCCATAATGAGGATGGCATTGGGAAAGAAACATTCAGTTTGGCTTTGATAAATTGCCAGCATTCTTGTGCCCATAAACATTCCACAAATAAATGATCTACAGTTTCATTGACTTCTTGACAAAAAACACACTTGAATGGTTCTGTAAGGCCTATTTTACATAATCTATCACTTGTTAATATCCTTTTGTGAAGTGCAAGCCATGCAAAATTAACAAACATAGGTAAAACCATTAAATTCCAACAAAAGGAGTATGCTCTATGTGATTGAGACTAAGCCAAAGATGTTGTAAGAGACTTATAACCCTACTTAACTATGTAATTCCCATCCTTAGAGGGTGCCCAAATTAGCTTATTTGAACCTCCTTACAAGAACACAATCCTCTCCTATGGGGCTTTATGTAGCACACTTTTCTGAATAGGGGTTAAAAGTGGAGATACCAAATCTTTCCAGATAACTTTCCCTGATATAGGATCAGCTTTTTCAACATAATCCTTCAACTTTCTACCCCATAAATCTGATGAAATTTTCTCAATTGTGAGTAAATCTTGATTTGAAGATAGAGGAAATCCATTCCATGAATCCCTCTAGAAAAGAACACTTTCCCCATTATGAACCTCCCAGGTCAGATATGGTAAAATTACCTCCCTACAAGCTACCAGAAACTTCCACATCGCTGAACCAGCAGGTGGATTTGAAATGATTAAAATACTAACTAGGTTAGCCTCATCCAAATATTTGGCTTACATTAAAGAAGACCATCTTAGACTTGGCTTTTGGTACATGTGTCATGCTAGTTTGGCTCCCAAAGCTAAGTTTTTTGCAAATAAATTATGCATGCCTGCACCTCCACTGTTTTTATTTGTGCACATATTTTCCAAGGAAATCAAAGGGACCTTTTTCTTTTCATCCATGCTACCTCTCCTTAAGAAATTCTTAATGATATTTTTAATTTTCTTCAATGTTCCTTTTGGAGCTTTTAAAACAGCCATAAAGTAGTTGGGAATTGGTGCTAGCACTGACTTTATGAGGATACGACTAGAGAAAGATAACCACCTTGCCTTCCAAGATAATATTTTGGACTTTATTCTAACTATAACCTTCTTCCAATACTAGAGTTTATCTACCCCTGAAAAGAAAGGGATACCTAGGTATGCACTTGGAAACTCTACTGCTTGAAATCCCAAAATATTTACTAGTCTTTTTGAAAGAGATGGCTTTGTATTAAAGATATAGAATTTCAACTTAGAGGCATTTACTTTTTGCCTCGAGGTAGTAGCATATTTTTCAAGCACTTGTTTAACTTGATTCGCCTCCAATAAATAATATTTACCAAATAGAAGGGTATCATCTACAAATAGAGAGTATGTAGATTGGATTCATGTATTTGGGATGGAGACCCCCTACTAGAGCCCCTGATCATGATTTTTTTTTATTGTTCTACTCAATGCTTCTTCCATGATTGTAAAAAGGATTGGAGACAATGGATCTCCCTGCCTCACCCCCTAAGTAGATCTATAAACCAACTGGAGCCCCATTGATTATTACTATCCCCTAACAAAAATGAATGTATCTACTTACACCACTTCAAATTCAAACCAAACCTTTGGAGAACCTGAATCAAAAAAGTACCAATCTACCTTGTCATATGCCTTCATCATATCAAGCTTGACAATGAAAGAGGGAAAGGCATTGTCTTTAATGGAATGTGACACTTCATGGGCTATGAGTTCCCCTTCAGGAGTCTCCCTTCCAAGAACAAAGCCCCTTGCTCATGAGATATTATTTTTGATATGAAAGGATAAATTCTGAAATAAATAGCCTTGGTGGATATTTTATAAATATTATTACACAAAGAAATTGGTCTGAAGTCTGCAAAGGATTTTGGATCTTTGACTTTTGGAATAGCCACAATGTGAGTTATATTGAACTCCTTTAGCATGGTACCAGTTTTCCTTGATTCTTCTAGTGCTAAGACATCAAAACCAATAAAATCTCAACACTTTTGAAAGAATAAGCCAGTAAATCCATCTGGACCTAGAGATTTATCAGGTGACAAAGAGAACACAACCTTCTTAATCTCCTCAAGAATAAAAGGTTTCAACAACTGATCATTCTCCTCTTGTTAAATTAGCTTAGGAATTTTCTCAAGCAGTTCCTCAACATCCTTAATTTCAGAATCAGATTTATTCAGTAGCACCGAAAACAACTTTGAAAAAAACCTTACTCCTTTCTCCTATATCTCTACTTCCTTTGTCAAAACTTCTCCCGATAGCGAATATTGAATGGAAAAAATAAATTTACAGACTTCTTAACTTGCGTCAAGGCATGAAATTTTTTTGTGGTTTTGTCCCCTTCTCTTAACCACAATTCTCTAGATTTTTCCCTCCAATAGATTTCCTCTCTTGCTATCAACTCTACCCATTCTTCCTACAAGTCATTTTGTTGTTCATAAAGAGTATCATCTAGCCCATTCTAAACTATAATTTCATTAACTTCTGACAATTGTTTGAACACTTTCTCTTTTTCTTGAAAAATGTTTGCTCCAATCCACAATCCGCTTCTTAATATAACTTATCTTTTTACTTAACCGAAACATCTGAGAACCCCTGATGAAAGGTGCACATGACCACCATTGACCTAGCAATACTAATAATTGGGGATGTCTAAACCACATCCTTTGGAACGTAAATGTAGCTTTACCTTTATCCTTTGGAGCATCTCCTTCAATGTTAAGATCAATGGAAAAATTATTTGATCCTGATAATGGTAGGATTTGAGAAGACAGAGCCTATCTGAGCATGAACTAGTTTGACGAGACCAAGAATCTATCTAATCTTTCCGCAATTTGCAGAAAACCTTTTCTTTTTTTGGTCCATGTAAAGCTACCATTTTTTGGAATGATGTCCATTAAATCATTATCTCTAATGAAGGTTACAAAGTCATCCATTACCCTTTAGGGTGGTAGTATGCCACCTTTCTTCTCATTCAAGTTGGTAATCGCATTAAAATCTCTAGCAAAAAGAACTATCTTGTATAAAAGACCATCTAACATGTTAGTCAAAACCTCCCAAAGCTACTTTTTGTCACCTGTAGTTGTTGGAGCATATATATTTACTAACCAAAATTGTAGAACAAAATACGTGAATTTTGATAATTGCCAATTCTTCTCATTTTGTATCGGCTCTACTGCCATAGATTTTGGATTTCATAGCATTATGAGACCTCATGATGTACCTTGGGCAGGGGAATGTGCATATTTCCAAGATCTCCACTTTTGAATTGACAACCCATATGCTTCCTCTGAGTTTTTTTTTTCTTACAATGCAATTATATCCACTCCACAAGCACCCAATTAATGCTTGATTTGAGATTTTTTTTCAAGGGCATTGACGCCCCTGAAATTCCATGAGATTATCTTTATTGGGGTTGAGGATAGCAACATGCTCTCCTCAGGCACTTCTTAGCAAATAGCAACAAAACATAATCTAGAGTAGTTTGCACACTAGTAGCAATTTCTTCCTTCATTTTAGTGACATGTGACTTTCTTCCACATTTACTTGGAGTTTTGACGAACACAGGTTTTACACTTTGGGTTTGCAAGATAGAAATATTATGAGAGTAATCAAATCCATCAATAGAACTCTTTACTTCTGACTTATTTGAAGAAAAATCTTCAACCTTCAATTACATCTCCCTTCAACTGCATCTCCCTTTAATCATTTTTCAATGACATATGATCCTTAGTTGAATCCATGCTAAAAAATAACACTTTGTCTTCTATTTTTTTATTTCCCAAATGTTGTGGGTTGGAAACACCCAAGAATGTTGCATCTTCTCCTTCTTTCCTAACATTAGGACTAACCTCCTCATTTAGAACTTCTTCTGCAATTTCTTCTATCAACTCACAACCCACTAAGGAAAGAATCTTATTAATGAAATCTTCCAAATCTTGACAATTGTCCAACTGACCCTTTTCTTGAGGCGATACCCTTTCTTGATTCCCATATTTAAGATAGAGACAATCACCTTGAGTACCAGCTATAGGACAATCTTCATACATCAATCAAATTACTATAACATTCACTTGAAAAGATGATTCAGATTTCATTGCAGGTGTGTATAAGTTCATACCATTTACAAAACCATTTTTTAGGGATAGCCACATGTTTCATTGGAATGGTTTGTTTAAATAAATTGAAAACCCACCTTGAATAAAATTACAGATCAAAGTAACTTGAAGGTCAAAAGGAAAGGAAACACCTTGTGCAACCAAATCATGAACTACTTTCATGTTATTTCCCTTTCCAGAGCAGTCTTGATTGCATTTTTTCAAAGCATATATATCATGATTAGCTACAATGGGAAGGTCTACCTTTTTCTAGATGTGAGTGGATGGCTCATCCAAAATTTTCAAGTCATTTCCACTAAAAGCTATTGAGCAGACTTGACTATTTTCTCTATTCACCCTACCTTCTCCCAATGAAGTTATCATAGGAACTTCCTCCAAAAATTGAAAAACAGAGCTTGAGTGGCCAATGTCCTGACACTTAAAACATACATTCTAAGGGGTTTCAACTATAATCTTCTAATCCCACTCCCCATATTTTGATTTTAGAATAATTTGTTCTGGAATCACCTTTGTGACATCTAACAAGACACACACTCTAACTGGCTTTGAGGGATTTTTTAAAAAAATATCATGTTTGAGAAAAATTCGTATCTTATTTGCCATAGCTTCAATTAGATTTAGCTCTCTATACTATAAGGCAAGATCCTTCAATTGAATCCAAGAAGGGACAAACTTAACCTCAAGAAACTCGGGATTAAACTTAGGAATCTAAGGTTGTAAAAATAAATCTAATTCCTGATAAATCCAAGATTTAACTTTATATATAGTATCTCTCTGAGATTTCTCTTGGAAAATCACAATGAAGATTCTCCTTACTTTATCAAGATAAAAAACTTTGCTAACTGCTTCCCAATCACCAAAAATTAAATCATGCAACTTATCTAGATTAAGGGAAAGGTGCCAAAACTTACATGTCAAGGCTTGGTTTCGTAGATTTTGTATTTGTGGATCTAGCATTTCCTCTAAGAAAGTAATTAACACCAACTTGTGCATCTGAAATCCTTTTTGATTTCCTCCTTCTAGAAGATTTCTCTCCAATCCAATTTTTTTCTCTTTACGTTGCCATTGCAAAACTGATTTCTTCTTATGAGCCTTCTTTGCTTTCTTTTTTTCTCTCCTTCTATGTTTGGGAGAAATCGAGGCCTTAAAAAATTTTTTTGTTGATCTACAAAAGGGTTTTCATTATTTGTTTGAGAAAATCCCCTTCTCCCTTGAGGTTGCTTATGATTCCTCACATTCTTAGCTTTGTGCTTTGATTGATCCACCCGATTAGCTACAATATGGTTTTCGTTATTCTTTTGAGATACTATCTTTGGCCCTTGAGGTTGCTTATGAATTCCCACATTCTTAGCTTCATGTTTTGCTTGATCCACCCAATTAATTGCATGCTCTATATTTTTTGAACCTCCATGCTCTATATATGGGCCTATGAATCTGCTTTATCTTCTCTTGAATCTCACTTGTTTTTACCTTCTCTTGATTTTTCACTTGCTCATTTGGATTGAAGGGACCTCTCTTGTTCTTATTGTTGTTTGCAATGTTATCATGATAAGATTGATACACTGTATGCTTAGTTGATCTAAAATCTACCTATGCCTCTGTATAACACCTATTCAAGAAGCACGAGTCTTCCCCATTATTTCATGGAGAAAATCCTCATTGATCAGGCCTTGGAACATTGTATATTATATCTTCTTCACATATATCTAGACTTGGTTGTGTTTCTTGAAGCAAATGTCTCTAAGAATGGAATGACACCCAATTAGGCTTGGCGAACCTATGCCCAGCAAATCCTCAATGACTTGTTTTATTGTATCCATGATGCACATGCCTATTTAGTGACGAACACTACCTACCATAGCCAGAAGGCCCACAGTTGTTCTAGTCGGTGTCAAGAAAGTGACCATTGGGCTGCCATTTTTTCCCATTGCAGAGCCATTTTTTTCATTACATCTCACTAGAGATGGAAATATGGCCAAATTCCTATATGAAGACATATTTACAAGGTAAGGAGTTCTAAGAGAAATTGTAACTAATCAGGGTCCCTAGTTTATATCATAGTGTTGATTACTAAATTGGTCTAGGGATATGAGATAAGGCATAGGAAGTCAATGCCCTATCACCCTCAAGCCAATGGTTAGGTGGAAGTAAAAAATAGGGAGATTGAAAATATCCTGACCAAGATAATGTAGATTCATATGAAATATTGGGTAGATAGGTTTCCTAAGGTAGTATGGGCCTATAGAATAACTTGGAAGACTACAACAGGGTTTAGACCATACGAGTTGGTGTATGGAAAAACAACAGTACATCCTATTGAATTTGAATACAAAACACTCAAGACAACACTTGAATTGGATATGGAGTTGATAGTAACATGAAAAGAAATATTACACAATCTAAATGGATTAGATGAGATAAGGATGGAAATTATGCACAATAGTGAGATTGTTTAGAAATAGAGAGTCGAATGGCATTTTCAATTCCTCAAAACAAAAGAGTTTAGTGTGGGTGATTGGGATTTTCTATATGATTCAAGGAACAAATATTATAAAAATAATCTACAAACAAGGTGGTTGGGACCATATGAGATACAACAAGTTTTCCCAAATGGAGCAATAAATTTGTAACTGATGCAAATAGATTTCACTAGTGGTTAATGGCCATAAACTAAAAATTTATAAAAATCCAACAAAGAAGGATGACTTCCTTCTTTTCTTAATGCATCAATATGGACCGGCCAATGATTTTGATAATAACATTATACAACTAGTGATTCTGATAATAACATTATATTAGCTAGTGATTTTGATCATAACATTGTACTAGACAGTGATCCTAATAAAGATATTGTAACATACAACAAAGGTTTAGAAAAATATACTACAAGTTCTTCAGCTGACTCAACAAATGAGCTACACATCTCACCTACTAAGGTCAACCAGGTATAATTTCCTATCACACTTCACATGCACACATAGCATATGTGACAACAATGAATAATTATTTTCACGTGTGAACCATGATGCAATAGGGACTTGTAGCTTCATTAATAAAAAGGTGATAGTTCATAAAGGAACTTGTTGATGTAGGAACCCGTAGCATTTTCCTATTTGAAATTTCAAAAACTTTCAACCAAATTAATTGTATTGCATCCACATACACTTTATTTTTTTGTACATGTATCCATATAGCTATCATTTTATTACATGCAGCTTCACCCATCATATCCCATGTTGTATTCATCAATTTCCATGCATTAAGCATATCATTTCATATCCCATTACCCATACATTATGTAACCTTTCAATTAGCACGTGTCAAGATATCATTTCATATATCACCAATTGTAATTCAAAAATAGTCAAATCATAATCTTGTTGTGGACACTCCTAATCAACTTCACATGAGCTAAGTTTAGTTCACTCAACTTTAATAGGTACAAATACTACTTTTCCATAATTATAATAGATTGTAATTATTTTTTGACATGTTTACATATTTAATTTTGCATGCTTCATGTTTATTAACATATTTCCACTACATGTACTAACACCTTCAACCTATGAAAGTATGATTAAGTGAAGTCATTTAACAACTTGAGATGGGGGGAGAGTACATTTTTCTTGGTTTTCAAAATGATTCTTGAGTTTCAAGAAAAAAACCTTTTTGTAACCCTTTGCCATTTGTTTTCCCCATTTCCAAGTCATAATTCAAGCTAATTCAAGCTCAGAGGGAAAGAAGCGATTGAAATTAAAGAACACAAGTATATAGATAGAAAGGATTGGTGTGGTTGAAGTTCTAAGCAAAAAAATTGTGTAGAAACAAAGCATTTTTCCATCATGGGTGGACATATAGTTCGCAAAGAACCATCTGCACATCAATATTTATTAGAAGATTGGTTGGTTTTACCTATTTTTCAGACAAGCAGGATGGTTGGATTATTTCTTGAAGCTAACAGAGTATAACAAGGACATGACATAATAATTTATAGAAACAATTCAAAATGATGAAGCCATTACTCGAGGGTTATGAGTTTATGCTTTGGAAGATGCAATTATAGAAGTGTTTGGTTTTCCAAGAGAAGGAGATGAATTCCCAGTTAGGAAAAATGAATACAAAGAACATGGAGAGAACCTCAACTCATCATCACAAGGTACTAAAAGGTTATCATTTCCATGGATTTGGGCTTTTGTTGTTGCATATGTTGTTAAGTATCTTACATATGATGGTAGGTAGTCTCTATTATATATTGTTCATTTCAAGATTTTGAGCCTTCTTCATCATAATAGGAGGGTTAATGTTCCCAATTTTCTTTATAACCTATTGAAATGAATAAGTTATGAATATAAAAGGTAGAGAAATAATACAACACAATCACATTATTGCTTAGTCACTCTATTGGTAAAAATAAGTTAAGGGTTCAACATCCACATGTTTCATGGGAAATATTCTTAATTTGTAATCATATCAGTAACATTCTTGAAGAACCAGTTGTCCCAGAAAATTTGGAATCACCTATTGCATCAGTGATGGAAATACCCTCTAGCTCACCTACTGGTTCACCTACTCACAACAAAGGAGAGCTAGAGGAGCGGATTCTACAAAATTCACCATTTTTAGCCTCTAAGGAACCCACAACAAAGGATATCCAAGAAGCCCCCACTTCTTCCAGAACACCAAGAACCAAAAAGAAGAAAGGTGGATCTTCCTCTACACCCAAAAAGTGTAAAAGAAGAAGTCCACCCAACCAAGGCATTCACATCACTTGAAAAGGAGGGATGTTATGAGGGGTTCAATCAAGAAGCAGGAGAAGGAAAATGTTGTGACAATGGAAAAAAAATTAGAACTGAAGGAAAATGTTTATGGGAATGTTCATACATGGTTAAAAGGAAATGGTATATCTCAAGAACCTTTGAATCTAATTTAGAGAATGATTTTGTTACTAAAAAGACAAGGAAGAGAACCCCACAAAGCCCTATCATTTAGGGTTGTGATTATACTATGGGTGGTGATGATAAGTTTTTAATGAAGGATACAAATGTTTATAGAAGAGAGGAATGTCAAGAAAGAGTTGCAGGAAGCATTAAATAGAATCAAACAATTAGAGGAATTGGTAAAATCTTATGAATAGACAGACAAAGAAAGAGACTTAAAAATTAAGGAGTTGAAAGAGAAATTTCAGAAATATGGTCATGGGTCTAAACTAGACTTGCACAACTTGCCATAATGAAGGCAGGAAATACAAAAATTGCAGCTGAAAGCAGAAGACCGACTTTCATAAGAACTCCAACTTATCACACTACAATGTCTTTGGGATATCAGTTATGGAAATTAACTCTAGAATTCTCCCAACAAAGAAAAGAGTGGGAGAAGGAATAAGAAAGGATTATTTCAAACCACAAAAGAGTATTGGAAAACAAAGAAATCAAATTGAAAAAGACGACAGTTAAAGTTGAGGAGATAGCAGATAAGGCTGCTCAAATCATCAAATGTAGACCTCCTGCTAGAGTTTATGCTTTCTTTTACAAGATAAATTCTTGAGTTTCTAATTCATTCAATTGGTCAGCAACTTACCAAATGCCATGAGTAGGAAATTTGACTTTTTACATATTTTTTGTTGATTCTACACCTGATATGTAGGATCAGTTATGTGAATTTTATTTGCATAACTATGTTGTGCTAGATAATACAAAATGGAACCCATTGATATTTTTGGATTATTTACAGATCAGGAAATTAGCTTCCTACTTCATAAATGAGACACAAAGGGGTGAAATTGAATAGGATTATGTTGAAAGAGATCAATCAATTTCTCTCTAGGTTAGAAAAGAATCCAAGAACCCCAGTGCAATGATAGAAGAATGGAAAAAACTTCTGGAGCATAAGGGTGTAGGTAGGAAAACCATAAATTTGAGAGTAAATGATTATGTCATGATGTAGAGATAGTTGTAGGTTGTATCCATCATTCTTTTCATTTTATAAAAGAAATGCATGAAAAAATATGACCCCTAGACTGCAAAAAAGGAACCCCACTCTTTATATAACTTCATAAACATGCTTGAAAGGGTTCGTATGTATATGGAAATTACTAGAGACAAGGGACTTGCATGAGTAGCTCTTACCTTCCAGAAACCTATGCTTCTCTATCCAATGCCACATTAGACAGGAGAAAAGAATGCAAAACTAAAGGAAGCTGAGAATGTCAGATGGGTAATGCTTTCATTCTATTGAGGTTTTTATTTGAAGTAGCTGAAAGGAGTGGATGTTGTGGATATTTAAAATACCCCATGCTCCCTTCAGATTATTTTGATGTTTTTCCTAGCTTTTGACCTTGCCCGATCAATGCAAATGGCATCTAGCTTCGCCTTTTGGCATTCTTGCACTGAGCCACCACGTGTCACCAAATCGCTTACCAAAAGAAAGCTTCCCTTCTCTTCTCTCTCGGGTCCCGACTACCTACCATGTATCATTCGCCCTCGAAAACTCTATTGGGCCCCTCAAACCATGCCATCAACAAAGAAGCTGCCACATGTCTCTTCATCGCAAACTCTCATCAAGAGACAGGAAATATGATTTTTGGGTTGCAAAATGTCGCCACATACCCCTCAACATGGTTAAATACAAGAAAGGAGTGATGCAAACACCCAACTGCCATATTGTGTCGCGTGTTATGCCGGTCTTCACTCTAGGAAACACTTGTTTACACAGGGCGGAGTGGGACCACTACCATCATTTACAGGGGATGCACTTGACTAGCAAGCGACTAGGTTCATGATCAGGAATCTTTCCGTTACAATGGCCGCAATAAATAATTGTTGCAACTATTATGATTGATGATTGGGAATTGTTTTATGTTAGAGACTTCTAAGGTGGTGGATGCTCTTGGCTATATATACTACTTCTCCCAAAGGAGAAATGGTTTTGATTCGAAGAGAAGGAGTTCTTCAGAAACCAAATGAAGAAGGAATTATTTAGATAAGGAAAGCAAACTGCTATGTGCTAGTTTAGAATATCTGTAGAAGAATTTAGGAGACATCAGGCCTCTGTTTTGTTAGATAGCTATAAAGACTCATAGACTGTGCCCTTGTAATTTGGCCTTTCTGTTTCTTAACTATTGATAACATTATATTGTGTTGTTTTTGAGTAGTTTATTTGCAACTTCAATGATTTGAATAGAATGCTGATTTGGAACCATGTCTTTGACTTTTTATGTTCAACGAAATTCTATGCAAATGATTTTATGTTATGAAATAAATCATTCAGGTCTTTTCTTTGATAATTTTTCATTTCAAACATAGTAGATTGCTTAGCGGGCCCTTAGACCATATCTCAAGATAGGTCTATCATGCCTTAAATCTAAATCTTGGTGTACTGCCCTAGTTAGATCTTTTATTTTTATATCTACTTCCTTTTCCCATTAAAAACACCAGTTATAGAAGAAGTCAGCTTCTTTAAAATCCAGAGGTTACTCAGCTTGGCACAATAGGTCCCCCCCTAAAACTGATTTTCCCATAAGAGGTTGTTACCTTGCCAAATTTTGCCATCAACAGTTTTTTCTTTTCTGGCACACCCGGTGGGATGACTATGAAGGACATACTTAAACTTTCAACAAAGTGCATGAGCCATCGACCTATCACAAGATCCCAAATAGTGAACAACCCTAGTTTTTTGGTATCTCCATTAGGGTCAATACCAACTAGAACCCATTACAGAAACATCCTGAATCCTCCACCAGCTATGTTGCCTATCGCCAATCGAAATTATATGGCTTGGGATGCCGAAAGTCCTCTTGTTTCCCCAGTGGAACCTATCATTTGGGCCCCCATTCTGGTCTCTACCCTTAAGTCTATTCCTAAGTTTACTGGAGATGGCTCAAGAACACCATCCGAACATCTCCAAGATGTTGCAGACGTGTGTTTGGTTCATGGAGTAATAGGTGAAAACATAGCGCTAAGGTTACTTATAGCCTCTTTTAGAGGGAAAGCATCAAATTGGTACCACACTCTGCCAGCTAACTCTATTGGTACATGGGATCGGCTCAGAGACCCCTTCTTTGAAATATTCTCGAATGATGGTGATAGATCTTCTCAGTATCACCAGCTAGAGACCATCAAGCAGGCCTCGTATGAGGCCTTGATGGACTTCAATGCATGGTTCCACATAACTTGGAAAAGAGTTCAAGCTGCAATTCATTCATTGCCTGACTTAACATTCACGTTTTACCTAAAGTCCATCAACATCGACATTTCCATGATGATTCAATCACTCGACAGAACCACGCTACCAGATGCATACAGTATTGCAATTAAAGTAGAAAACAATCTAATCAACACAGGGAAGTTGTCACCTTGGCCCACTATGCCTATATTCCTCGAGATGCTAGCTTCTTCCTAGGAAACATTACCTAATGCACCAGTTGCTTCCTTGCAATCTATGTACACATATGCAAGCACACCTCAGAGTGCCTTACCTAGTCCCTTGAATGATGGAACAAGTGACATAAAGGAAATTTTGTGAGCTATGGCCAACGAGATAACTATCATCAAGCACAACCAAGCCACTATTCTAAAGCCAGCCTATCAGAATTATCTAGGCAGAAGGCCTTCTTACCAAAAACATAAGTTCCAAGGAAGCACTTGCACAAGTCAAATAGTGTCGGTACCTAGTCCATTACCAAACACCAACCTAAGCTCAAACAGAGAGTTGACTGCAAGACAAAATAATTTGATCGATGATGGAAACCCATGGTGTTTTCCTTGCGGTGACTCACATATGCCCCAAAATTTCCCACACAACAATCTACAACAAAAGATAGCAGCACAGCGCAACCAAGGTGCAACATCGGAGCATGGAAACAATGCATACACCTCCCCACAAATGGAAAATGCGGTACTCATCGCTCAGATGCAAGGAATGTATCTAGAACAGGAAACCAATATAGCTCCCGACCATGAACTTCTCTCATGGATGGAAGGAGAAGAGGCAGTGTTCACATTCAAAGTGACCACTTCTAAAGCTCTACATATACAACCCGACAACGACACTCGCTCTAAAGGAAACTCCACAGATGAAGCAGTCATTCCACAATTAGTCAATCCACAGTCGAAAAGCACCTCCGACTATGAATCTATTACTTCTGTAGTGGCACCATCATGTACACCAACAAAGGAAATTACAACGACAAGTGCCAAAAGGAAAGAACCTCCAAGGCCGCCACAATTTGATGTAGTGGAACAATTGAAAAAATCATCCGCTAATGTTTCCTTATGGGAAATCTTAGCCATTCCAGAGCAAAAGACATTGCTACAGAAGGCTCTCCAAGAAGAACCGATCACAAAACCAAAAGAGCAATCATTGTAGGAGGAAGCTATTAGTCAGTCACCTCCGACCAAAGTTCTCGCGAATACCACAAAAGAATCCTCTATTGAAAATAAAGAAGAGAAATTTGTATTCAAAGTTGACAAAGGCGAACCAAAGCCAAAGCCATTTTACTTGACCCTTGTTGTAGGTGATAAATTGCTACACAACTCCATGATTGAATCCGATGCCAACACCACGGTCATGCCCAGGCAGATAGTTGAATCCCTAGGACTGATCTACGAACCATTGAAGTAAGGATTCATGTAGTTAGATGGTAATATGGTCAATACTGTGGGAGTCATAAAAAACCTCTCATTGACCTTGTTTGCTTGCCCAACTATCACAATCAAGCAGGATACGATGATCATTGATATTTCCCCAATATTCGATCTATGCCTATCCAGGGAATTCACTTCTAAACTAGGTGGATATCTTTCTTTAGATTGGTCACACTTGATTATAAGGACCAAGCATGGGGCCAAAATGAAGTTAGTGTCTGAACCTTTGCATTTAGAATATGTTGTAGATAAATCTATGACAATTTTTGAGTCCACCCACACTTCTATCACCAAGGAGGAAATGTACTACACCAAGCTTCTTAAGGATGAATAAATTACAAGAGATCAGACCGATGAAGAGGAGGTCCTCCTGAGCGAATTCATTGATAAAGACCCTTTCAACAATTATCATGCCACTGGATTGGAAACTTATGTCATTTATGACGAAGATCAAGCTATCCCAAAGGTAATACAAAAACTCGAAGGAAGTTTGACAGCCGAACTACATTCGCCACACTTCAAGGGTACAAAATGCAAGAGCAGTACATAAACCAAAGAAGACCCGACCTCCCTGAGTGGCAAGGAGATAATCAAACCTTTCTGATCCTGATTGTCTTGTTCTAGTGACAAGATTGAAAATAAAGGCTTCATAATAGATTTGGACTCAGTCAACAAGGCGTGGATTTTTTCGGAGTTCCCAAACTAATTATAAATTGAGCCCTGGATATCAAGCCTACAAGGGATGTCCATGTGGGATCATCTGGAGAAAAGGTCTAGGAC
The DNA here is from genome assembly GCA_007115665.2 of Sequoiadendron giganteum. NCBI lineage: Eukaryota > Viridiplantae > Streptophyta > Pinopsida > Cupressales > Cupressaceae > Sequoiadendron > Sequoiadendron giganteum. The sequence goes on along the minus strand of CM021103.1, from coordinate 113,690,748 downwards.
CTAATTATGAGCTTTGAAACTACAATATTTAAGCTATTCCTCAAGAATAGGATGATGACATGAAATATATGGCCGAAGTTGGACCCCAATCTAAACTAGCGCTCAACCCGATGCAATACCAATGCTCTAGGGACTTAATACTTCAACTCATAAATAAAAATTATGGGTAGTACTGGCAAGTACTCAATAGCGATGTACCTATCACCTGGATCGGTTTGCAGTTGGAAGAAGCTAGTGACCAAAGGAGGGCAAGAGTCACCACAACTCAAGACGGGAAAGACATCCTGCTAGGATTCTATAAATTTCCAAAGGGTTTGAAAATATTAGAAATAATCAGAGAAAGAACTCATCAAGAGAAGATAATTGTATAGATGGTCAAAACATAAAGGCAAACAATTTTTTAGTCTGAAAAAGAGTCCTATGTTAAGAAAAAGAGAGGCACATACATTTTTTAAAAGAAAGTGATTGGTTGTCTACCTGGTCATATGCCAAGCTCAGAGGACATGATCCCGACATCATCCAACCCGTGATAACAACAGAGAAAGGGACCAAATTAGCAAGCCAGATAAAAGGGCTAGTAAGTCTAAATATTGAGGCATTGATAAATCAACAAAGGTCGACGAGGTTAATGTCGATGCAAGTTGCCTTCTTGGCCAAACCTAGTGGGGTTACCAATCACTTTCCAATCCAAAGGAAAAATGAAGGGATTCACCTATGTGCCAATCTTTGTAAATGGAAGTAAGCACCAACAAGGAATTACCACCCACCATCCTCTATGGAAATAATCTTGTAGAACATAGCAGGTGTAAGCATGTTGTCCCTATTTAATGATCATTTGGACCAGTGGTTGGAGGATAAAAGTATGGTAGTAATATCCAGTCAATTGAAATCAAGAACTAATAAGCACGAGGAATCTATTCGCAATAATCCAGAATAAGCGAGACAAGGCTTTTAGATTAGGAAATAGAGAAAGAAAGTCATCAAGGGTTCCCCATTAAGGGAATTCACTTTGAAATTCTAAAAAAATTGTGCAGGTAGTCCTACCATGTAAATATGTAATTAGCGTGTTTGTTTTCTAGTTTTTTATTTTCATTCAGTCAATCTTCCTAATCAGTAACACAACAACTAAAATCCCACAATGCAACACAAAGAATAACACAAAATGCCTAAAGTGATAAAAATCATGCAACAAGTTAGAGATATTAAATATAAGCTTAGCCTTCATTATATTTATGTACTTCAAAAAAATTACAACAATAAAATGGCTCAAAGGCCATGCATTCAGAAGAGTATATACTTATATATATGATATGGAGCCTTTCTTAGGCTATATACAAGAAGATTATACAACTTTCGGTCTTAAAGGAGCAAGAAAGAGAAGAGTTTCAGTCTTCCGTGAGAGAAATGGTATCAAAATCACCAGGTGTAAGTGTGAATAAGTAACAAAGGTAAAATACACTTCTTAATGAGATATTATATTAAAGATTCAACAAATAAACTATTCTAAAGCAAGAATCTACTGAAAGCGTCTCATTGTTTCCTATCTCTAAAGATATATTAAGTCAAGAAGCTCTCAGATTTAGTAAGACACTATGATTGTTAAAATGAAAATTTAAAGAACGAAATGATGCTAGATACAATGATCTAATCCTATATGATAATATCTAAATGATAAAAGGAAACTACTTTAATCTATCCTAACATGAAGCTATGATGCAGTCGTGACATGAAATCTATTTCTATTGATATGATGCTTGATTGCTTGATTGCTTTCCTGCATAGTAAGATTGCACAAAGTTGGGATCCATTTCTTGTATTGAAAGGTTGTATTTATAGATTTCCCGGTAGCACATTTGCACAGGGGCAACAAAGCAAAGGCTGGGATTCAATCTCAAGGATTGAATGGTGAGAGATGGAAATACTAAGTTGATTATGGGAATGGTTCCTCCCCATGAAAACATCAGGCAAGAGGATAGGAAAGATCAGAGGGAGAAAATTGAGAGGATTTCTTGCAAGCTTTCCCGTGAATTCTAGTTGCATTTATTTTGACATAATTTAGACATTTGATATCTAATTTGATAGGTGAGTGAAAATAGAGGAATTTGCTTTATGCTTTTATTTAAACATTTTGATTTATTTAAATTAGCAAAAGAGGGATTAATAATTTAATAAAACAAACTATAGAAGTTTTTTATTAAATTAAAATAGAAGAATTATGATAATTAAACAATAAGTATTTAACCTTTGTTTGAATGATGTGATTAAGATAGAATAAATAGGAGAGTTTGATAATTAAATAAAACAAAGTATTTAATTTTGTTTATTTAATTAAGATGAAATAATAAAAGAATAGAAGAATTTAAACGTGAACTATATAAATAAATATTTCTATTTATTTAATAGTAGAGGAACTTTAGGATAATTAATCAAATAAGTCGTATTTAATTAATTAGATTCTCCACACCATTTTTAGGTGTATACATTTTTCCCCTCTTTGAAGTGATGTGTTTACACATTGCTTCAAAGAAACTTTTGTGTTGTTGCTGCTAGTATTGACGAAAATTTTCAATATGCCCCGGACATTTTTTTTCAGGTGATTGATGATAATATGCCCCCTCGGGAGATAAATTTATGATTTTTATTTTTATTTTATTTTTGAAAATTTTCAAAAAAAAATTTAATGATTTTTTGATGATTTGATAAAGATTTGATGATGAAATAATTTATCTCCTGCCAAATACTGGTGAAAATGCCCCTGTGATGAATTAATTTCAATAAACTCCTTGATTTCGATGTTCTTTGATCACTTCATCCTTTGATTTGATATGTTTCATGATGTTGATAGATTTAAATGATCATTGATCTCGTTATAGGTGAGATTCAATTATTGATTGATGATAATTGACCTCATGATAGGTGAGGATCAATTATAGTTTGATTGATTTATTGACCTCATGATAGGTGAGGTGCAATGATAACTTGATTGATTAACCTCGTGATAGGGGAGGTTGAATGATTGATTGATGATAATTGACCTCATGATAGGTGAGGATCAATTATAGTTTGATTGATTAACCTCATGATAGGCGAGGTTGAATGATAGATTGATTGAAAAGATTATTGATTTGAGATCATTTGTGATGATAGGAGCCTTTAACAAATCTAGAGATTCACGAGCATTTACTCGTCTTTGGTCTTTTCAAATCTTGAAACAATCTATTCTACAGATGCAAAACTAATATCAATGCAATCTAATGTTATCATGCAAACCTATATGCAAGTATTGTCATCTTAACAGTCCATTTATCATGCTTTTTATCATCATTGAGCCTTTAATATGTTTAAAGTGAGTACAAGCATTGATGGTATGAGTTAGACCATGATGACCTGAGTACTTCTTTCATGATTTTTGATATTGCAAGTGAACACAAGCATCTAGGTATAATTAAACTGAGATGGCCTGAGAATTTCTTGTGTAAACAAACAAGAATCAATCACTTTCCTATGTGAATTATGAATGTCATCAGTGATACTTTGTAGAGAACCTCTCACAACAATTCACATAATAATAATGATTAACTCATAGACAGTAGATAAAGAAAATGTCATTCTCCTTCCTAGCTTCTCTAGTTCAATATATCATCAATTTGCTCCAAATAAATGGTAACAAAGATCAAAGTACAAAAATTTAACTTTTTCTTAAAGTATTTCAACCATTATTTGGATTAGATCATCCATATTGATATTGATTTCAACGGATGGTTGATGGAATGGTTTCGATGTTTGTTGTATGTTCAATGTCAGATCTTCCTATGATCATTGTGCTTGCCATACTATTGTAAGTGTAAGTAATAAAGGTAAAATACACTTCTTAATGAGACATCATATCAAAGATTCAACAAATAAACTATTCTAAAGCAAGAATCTACTAAAAGCGTCTCATTATTTCCTATCTCTAAATATCTATGAAGTCAAGAAGCTCTCAGATTTAGTAAGACACTATGACTATTAAAATGACAATTTAAAGAACAGAATGATGCTATATACAATGATCTAATCCTATATGATAATATCTAAATGATAAAATGAAACTACTTTAATCTATGCTAGCATGAAGATATGATGCAGCCATGACATGAAATCTATTGCTATTGCTATGATGCTTGATGCTTGATTGCTTGATTTCTTTCCTGCAGAGTAAGGTTGCACAAAGATGTGTTCCATTTCTTGTATTGAAAGGTTGTATTTATAGATTTCCCTACAACACATTTGCACAGGGGCAGCAAAGCAAAGGCTTGGATTCAATCTGGAGGATTGAATGGTGAAAGATGGAAAGGTTGGAGCTGATTATGGGAATGGTTCCTCCCCATGAAAACATCAGGCAAGAGGATAGGAAAGATCAGAGGGAGAAGATTGAGAAGATTGCCTACAAGATTTCCTGTGAATGTCAGTTGCATTTATTCTGACATAATTTAGACATTTGATATCTAATTTGATAGGTGAGTAAAAATAGAGGAATTTACTTTATGCTTTTATTTAAACATTTTGATTTATTTAAATTAGCAAAAGAGGGATTAATAATTTAATAAAACAAACTATAGAAGTTGTTTATTAAATTAAAATAGAAGAATTATGATAATTAAACAATAAGTATTTAACCTTTGTTTGAATGATGTGATTAAGATAGACTAAATAGGGGAATTTGATAATTAAATAAAACAAAGTATTTAATTTTGTTTATTTAATTAAGATGAAATAATAAAAGAATTAGAAGAATTTAAATAAGAATATAAACGTGAACTATATAAATAAATATTTCTATTTATTTAATAGTAGAGGAATTTTAGGATAATTAATCAAATAAGTTGTATTTAATTAATTAGATTCTCCAGAACATTTTTAGGTGTATACACCAAGTACCGCCTCATCCTCAGCCACATCAATAGCTTTGTCTAGAGAAGTATTGACAAGTGATTCGGGAACACCAGGCTCCTGAAATCAGTATACCAGTCAATGTTGAAAAATGGCACCACGTTGTAAATCCAAAGAAAAAATTAGTAGGCACAAGTGGCTTTTTGACGATGAATCTCTTGTGACTGAAGGTAAAATCCACTCAGAATCAATAACCATGGGATAATCATGTCCTCTTCAGGAACACTGTTGTCACCAACTGAATGATAAGCAACTTGGGAACTTGGATATTGATTAGTGATGCCACAAAGTGAGAACTCACATCAGTTTTCACCCTATACTTGTCCTCATATTCAAGACATTCATGACCAAGGACCCATTTCATAGTTATAATGACCAAGGAATGTTTATTCGTTGTCATCCTTTTCAAACGCCTAGTCGAAACCTCCCCCAAAAAATCCATTTGAGGTTTATGGGAGGTTAGCCTAATAGGGGTGTCCATGGTGTCAGAGGTTATACGACTGTCAGAATAGAATATCGATGCAGGGTGCCTAAATTGAAACTCTATGCAAATACTGAGCAGACCCCAATTACTACTTGCTAAACCAATTGCCTAATGTTGATTCTGCTAAAAATTTCTAAGTTAATCTCCCGACTAACTAGATGCCTATTTATAGAAGCAGTAGGGATAAGCGCAATAATTCGCATACCATAAGCATGAGGTTAAGCAAGTACTACAATGAAAACTGCACCAAGTCTCGCTTGAAGTCTGCACCAAGTTGCGATTGCAGGTATGATTTGATGCAGGTAAGCTAATTAATTAGCACAAGCTACTGGAAGCATTCGGTGGTGGGCCTTTTCAACCGGACGATGAGGTGTCGTCCTTCTAGGTGCTACTCAAATCCTGAGAAAAGATGCAAATCTAAGTGATGGTTATCGCATACTTTGGCATAATAATTCTGTCTAGGGTATTGATTGCCACAACATACGACGCCTAGCATGCTTTCAAATCGCCGACCCGATTTCCAAGGGAAAATCGTGTAAAAAATTGTAAGTACTTCAGGTCATCATGAAGCCTTGTCATTTCAAAATAGCAAGAAGTTTTCCTTGCATGAACTCAAAGGTCAGTGGTACATGTTGAATTTAATGCAGGAAAAAGCAACCGTCATCTGCCACTCAGAGGAGGACAAAAAGTTAAACATTGCATGCAACTATTTAAAAGCAAAAAACGTTTTAAAGTAAAATTAAAAGAATTGTGCAGAATTTTTTCAAAGTCTAGAGTCGATAATAAATGCTAAGCAATTTTTAGAGAGTTTAGAGGAAAAATGGTTGGCCTTGAAGCAACCCAGAACCCACAGATGAATGAACCAAGCAAAGCACCTTAGAGAATGGTCAACACAATAATCAACATGCCTATGGTAAATATCTTCGAGAACCAATAGTCTTATGCTACATCAGGAATCCCCACGAAACCAGAATGGCCTCACACATGACCAGCTAAGAAGGGCGCACTCAAAGATGCAAATTTGATAAAGGAGGAATGGGGTAATATATATGATCCCATCCTCAAGACTAACCCTTAGGGTTTGAGGGAGGCCACTTTTGCAAGGATGAAGAAATCCCAAGAACACCAACTATCATTCAAGCAGTGGCAAAGTGGACTTCCCCAATATATGGTTCCCTATGTACCCCACTGCCCAGAAATGATTCAGGAAAGTGTTTGATGCTTCAATTCGGTGACTAGCACCATTGAAGATCACAAATTGAGGGTAGTGCTAATTGTGGATGCTCTTAGGCACATGTTATGCATTCTCGAGGTTGGCACCAAAGGTGGTTGATGGAGCACTTTAGCCAGAGGAAAGGTTTCGAATACTGGGGAAGTCAGAATCAAGCCCAAGACTTTTACAATGTTGAGACCAGAACACCTCGGGAGAGCAAGCAACCACTAAAGAATCTAAATCATCATGGCGATTATAGGTAGCCAGATATGAAGGATGCCTTCTCTATGATCTCTTTTGTGTATGGTTTTGATAATGACGAGATTGTGTTTGAAGTTCATTTGGGCCTTGGTTTCCAACTCAAGAGATAGAAGCAACCTTTCTGGTATGACTTCGCAGAAATGATTATCAAGGACATGAAGAAACAGATTGGTGAGTTTGAGACTATGGGTAAATTCGGGTATCCATCTCTCCTTGTGTATATGTTTCTACATCAAAACCTTGATTTGTTCGGGGAAAAAATTGAATTATCAATATTTGATGAAACAAAGCGTCGGAAACTAGCTTCGGTATGGACTCTTGTCCTTTGTTCCACTTACGATTATTATGCATTTTCAGAGAAATTCCTAGATCTGATTTTGCACAACCTGGGTGAAGATGGTGACTATTATCACCTATTAGGCAATCAAACCAACTGGATGCAATCCCTGTTCCCAAAGTGCAACTGGTTCCTCGATGAAAACTTCACATGTGTTTGAGTGCGTGGCTTTTGCGAAGAGCCATTCCGACTTCCCACATCCCAACCGATCGGGTACTGGCCCTTGACGTCTTTCGATAGATGACTATTATGGACTATAATTTTTTCTCTGACCTAAAGAAGAAAAAGAAAACATTCTTCGATTGCCTGATGAGCTTCAAAACGGTGATCATGGTAAAGAGCGGGTTGACAAAGCTACTTGAGGCTAAATTGGAACACCTTGGGTTGGTTTTTATTTGTGAAAAATAGGACTAAAACCTTGAGAATGATCTAGATGACACATCTATCAAGGTAAATCATAGTTCTCGGCCATATTGGGAGCCATGAAGAAATCCGGTTGAAGATGATAGCGAATTCTGGGTGGACTTGGCACTCATGTCAATAGATAATCAGAGGCCGCCATGGCTTCGCTTCTACCTCATCAAAGGGAAGGTTGATGAAAATAGTCGTATAAGTAGTACCCAATGAGGCAACCTGGTAAAGGAGAATTATAAGCTGAAAAAGATAAATGATTTTTGGATCTACCGATAGGAGACTAGGAACCCCGATGTCCCCTTCCAGCATCCATTGATTTTTGATGTCGATGACCAATTTGATTCCCTCTGGGATGAGAATCATTCATGCTCTGATGCAAGTGATGCAGAGGAGCCTAACCTCGAAGATGCCCCACCATGCTCCGATAAGGGAAAGCTCAAACGGAAGGCAGCGGTGTATCCTAGCACTGTGATTAGGAGGAGTGTGTGAATGAAAACTTCACGATTGGGGCTCTCACAGTTTCGACCAACAGCAGCAATGGCTAACATTGGGGCAATGCAGCAATAGTCATAGGTGGTAGATATGGAGAACCCTTTGCCAAATGAAGGACAACATATTGATGTCAATATCGTTGGAAGTTTGCAAGAGGCTACTGTTGACCAAGGGTTGGAAAAAGAGTCAGCTTCTCAGGTATCATTCTCTTCCCCTCTCCTTGGCTCACAATCTTTAGTTTCTTCTATAGTCCCTACAATTCCTATCAGTCTAGGTATAGGACTATCTTTCTTTGTCCCCTCAGCAATGGCTGTGAGAGGTCCTCTCCAGTTCTATCATATCAGACAAATGGCTTTCACTCCCCCTTGGGCAGCCCTGTCACTAGTCAGGACCTGTTTTGTCACCCAATCTGCCTCCTCATCTACACCCTTACCAACTGCCCCAGTGGTTTTTGAAGTTGTCATCCCTATTTCATCATCAAAGTCGGCTCCAACCCAACCTTCATCAACATCAGAGCTCAAGACATCTCCCTCACCCCCACCATTTTCCATGAGCCCCTCCATGACATTATCACCTGGGATGTGGAATATTCCTCCTTTCTCTCCACAAACGGTAGCCCTTCCTAAGAAGAAAACATCTGAAGTCACCCACCTCTGTTTTCCTTTTGTTGTCCCTCTTGATGTTCCCTTTGTAGGTGAATAAATTAGATTTTTGGCTCAATTCTTGTCCCAGACTGATATAACGAAGTAAGCTCGAGATCTCCAACTTTAGAAGTGACAAGCAAAAGATGCCAAGGGGCCAGAAGAGTCCAAGGTCCATACAACTTATAATGAGGCTCAACAATCATTACATTTCACAACCCTACATCCAAATTTTGTTAAACCATAGGGATAAATGCAACCCGATGACTATGACATCCATGCCATCGGACTAGACTTGCATGTTTCCCAACCATAGGATAAAGTTGAGCTCCTAGATGAGACACAATAGGTGGTGCTTACTGACTTCCTTAAGTCTAGTCACAAATTAAAAAAGGTGGAGGATGAGTTCAAGGTTGTCAAAGCAAGGTTGGATGTTGTGTTGACTAAACAAAAGTCACAGGAAGCCGAAAATGTGCACATCGCACAAAATATGCAAGCTGAACAGGCTAGCCTGCAAAGAGAGCTCGAGAAATTCCAAACCCAGGAATTGGGTCAGATAACCGATTTGCAACAAAAGAATCAGGAATTATCCGATAAATTAGCTTGGTTGGAGGAGGAGGTGCAACGAAATATTAGAGAGTTATAGTAGTTGAATGACCATCTTGAGAAGATAGTATGGGAAAAGGAGGCAAACCAAGCGAGCACACAGGCTCAACTCCAAGAAGATCTCAGGAAGTTCAGGCTTACCTTGGATCAAGCATCTGTAATCTAGACCCAAGCTAAAGAAAGGTGGTTGGCCACACAAAAATACATAAAGAAGAAGCTCGCCTTTGTCATGGAAAAAATTGTGGGGTTAACGCATGAAATGGGGACGAAGGAAGTTGAAATTAACCAATTGAAGAAAATCGCCCAAACCCCTACTCCACAATCAGACCTTTGCACGGTAGCCCAATAGTTGTGCGCTTCCTACTGGGAAAGAGTAAGGCCTTGTGCCCTACCCTCTAGCCCACACTCTGATTTATGGCAGAGGCTACAAATTTATGAAAGGAGGTTCGTGAAACAATGGAGCAATTCCCACAATTCATACAAGAAAAGGTCCCCGAAGCGAAGAGGCTATTGGACAAGCTATATACAGTGTCGAGCGAAGATCTCGAACAAGTAGGAATCAAGGATCGGAGGGTAGCTGTTGAGGTCACGAGAAGGTTTATCTATTGCCAGGAGACCACTCTCCATGGTCAAAGATGTTCGATTATATTTGGGTGGACTATGGACAACATTCGGGCAAGGCTTTCCCAACTAGCCCAAATAGTTTATCCCTCTCCTTTTCTTCCAAATGAATATGTGGCTACTGTGAAACATATTGCGGCCAAAATTGAGGAAAGGAAGCAGGACCTGTTATTTTTTTAAAGTTTCAGCCAGCCTCTTACCACCGAGGACATTGAAGGTGTAATTAATCAAATCGTGCATCTACTTTTCCAGCTTGAAGACGAGTCAGGAAATATTCGGTCATATCCTATAGGGAGGTGATCGACCTACACAAGGCCCATGGGATCCTACGTGCGATATCAACGCCTTTCAAGGCCGATTGGCTGCCCTTGCAAGGTGCTCTTTTTAGACTGTGACTCCATTGCCCAAATGAATAAAGCTCTAGTCTTTAAAAACCAAAAAAAATTGGATTCACAGTTCCATAGGCGAAATGCCCCTGGTAGTCACCAAAAGTTGTGGATATTTAAAATATCCCATGCTCCCTTCAGGTTATTTTGATGTTTTTCCTAGCTTCTGACCTTTCTCGATCAATGCAAATGGCTTCCATCTTCACCTTTCAACATTCTTGCACTGAGCTGCCACGTGTCGCCAAATTAGTTACCAAAAGAAAGCTTTCCTTCTCTTCTATCTTAGGTCTCGATTGCTTTCCACGTATCATTCACCCTTGAAAACTCTATTGGGCCCCTCAAACCAGGCCAACAACAAAGAAGCTGCCACATGTCTCTTCATCGCAAACTCTCATTAAGAGACGGGGAAGATGATTTTCGGGTTGCGAAATGTTACCACGTACCCCTCAGCATGGTTAAATAAAAAAAAGGAGTGACGCAAATGCCCGTCTACCATATTGCATCATGTGTTATTCTAGTTTTCACTCTATGTGACACTTGTTCACACAGGGCATAGCTGGACCACTACAATCATTTCAGGGGATGCAACTGAATAGCAAGCAACTAGGTTCAGGATTGGGAATCTTTCTGTTACAACGATCGTGATGAATCATTTCTGCAAGCATTATGATTCATAATTGGGAATCTTTTTTGTTACATACTTCTAAGACAATGGATGCTCTTGGATATATATACTAATTCTCCTAAAGGGGAAATTATTCCGATTTGAAGAGAAGGAGTTCTTCAAAAACCAAATGAAGAAGGAATTCTTTAGATCAATAAAGCAAAATTCTATGTGCTAGTTCAGAATATTTGTAGAAGAATTTAAGAGACATCGGGCCTCTATTTTGTTAGATAGCTGTAAAGACTCACATACTATGCCCTTGTAATTTGGCCTTTCTATTTCTTAACTATTGATAACATTATACTATGTTATTTATAAATATTTTATTTGTAACTTCAATTATTTAAATAAAATGTTGATTTGGAACCATGTCTTTTACTCTTTTTGTTCAGCGAAATTCTGTGCAAATAATTTTATGTTATGAAATAAATCATTCATGTATTTTATTTGATAGTTGTCATTTTGGAAATAGCAGATTGCTTAGCGGGCCCTTAGACCATATCTCAAGATAGGTCTATCGTGCCTTAAATCTAAATCTTGGCGTATCGCCCTAGTTCGATCTTTTATTTTTATATCTGCTTCCTTTACCCATTCAAAACCCCATTTATAGAAGAAGTTGACTTCTTTAAAATCTAGAGGTTACTCAGCTTGGCGCAATAGCCCCCCCCCCACCTAAAACTAAGTTTCCCATAAGAGGTTGTTACCTTGCCAAACTTTGGCATCAACAAATGTAATTATAGATCTTAGGGAGATAACCTTGGAGTATAGCCTTTGGTCTTAAACTGCTTTCTTAAGGACAAGTAAATGTCTATTTGGGGAGGTGATAAGGCCAATTATTGACTAGTTTTTTGTTTTTTAGTGCATACTTTTAGACATTTCTAGATACTCATTTCATACATATTCCTAAAATTTACCTTTTTATGATCATTCATGTTGAACTTTGTTTTAGTATATGGAAATATGATTATGGTATGTTAGTAATTGCATGGTTAAAATGTGTGAATATGTATGGAATATAGTGCAGATCTATGTTTGAATTATGGTTATCAGTATTGTGTATATGCTAGGTGAACTAACTCCTTGGATCCAAGAAGCCAGAGCAAAAAGAATGTATCTTGCTAAAACTAAGGATTCCAACCCACAACTAAAGGATTTCAAATAGTGATGCAAGGGAAGTTCTAGAATAAGAAGATTTTTAGCAATTGCAAAATTGGAGGTATTTATTTATAAGGATGATTGTGAGTCACCATTTCATTTAATAAGACTACTGAAGGAGATGAAACTAGCTATGATCAAGAATCCAATGTTATAGTTTTTACATTCCACGTTTGTGTTTTACCGTTGTAGTAGAGTTGTAGTCCTAATCAACTTCTTTTACCTTTTCAATTATGATTTTAGTTATGCGGACTTTGTCACACTCTATTTCTTATGAGAGTGGTCATTTGCATTTAGATTTCTATTTTGAGTCCTTGTTTCAATAAAACTCCCTTGAACCTATATATTTAGGTTAGCGGTTGAGGAGAATAACAAGTGTAGCAGATATAACAATTAGATATGTTCAGATAGTTTTATTTTGTTCACATAGACAATACTTGTTTCTAGTTATGTTTTTATGTGAAACATAGAAAAAGGTAAGTGGTGCATGTGAGTATGTGAGGGTTTAAACACACTTACACCTCTATTTTCATTGGAAAAAGAGATCTCCTAAGGATAGAAATGACTTTCAACCTTGAGGTGAGTCAAATCTATGGGGATAAGGATTTATTTTTTCTAATGATAGAAAATGACTAAAATTGACTTTGGGGAGATTAAAAATAAAATACCTAATGAACTCAATTATATGATATAAAACTTGAAATGCAGAGATTAAGGATAGCACAAACAGAAATAAACACTTTTAGGCAGATCTGGAAAGCACAAAATATGGTAAACCTACCCAGAAAAGTGGGTGTTGAGTGTTCTACTAGGACTCATTTTCCCTAGGGTGAATGGGTCTCTGTAAAGGGTTTTTTCTTAGTTTCAGAGATCCTTTGGTGCAAGATTTGAGCTCCTGATTTCTCTAGATTTCACTGCCAAAAAGTTGGAAATAAATTTGAGATCTAAGTTCTCATGGCTTGACAACTTTACAAAATTGTTGTTTTGATCCAATTTCAATCCTTCTTCACCTACAAATCTAAACACACAAAGAGAGGGGAAAATGTTTTTTTTTTGGGTGAATAGGGGTTTGCCTTGGTCAAACCCTTATTTGGTAATTAAACCTTGATGATAAAATAATGACAAAATGGAAAGAATTTGATTAATGAACAATGTTATATCACAACTCACCAAACCCTTAATGGATTCCCTTAGAGGATTGAAGTCTAACACATCTCTCTAAGGAGCTTGATCTTGCTTGAATTGGCTTTAATGATTGCTTGATTTGATACTCGAATGCTTAAAACCTACATCATAATGTTAGCTCCAAAACATAATATGATTTTATGATCTTGATTGTTGTTGAAGATGACTGAAATGTTGATCTTCAATGCTCTTGGAAATAATATTTCCTCTTGTGAAAGTTGCCTCCTAATTCTTAATATGGAATTAATAAAATAACTATATTTATAGGTGTTTATCTAATTTCCTAAAAATTAGACTCCATAAGCCAACATTTGAAACTTGAATTTGAATCATTAAAATATCACCAAAAACATATTAAAAATTGGGTCTTGGCACTTAAGGAGGACCCATTCACCCTTGGACGAATAGGTCTTAAGACCTAAATCTAGGACACACAATTTCCAAGGTGTTTAAAATAATGTCAGCATTTGTTTAATGTCAGTTTCTCTTTTAAAAAAAAGGAATAATAAGGCTTAGGAATGCATAATTTAGACAATTAGAAGATTATTTAAGTCCAATTAATTAAGAGACCCAAAAATATTGTGAAAATGTAAAAGAATACATTTTTCTACACTACATTTAGCCCCCACTTTAGTGAGAGTATGATCTTACACTAAAAACTCACACTAAACTAGACAAATATATGTCAAGAGGGGTCTAAGTGCATAAATATAGATGGGATAGGATAAAAAGGATCAAGGGGGTTGAACAAGCCCCCAATATCTAAGATCCCATGAAAAATAAGCATAAGCACGAAGGGACGCACATGAATGTATGGTATGAAGCAAAAAGATAAGATACACAATCATATAATGTCAAAATTGATGTGAAAAGAAAGAGATGGATGGACTAGCAAGTTGCATTATTCCATTTCCATTAACTATACTCATAAGGATGTAAAATCACTTATGAAACACATGGCTCTATAAGAAAGAAATTTGTGTTATGCTAGGTGGCCATGAAAAATATGCTCACAAAGTGTAGTCTGATATACACTAGGTAAACATCAAGGCAATATGAGAAACACACAATGGTCTGGTCCAGTCTAATATACACCAGGTGTGTACCCATAACCATATAAAAAGTTAAACTCCCTGATAAATTTTATAGGTTCCACATACAACAATCACAAGGATAGCAAGTTGTGTTATGCTAGACACTCATGAAATAAAGGCACCACAAAGCAAGTTGTGCTATGCTTGGTGGCCAAGAGTTTTGTTTATGATATTCAAATGGGTTTTTCTTATTTCATGAAAGGTCTCACTTTAGGGAACATCACTCTCAATATCACCATCAAGAGAGGACTAGTCAAGAGATAAAATATTGACACCTTAGGGAATGCAAGCCATAGCATTACCACTAAGAGGAATGTATTATGTCAAGAAGGTCATGCTCTTGTATAACATGAAGTATAATATCACCATAAAGAAGACATGTCACATAGATCAAGAAAGCCTCACTTTTAATAAAAAGGTCACACTTCCTAGGATATGTATTCTATCATCACTAAGAAGGGAACATGTAGACAATGAGCAGGGGATAATATGCCCTCACTTAAAACTTCAACATACTTGCTATGTTGGTATTTTAAGTAGAAAGAGAGGAAGGGGGATCCTTGAAAAGGATGTACACCTCCAAAACTAGTTGTCCTTTCCCCCCAAGAATAGAGACAAAGACAACCACCAAGGACTATCATGTTGTTTCCAAGATAAATATGGTTGCACGTAAGATTGTTCCACCATGAATGGCAATGGGCAAGACACATAAATCTACCAATGCCACATAGTGATGAGCAATATGATAGGATGAATATCATTATCAATTAGAGGAAATAGGTGCATTAACACAAAGAAGAGCACCACAATCCTTAAGATGTTGAATTTTATTACTCAAATCCTTACATTCATTGGTAGAATGACCATGCACTCAATGATATGCATTGAATGAGCTTTTGTTGTATAATTTATTTCATGTTATTGGAGGGAGAGATATCAAGTGGGCTTGGAGAAGCCTCAACAAGGTACTCTCTTGATCAATGGTAGAAGAATTTGTTTTTTTTTATGACAAATATATTTCTTGCTTACTACAAGGTGTCATACATACACAAAGCTCTCTTGGTTTAGATTGTGAGATTTTGTACTATCCCTTAAAGGAGGGTGTAAAATCAAATGAACTTAAATCATCACTAAGACATGTGTTTGAACATGAAGCAAAATTTTTCCTAGGAGCGTTTTGTGTGATGCCATTGATATTGAGTGAAGATTTATTTGATGCTTTTGTTTCTTTCGAAGGACAATAACCAAGACCTCTTGTTTGTTCTTGTAGGGTAGGCTCTATTGGGATGTGAATACCTTGTCCTTTAACACCACATCCTTTTCCATTTTAGCCAAGTTGTTTCAAAATCTCATAACCTCTTTCATAAATTTTTTCCATTTCTTTTGGATTTGGTGGTTTCTCATGATCACACTCATCATATGTGGATGTATAATTATTGTTTTCCTCTTCTTTTCTAAAACTTGTGGACTCACATAGTTTTGATGACTCAAATTCTTTCTCTTTTCTTGATTTGTGTGTAATCTTCTATTATCCCATGAAATTAGGTGTAAAATCAAATGAACCCCAATCATCATCCAATAGTTTCATTATTGATAAAAACACTTCTCTTATTTTTCTTGTATCGATTCTAATTTTGTAGTTTGTGTCAACATTTTAAGAGGATTTATCATTCATGTTTTAGTTTGTAAAAAAAAATTAGAGTGGAGATAAGATTTTGTTGTATAGAGCTTGTTGTTGTAAATGTACTTCACTAGATTATGTAACGTGGAAGGCACTGCATTCATTGCATGAATCCAAGTTCTACCTAAGAGAAGATTATATGAGATTTCTTGAGGCATGACTTGAATAGGATTTTGCAATGTAACCTTTCCAACTTTAACAGGTAATATTATCATAGCAAGCAATTATTTTCCCACATTATCAAATCCATGGATAGATAAATAATTAGGTTGAATTTTACTCTTCCCTACTTCAATCTTGTCTAGAAGGCTTATACGAAAAATATTGAGTGTTGAACCATTATGAATGAGAGTAAATCTTATTCCACACTCGTTGATAATAGCCACTATCATCAAAGCCTCATTTTTTTTCACTTCTAATGGAGTTAACTCATCTTGATGAAACATAATTTCTAAGTTGGTTGAGTTCATACCTTGAATTCAGGATGCTACATCATGTGGTTATGCATTAGGAGGGATAACAACTTATTGTAAAGAATTTTGGAGCATTCCATGATAAAGGGAGGATGCTTGAATCAAATCCCACAAGGATATCTTATTAGGATTTTTGCAAAGTTATTCTACAAGGTCATATTCTTTACCACTATGCTACTAGATATTAGGTGTGAGTGGGAGATATGGTTGAGGAAATGGAATGGATGTTGGATTTTGTCTTGGTTGTTGATTATTTTTAGTGTTATATGTGTCAAAAATGGTGTTATAACTTGGTTTCTATGAAATATTGTTACTAATGAGTTATCTTGAAAAATTCAAGAGATCACCTGGAAGAAGTGGCTTGTTTTTAGGTGGTCCTAGGATAAGCACAATTTTTTTTTGGACTTGGGGTTGTTGTGAAGGTGGATCGAGGATAAGTTGAAGATTAGGAGGTCCAAGGATTAGATGACTCTTGGGAGGTCCAAAAGGAGTTTTTGGAGGTCCTATAATCAAGGGAGATCTAATGTTCATAACCTCAATAGATTTGTCCTCATTTTGATGATCTTCTAGCGAGTGGGGTCTAATTTCACCTTAACATCTTCATTTAAGGAAGCCACATTACTATTTTTTAAAATACATGTATCAATACTATCATCCTCTTGTACCATGATATCTTTCCTAGTAGGAGAGTTTTTAGCAGAGGAACAAACAAGATTTTTAGGCATCTAGAGAATAAAAAATATGACTTTTTTTCTTATAAATGATATCTTCCCAAGTAGGAGAGGTAGGGGAAGAGAAAAAATAGGATTCTCATGACTCCCGATGATTGGATTTTCTAACACCAAAATATATTCTTCACAAATAGGAGAGATATTGGGAGAAGAACAAATGTGATTATCATGATTGTCCAAATTTTTATTCCCTTTCAATAAGCTAACCTCACACATAGGAGAGATAATGGGAAAGGGATAAATGAAAAACAAGAAAAGAGGGGAAAGGACTTCATATTTGTATACTTGTAACACAATTTTCTTACAATAGTCAACAAGATCTAAAACTATAACATGAAGTATGATAACAAGAGACTTCTTTAATGAGAACATGATGTAATAATTGTTCTACAAATTTGAAATGCAACAATTTTTCCCAATTTGCAATAAATCAAGCAAAATAACACTTTTATTGCAATACAATGACTATTTTTTAGAATTTCAAAGTACAAATTTAACAATAGAAATAAAAGGCAATCATAGAGCCAAAAATGCACCCATACAACTATTAGGACACCTATACAGGGACAGATTCACCCAAGGTTGAATGAGTCCTTACTCAATGGTTTTGAAAATTAAAATTTAATTTGTTGAGTTGATACTTAAGTTCTCTATTTTAGGTTGCAAAATGTTATTACTGTGACAAATTATTTTGATTTTGATGTCTAAATGAAAATACAACTAATGACAAAAAGTGAACAAAATGACAAATTTTTTAATGCAAATTTAACTAAATTTTTGATCTAAATGACTGAAAAACACTCTTAATACAACTAACATGCAAGATGTATGCATAAACTTTTTTGGATTTTTGTGATTTTAAATGATAAAAAATGTAATTTTTAAACCCTAAATGAAATGTAAAACAAACTAATGCAATGAAAAATCTAGATCTAGGGTTTAGAGGACTGTCAATTTTAGAAAGTCTATAGTGTAAGAATGTTGAGTTCACCAAAATAAAACATAGAAAAAGGTAAGTGGTGGAGCTGAGTATGTGAGGGCTTAAACACACTTACACCTTTTCTATTTTCATTAGAAAAAGAGTATCTCCCAAGAATAGAATTGAATTTCAACCTTGAGGTGAGTCAAATATATGGGGATGGGGATCTGCTATTTTCTTATGATAAAAATGTCTGAAATTCACTTTAGGGAGATAAAAATTAAAATACCTAATGAACTCAATTATGTGATGTAAAACTTTAAATTTAGAGATTAAGGATAACACAAACAAAAAAAAAAAACTTTTAGGCAGATTTGGGAAGTGCATAACATGGAGAACCTACCCAAAAAAGTGGGTTTTGAGTGTCCTACAAGGACTCATTCGCCCTAAGGCGAATGGGTCTATGTACAGTTTTTTTCCTCGACTTCGGGGGTCCTCTGGTGCAATATCTAAGCTCCTAATTTCTCCATATTTCACTATCAAAAATTTGGAAATAAATTTGGGATCTAATTTTATGTGGCTTGACAGCTTTCATGACAACTTTGAAAACTTTGCTAAATCTCTTTTGATCCAATTTCAATCCTTCTTCACCTAAAAAATTTCACACACAAAGAGAGGGGAAATTTTTTGTTTTTGGGTGAATAGGGGTTCGCCTTGGTCAAATCTCGATTTGGTAATTAAACCTTGATGATAAAATAATGACAAAATGGGAAGAATTCGATGAATGAACAATGTTATGTCACAACTCACTGAATTCTTAATGGATGCCCTTAGAGGACTGAATTTTAACACATCTCTCTAAGGAGTTTGATCTTGCTTGAATTGGCTTGAATGATTTCTTGATTTGATGCTTGAAATCTACATCACAATGTTAGCTCCAAAACATGACATGAAGATACATGAAATTTGACATGATGATATGATTGCTACTATAGATGACTAAAAATGCTACTCTTCAATACTATTGACAATAATATTTTCTCTTGTGAAATTTACCTCTTAATTGTTAATGTTGAATTGATAAAATAACTATGTATTTATAGGTGTTTATCTAATTTCCCAAAAATTAGATTTCATAAGATGACATTTGAAACTTGAATTTGAATCATTAAAATGCCACCAAAAACATATTAAAAATTAGGTCTTGGCACTTAAGGAGGACCCATTCTCCCTTTGGTGAATGGTTCCTAAGACTTAAATCTAGGACACACAATTTCCAAGGTGTTTAAAATAATGTTAGCATTTGTTTAATGTCGGTTTCCCTTTCAAAAAATGAGAATTATAAGGCTTAGGAATGCATAATTTAGGCAATTAGAAGCTTAATTAAGTCCAATTAATTAAGTGACCCAAACATAGTGTGAAAATGTAATAGAACACATTTTTTACACTAAATTTAGCCCCCACTTTAGTGAGAGTATGAGCTTGCACTCAAACTCACACTAAAGTAGACAAATGTATGTTAAGAGGAGTCCAAATGCACAAATTTTGATGGGATGGGATGAAAAGGATCAAGGGGTTGTGCAAGACCTGAGGATCCAAGATCCCATGGAAAATCAACATAAGCACGAAGGGACACACATGAATGTATGATATGAAGTAGCAAGAAAATATACATAATTATACAATGTCAAAATACCTATACTAGGATGATATAGGTAGTATAGAGTCTCTGGATGCACATACAATACCAACATCATCATAAGATTATGTTATCTCTAGTTGATAATTAAATGGAGTGTTTACAAGGTTATAGTGGACTGTTCAATTAGGTACCACCTCTAAATTGTGTGAATATTACCAAGTTTACTAAACATTAGCAGGGCCATACAACACACTTTGACTCAACACTAAAATAATAATCAACTTGGGATAGATACAAGACAAAGTGCATGGATGGAAATGTAGAGCTCCTCAATAACTTTCCAATGTCCCAAGAATCACAAAAATCGAAGATCATGGAAAAAAGTTATGAGCTCAGGAACCATATAATAAGATCTGAGTTTAGCCAGCAATAAATACCAGCAAATAACAAAATTCTAACAAATCACTATACCACTAAAAAATTCACAACACCAACTTTTTGACAATATTTTGTTTCAATAATTTTTCCATCTAGATCAAAATTTATGAGAAAATGAAAAAAATGCCTATATGAGAACATTTCCATACTAACAAGGTGCAAAATTTAAGGCCTTAGGGGCTAAAATGTGGTCACCCATGTGACCTAGGTCTCGGGCTCTAAAAAAAATGTGTCACTCCCAGCGACAACATCATTGTTGGGGCGAGCGGAGAGGGGGTGGAAGAATAAGGCTACACCGCTTGGGGTGGAGCCCCTTCTATGTAGCCACTGGGTGGCGATATGACTCAAGTCATTCCCAAACACATGGTCAACAAAATGAAATGTAGATATACAAATTATTTTTAATAAATAAAAACCTGCCACCAATTAATATTGATATTGTCGCATACCATACAATAAACCTTGGTGACCATAAATGTGATGGGACCATATGTTGATATGTGATTTGACACCCAACAAACTATAAAAATTGTACCATTTACTGACCAAGTATGTCGCCACAGGAGATTTGACCAGTACATATAAAATGTGCAAGATGATGCAAAGAGGGTACCATCATAGGGAATCCGTAGAGTATATGATGAAATCATGTCAGCTATGCACAGATCCGATGACTATCAGGCTGTACAACCATGTATGGATCTGTATGGACTAAGAAAATTGTCTCGCCCTTTGACTGAAATTGTCAAAAATTGATTATTTGGTAGTCAATCCTTAGGTTCTTAGGCCTTCCCAACACAATGGCGAGGTTGGTTTTTGACCAAACTACTCTAAAATAGCTACCTCCTTAGGTTCTTTGTCCTTTCAAATGCAATGGTGAGGTAATGTTTTCCCAAACTAATCTGAAATATTAGCTACCCTCCAAATCTAGCAGTTGAAACCCTTCCTTCAAACCCTTGCAGATCTGACAATATATGATGGATTTTTTATGAAACAAAATCCAAAACTTTCTCTTATGCCCTAAATTCAATGGTGAGGTTCTCATGACCCCAACTCACACCCAACAAAAATTTCATGCCAAGATAGGTCCCTTAGATCTAGGAAGACGTTTGCAACACTGAAGCTCTGACACCATGTAGGAGTTTATGGTGAACTCCTCAACACCCCAAGATCACCTACAAGACAAAATAACTTCCACAAGAGAGAAATGATAGAAATTTCATGCTATGATTAAGGATACAAGAATGCCAAAATATCAACCACACTAAATATGACAAGTACATATGATGCCTTTCTTATATAGGCAAGGTGAGGAATAGGATTAGACAAGATCATGACAAGTGTCTGAATCATATCACATGAGACAACTAATTCATAACAACCTAGAATAAGATAAGATCTAGAAATGATAACTAAGACTTGTAGAAGGAACATTAGAACCTAAGCAAAATTAACATGTGAATATGTCCCCTAATTACCTAGTAGGTGAATTAACTAGGTACAAGAAATTTATTCACACCAACATGATGTCACCTAAGAGATCTCCCCACTCCTAAAAACAATGTGTAGGAAGAAAAATCAAGATGTATGGAGTCTTTGAACTTGTCTCAAGTGTCTCCATGTTGACGTTGAAGGCTCCCATAATCAAATCAGATGTTCTAGGTCACACTTCTAAAAATTAAAACTTAGAGTCTCTTAGAGATTGATGTAGAACACCATCCAAAGACTCGTGTATATCATCTAAAGATGTCTCCTCCAAATGGTGATCCAAAGTATCACACTCATGTCAAACTATGATGAATGATCATGTAGATAATGAACAAGAGGGTCAAATTGTTCCCTCACAACAACTGAAGAAGAATCAACTTTATCAAAGAGAAGATGAATAAATTCAATAGTGTCTCCCAAATCTACAATATGTGTCTTCGTAAACAAGTCTAAAATCACTGTCAAGAGATCACCCCAAGCTGAATTTGAAATTCAATGAATATCTTGCTATAAGAATTCATTGGAATATTTTGAAGAAGCAACACTGGACTCTAAAGTAGCAACAGATGCAAGGACAAAAAAGTGGTCCTCAAAAAGAAGACGTATTTCCTCAATAGTTTCATCTAGATCATAAATGAGGGAATCTATAAACAAACAAGAAATGTTTGGTAGAAATTGGTCCTAATAGACTAAATCCAAAAGACATAAATGATCCTATTGCAATGAATCACTGGAAGCTCTCAATGAAGCATCTTTGGAATATGAAGTTGTAATAGGTGATGTCAATGTGATCTCAACATGAGGATGAAAAGAAAGAGAAGTATTTATGTCACCTAAATGTTCAAGGTGTGCATAATACTCAAGAAACTATAAAGTAGCATCATCAAAGGGTATTTTATCTGCATCATCAAGTGGACTAAGGCAATTTGTAGTAGGATCGTCTATGAATGGAGAAACATGAGGGTCTCCAAAAATCTCCCAATTCTTGGTCCAAAGTGTGTGGGGACATTAAACGTCTGATATAGCCCACATAGTGTTATTATCAACATGAGAACCAATAAATCCTAATGCATGATCAATTCTATTACCCCATACTAATTTCCTTCTAGGTGTGTTTGGTTTAGGCATGAGTCCATAAAGGTAAGGAAAAAAAATTATCCATCTAAGATGGGTTAGAATGCATTTTTCTGAGACTCATAATTAGCCTTATCCAAAATTATCACAGAAGGATGAACAAAAAAACCCATGATACAATCCTCTAATGATTACAAAGGAACACCAAAAGAGAACACTAATACACGTCTCCCACCCTTTTCAATAGTATCAAAAATCACCCCCCAAATATTATAAGGTTGACACTATATAGCTGAGTCTAATTACAAAGCCTTTTCCAAGATACAATGCTCAATAGGCTCAAATAACTAACATTAAAAATTTTGATACAAAATGAACATGTGACAAAATATAAAAAATAGCCTTATAACTTTGTAGTGCTCATCACCACCTTTCCAATGCCTATTCATTTCCAAAAATTGGAGCACTAGGGTGAAAGTTATGGCATGTTGAAGAAATTAGCAACAAACAACTTCAACCTGGAAGATCTAGCACAAAAAGGAAAAAAATCTTCTCAATACCTCCATGGATGGAAAGTGCTTGTCTCCATCTTTCTGACAATATCTCATTTTTAAAAAATGGACACCGTGGCAAAAGCCTTGGTGGCCCCTTGGTGGTGCTTGAGTGGTGCACTGATGGTTTTGGTTGCTCAGGTAGTGCTTGGGTAGAGGAGCGACTAACTTCTGGAGACAATTTCAATGAGACCACTAGCAGTCTGTGTGGCAGTTTATAAATCACTAGCAGTCAATGTTTAAATGCCTAACAGTTAGAAAAATTGTGTGGTCTTAGCCACTCTACAGGAAACTTAAGGCCCACGAGCAACGAGCCTCTACGGACTTAGCTACAAGTCATTAAACCATTGGTGCTTTATAAGCACCAAGTGCTTATAACAAAAAAAGGTTGATCGAAAATTATTTTTTAATTTTTTATTTCTGATGATTGTAACTACGTGACCTGGGGCGCCATACGGCCTTCCAAGTAAAAATTTTTGCCCCAAAAACAACTTTTACTAAATATAGTAAAATTTTATATCAAAATTCATCTCCTCGGCCTCCTAAATGTAATGACAAGGTTTGTTTGGGCCGAAAATGCTCCTAAAAAATCGTATTCACTAGATTTGAGCTTCAAACCCCCATTTATAACTTTGTCAAATGATCTCCAATTTGGATGAAAAGAAATCCAATCTTGACTTTCTCAAGCCTTTTGGACGTGTTGGAAAAGTAAAAAATGCTACTAGTATATCCAAAAATGTTGTAATCACCTGGATCTCACAAAACACATATGCAATATGAAGAGGTTATTAGATCTATGCAAAACCTTTCTAATTCTCCATATCGCTCTAAAATGCAAAGAACATATGAAAATTTACAAGATCTTTACATGAAAACTCAATCTCTTAATTAGGAATCTATAAACTTAGATTTCTCAAAACAAAAGCTCTAATACCATATTGTGAATTTTAAATAGATTGAATAACCCAAGGAACTTTGTAAGAGAAAATCAAATTTAAATAAACTGGAAAAACATAAGAATGTAAACCAAGACTCTGAGAATTATGCAATGTTGATATGACATAGTTTCATTAAGAGCTTCCAAGATAAATCAACGAATTAATGCAAATACAAGTTAGGTAGTGAGTTTATATAGAACTAAGAAGAGGATGGAGGTGAAAAATCTAACCAATAGGAATTAACCACCAAAAATAGATATGGACCACCAAAAGTGGGGATGGCCACCAAAAGTGGAAATTGTTCCACCCTTTAAGGAAGGGGACGCCACTTACTTATCTCCTTGTAATAAACTCACTTTATTATCCTAAGCAAGCTTAATAAAAGTGTAGGAAAAACCTAGGACTAAGCGAAAATAAATTAACCCACTAGGAAAATAAAAACCTACACCAACATGGTCATGGCTTTTGAGTGCCCAAAGGTGATTTTTTCTTCTGGATAAAAGATACCTATAGAAAAGACTATGGTATGGCACTAGAGACTTGGACACATTGGAGAAAAGGGTCTAAGAACCCTAAAATATGAAAAACTTATTGAAGGGTTGTCTAGTTGTAATCTTGATTTTCATTTTTGTGAGCATTACATTCATGGAAAATGTGTTCAATTTTATTTGAGTTCTCATAAATCTTGTGGTGTATTAGATCTTATTCGTTGAAATGTGTTTGGTTCTATAGATGTTCCTTCAATTGGAAAACCCATATATTATGTTTCATCTATTGATGATTATATATAAGGACATGGTATATTTTTTAAAGAGAAAATATAAAGAATTAAAAGTAATAGTTGAGTTGCAAATTAGAAAAAAAAATGTTTAAGGACTAACAATGGTGGTGATTTTTTCTCCAATAATTTTGGTAGATTTTATAAATAGTGACATTCTAAGATAAAATTCAATATTGTATTCTCCAAAGTAGAATGGAGTTGTAGAAAGAATGAACATGATATTGATGGAGAAGGCTAAGAGTATGCTAAGTGATGATGGTCTAGAACAAAGGTTTGGGGTTAAAGCTAGTGGAAAGTTTCTTGTTAGTTGATTAATAGGTCTCTTATATCATCTTTTTTTGAGAAGATTCTTATAGAGGTTTGATCATGTCACAATCCTTCATTGAGACATCTTACAGTTTTTAGTTTTGAGGCATATGCACATGTGTCAAAGGAGAAGTGAAAAAAGTTGGAGAACAAGACTATGACATGTATCTTCATTATATTTAGCTATAGTGTGAAAGGATATAAAATTTTGGATGTTGTAGCACACAAGATAATTTATAAAAAATTTATTTATAGAGAAACAAAGCTTTCTTTTGTTACATTGCAACCAAAAATATTTATTTTGTTACATTGCAACCAAAATAAAGTAAACAAGAAGATGTGATTCGACTTCCTTCTACACTTGAGAAAGTTGAATAGATTCCCTTGGATAGACAAGTTGAGGAGAGATCGTCTAGCTTTGAATTTTCCTAAGAGGAAGAACCTCCAACTCAACTTGCCCAAAGGTATACAAGGCATAGATAACCACCTAAAAGGTATTCATCTGATGATTGGTGATGTATTTTTCTTTGAATACTAATATTGATGAACCTAGATTAGGAATTAGGTATGAATGATGCAGAATCCTAAAATATTACTATGGATGATGAAATGATAGCTTTGAAAAAGAATGATACAGAGGATCCTATACCATTTCTTGAATGAGGAAAATTTGTTTGTTGTAAATGGGTGTTTGAGAAAAAGATGAGTTAAGATGGAGGTATTGAGAAGCACAAAGCACAATTAATTACCAAAGGTTACTCTTAGGGTGAGGATTTTGTTTACTTGTGAGATATTTTCTCCTATTGAAAAAATGGCATCCATTAGGTTCTTTATTTCTATTGTTTCTACTTATGATCTAGAGGTTGAGAAAATGGATGTGAAAACAACTTTTCTTCATGTTGATCTCGGGGAGGATATTTATGTGACACAACCATAACACTACATGGTAGATAAAATTAATATAGTTTATAAATTGAAAGAATATTTGTATGGATTCAAATGGAGTCCTAGGATGTGGTACCAATAAGTTGATACATATGTGTTGAGTTTTGGATTTGAGTGTTTTAAATTAGATCATTGTGTTTATTATAAAACTGATGGTGATCGCTTCTTATTTATTGCATTATATGTTGATGATATGTTATTTATTGGTAAAGGGAAATGTATAATTTCAAAATTAAAATCTTAAGTTATAGATAAATTTGAAATAAAAGATCTTGGTGTAGCTACACACATTCTTGGGATGAATATTATAAGAGATAGAGTGAATAGAAAGCTATGCCTTGGCTAGAGTAAGTATGTCAATTAAATTTTATAGAGGTTTAACATGCAGGATTATAAAACATTGTGTGTTCCTTTTATAGTTGGAAAAACGTTATCTACTTCATATTTCCTAACATCCCCATCAAATATGGATGATATGAGTAGAGTTCCTTACCAGAGTGCAGTTGAAATTTTGATGTATGCTATGGTCTGCATTAGACCAAAAATTTCCCAAGTAGTGAGAGTTATTTCTAGATATATGTCTAATATAAGTAGAATTTATTGGGATGTAGTTAAAAGAGTTTTTATATGTTTGTGGGGTACCTTAGAGTATTTTGTGTGTTATCATGGTAATATAGAAGGAGATGGGAATTTCTCTGATATTCATGGTTATTATTTGGGATGAAATGGGTCATCTTAGAATAAAACATCTAAGAACAATAGTGCCTTCATGACTTTAATTTCTTCAAATCACCTCAAAGACACAAACTACTATGCCATAAAGCGGAAATAGGCAAAGTTGTTTTACCCCATTAACCCTTCTGAGAAAAGAACATGCAGAAAAATAACATATTCAACACATACACAGATTCAAAATTCACATAATCTAACAACATGGAAGACAAGCTAATGAACACACAAATTTACGTGGGGAAAACCCTTTCGGATAAAAATCCCCACCCTCCAAAAGATCCAACCATTGTATTATTCAACAACAAACAAAGTTACAATACAATCTCAAGCTCATAGACTTTATAGGAGTTACATCTTGTTTCATCTGGAGAAAATAGGAAACATCATAGATTTGAATCCTCGTACTGTTACAATGTCCTCACATGACATATAGTTTAGATACATTTCATGTCACCAGCCCACTTGATCAGCTAGCCTTTCGGCCAACATAGCCTCACAGCCTCTCAGGTTCACATCTTCTCAGTTCTATGTGTCTCAGTGTTCATGATTACAATGCTCAGAGCATATTTTTCAAACACACACTCTGTAACTGCTCTGCTTGATCTGGTCTCACATCATGATCAACCTCTCTCTCATCCAACCAATAGCCACCAGGGTATTTAATTACCCCACCGACAAGCTTCCACCATTCTCTGGCAACACCGCCCTACAACACGCATCGAGCCGCCCAACATTGAATTGGATTATAGAGACATACCAAAACTGCACTCTATCAACCCCGCAATTAATTGCTACCAAAGAATAAAGCTTTCATCCAATCAACTTTGATTTATAATAGTGATGTAAAACCAATGAATAATATTGCACCATGTGTTGTAACGCTATTTGTCCATTGCTTTGACTAATGCGCCAAACAACCAGTTCAGTTCAACTTCCATAGTAGACCAACCATGGAAAACTGCCTAGGCAACCAAACGACCTCCAAGTATTTTCCCTTCATATACAGCTTGTCGTGGCCAGGACCCACCAAGACACGTGTACACTGCTAGTGCACTTTTGGGGAATTAGAAAAGCATCTACAATATTCCCGATAAGTTTCCCCGAAACAACGACATGTGCACAAAGTTGACACACCCCACATGAGTCGCTCATGACCCACCACACCAGGCATGAGACTACCTAACATTGTTGATCAAGCTGCCAAGTGTCAACCGCTCAGACAATTCTGCTTGCTTCACAAGATTTCTTCGGTACTCACCACAACTGAATGCAGAATAAAATGAGCACCGTTGGATTAATCTCATCACAACCGTAGATCAAGATCACCGTTAACAAGCATTGGTCCATCGACGTAGCCCAATGAAGAGTTCCATTGATGACCCCAAGTCACACCGACAGAGCATATTGTTATATCGTTGAGACTGCCGATCGAGTTCCATCGATGACCCCAAGTCTCATCGACCCAACGTTTATCGCATATCGGCATATCGGTGAGACAACACATTGTCACTCACCGATATGCGATCATTCTACTGATGAAGCCAAGGTCCATCATGCTCATGCCAAAGGGAAGGAGTGACTCCGCGGTATGGAGGGTAAATTCATCAAGTCCTTAACAGAGATTCAAGCCAACAAGTTGAGGCACATTTTCCAACAAGCTCCCACTTGACGAAGACTTATTAGCTTCCTTCAGACTCAAACTCGAGAAACTAACACAATGATTTTGTGCCCCAACTAAGATATCACTACTCCATCGTGCTCACCATCCATACAGAAGAAACACTACAAAAACTTCAAAAATCTCAATCGTGAACATAGTCATGAAGTCATTCTCCAGAAACAAGACAGAACATCAACTAGAACATCAACCATAAGACTGACTACAAACATCCAACTGATCAAGCCCACGCTACTGAAAATAACACCCATATCTCATGCTATTCCATCCAATCACCCATACCTTCAAGGTATCCACATTAGTAAACTCATGCCAACAGCACAACCAACCCATCAATCGTAGATACAAGCACCATGTGCCAACCAGTCAAAGAAGACCAAACACATACAGGTACTCCCACTGCATGGGTAATGCCAAATCTGAAAGATCAATAGCATAACAAGTCTACCAATCACAACACGTAGAAAAAAATAGCCATGTAGTACCAAGGAACATCCATAATGAAGTGTATAACCTACAACCAGCTGCTATAGGAACCATTTCTCTCAATAGTCTTTCATAGTTCTTCCAAGTTCTTTACACCCAATGTATGATGAAAACAAACTTCCAGGAAGGCAACCAAGACCAAAGAGAGAAACGATGCACAACATATACCTGTAGAACCTCCTTCTACATACACCTCTAAAAGCCAATTGTGTCAAGTATGATCTCCTTCATATCCCAAAGGAAAATCCATAACAACACCCAACCGTTCAAACTTAACAAATCATGGATGTAAGCCTCAGAAAGAAGATCAAACTAGCCCATATAACTATCTCCTACCATTTCTCATCAAAAGATGATATAACACAGAAGCTCAAGGAGATAAACTATGTTATCCACCTTCCACTATGAATCCTCCAGAACCTTAAAAAAATAATTCAATATCCATATCTATGAAAGATAAAGCATAAAACACATCTGAAAGATATAACATTTGGGAAAATACCTCTTAAATAAACTTTACTGCCAAGCAAACCAAGAGTGGAAAAAGAAAATGCTCCTCCAAGATATACAAGCCACCATGACTCATCCAAGAGAAATCTCCTCATTGATCTTTGTTGAACTCACATCCAACAAAGGTGTAGGCTACTCAGACTTTCAACTATGATCGACACCTTTCTCAAAGGAATTTCAGCCTCACCTTATTCTCCATGTATCCATGAATACCTACAACTAATCATCTCATGCTAAACTCCAAACCTGCATTACTGCACTTAACATGAAGTTATAAAGCATATGACCAATGTACTTGAACCTTAGAGAATTACCAGACCATTGTCAAAGCTCCAAAAAAATGAAACAAGAACTTATCATGGCATCATGATCTACACATCCCCCTTAGGAGATACCATGCTTCAAGTGAACAAACTATGGTCTCAAGAGCAATGCAACATGCCAAAACTCTAATGCTCAAGCAAGAGTATACATGACATCAAGCAAACAGACTCCAAACCAACATCACCTGTCAAGCACCACCAACATCTCAACCAAAGACTCCAAACATCCTCCATGGTTTCAAGATGTTGTACATCCTCAAATAGTGTCCATGCAAATGCGAAAGAACCCTTCTGCAACAACAAGATTTAAGAGTCCCTCCTAGTAACATCTGCAACACTAAATAATATCATTCACCACCAAGTGAAAAATTCACAGTCACTGCTAAAGCTCCCATTGAGCCATGACATCCAAGCTTTCCAAGCATCATGACCAAACATCTTCTGATCTGAAAAACCTCCAGGTACAATCGACAGCATGTCCATCTGACAACAAAGCCAAACAACACCAAGATCTCCAAATAACACAGACCACACCATCACTATCAAAAATCTTACACTATAATGTGTACCAAGCTCTCCATGACATGATGATACACATGCTACAAGTTCCCATAACCAACTATTCAAGTACTCAATGACATCTTACCTCGCATCTCAAATCAGCCACACCAATGCACAAGTTACCACAGACAAGGCCAACTAATAGATTTGCACCACCATTGAAGGAACCTCATGGATATAGATAGTCTACTTCCAAGTTATCTCACTGCAACCAATGGGTAGCTAATCCACCAGTTGCACAACTTGGAGATTAATCACAACAACAGTGCAAACCCATCATCGTAAATGAAATTGAAAAATTGAGATCTCAAAGATAACAACAATGTAGACAAACTTGACTCAAACACCAGATCACAAAAATAGATCCAATTTTCCAATCACGTCCAGAAATAAAGTACCATAGTCTAAGAAACTAGCAAGCAACACCACAAGAATGTTGAGTGAAAAATCACATACCAACACTCCCATGTAGAGAAGACACCACACCTCCTCAAAACCATGTCGAACTGCAACTATCTCATCTAGTCACACCCTAAAGGTCAGGGTCTAGAAAATAGCTTAACAACAACTCCACATAACCACAAGTTTTTTTTCTTGACCATGCAAAACTTTCAAAACCACTGTATTTCCAAAACACCCATGCACATCCATATCCACTGCACATCTGGATGACCCAAGAGTTTGTACACAACCATCATGGTTAACTAGAACAATGAAAAATAGCATGAATATGCATCATAGAATTTTTAGGAAAATCTATAGAAAACCTTTAGAGCCAAAGAACATGAAACTAAAACATGCAAGTACAAGATATCCAAAAAATGAACAAGTAGTACAGGAATTTTAGGTCCATTCCAGACCAATTCCAGAACCACAAGCATGCACATGCATACGAGAGAGCTAGGCTATTCATAAGTTTTCAAACCACCCAAGATCAACTTCGTAGCCTTCATGCAATCAGGGTGACAGAGAACAATGCCTTCAATGCCAGGTCATAAAAACCCAACACAAGCACAATACTCCATGGTTGAATAGCAACCCAAGCATCTCCATACCACTAGGGAGCCCCTCACACGAATACCCAGTATGAAGCACACTTTGTTGCAACACAACCATAAGCATAGAATCACACCCCTTGCATTAGGATCATTTGTTGCCAACCAGGAGCCTCAGACCACATTATCGCAATATGATCAACTCCAATATTATCCATCTTCAATGTATTTCACATTGTGTGTTGTCTCAAGAGAGCGTAGACTTTTACTCATTAAAGGATCAAACATCAGTTGATTCCTTCATATTTCCTCAAGCTTGACAGACTAAGAAATCTTCATAGGAGAAATACCCAGAACCAGCATCTAGAAGAAGGCTCTGATACCACTTGTTGGTATCATGAACAAACCTTGGCATCCCTTAACTTGCTCTAATACCACTAGTTGGGGATGAAATGGGTCATCTTAGAATGAAAAATATAAGAATAACGGTGCCTTCATGACTTTAATTTCTTCAAATCACCTCAAAGAAAAACTACTATGCCATAAAGAGGAAACAGGCATAGTTGTTTTCCCCCATTAACCCTTCTAAGAAAAGAACATGCAGACAAATAACAGATTCAACACATACACATATTCAAAATTCATAGAATCTAACAACATGGAAGACAAGCTAATGAACACAAAAATTTACATGGGGAAAACCCTTTCGAGTAAAAATCCGCACCCTCCAAAAGATCCAACCATTGTATTATTCAACACAAATAGAGTTACAATACAATCTCAGGCTCATAGCCTTTACAGGAGTTACATCTTGTTTCATCTAGAGAAAACATGCAACATCATAGATCAAAATCCTTGCACTATTACAATGTCCTCACATGACATACAATGTAGATACATTTCATGTCACCAGCCCACTCAATCAACCAACCTTTCGGCCAGCATAGCCTCACAGCTTCTCAGGTTTACATCTTCTCAATTCTATGTGTCTCAGTGTTCACAATTACAATGCCCAGAGCATACCATTCGAACACACACTCTGTAACCGCTCTTCTCTATCTGATCTCACATCAAGATCAACCTCTCCCTCGTCCGACCAACAACCATCAGGGTATTTAATTACCCACCAACAAGCTTCCACCATTCTCTGGAAACACCACCCTGCAACATGCATCGAGCCGCCCAACATTGAATTGGATTATAGAGACATACCAAAACTGCACTTTGTCAACCTCACAATTAATTGCTACCAAAGAATAAAGCTTTCAGCCAATCAACATTGATTTACAACAATGATGTAAAACCAACGAATAATATCGTGCCACGTGTCATAACACTATTCATCCATCGCTTTGACTAATGCACCAAACAGTCAGTTTGGTTCAACTTCCACAGCAGATCAACCATCGAAAACTACCCAGGTGACCAAACAACCTCCGAGAATTTTCCCTTCATATACCGCTTGTTGTGGCTAGGACCCACCAAGACACGCGTACACCGCTAGTGCACTTTCAAAGAATCAGAAAAGCATCTATAATATTCCCGATAAGTTTCCTCAAAACAACGACACGTGCACAAATCCGGCACACCTTGCATGAGTCGCTCAGGACCCACCACATGAGGCATGGGACTACAAAACATTGTTGATCAAGCCGCCAAGTGTCAACCACTCAGGCAATTCTGCTCGCTTCACAAGATTTCTTCGGTGCTCACCACAATTGAGCACGAAATAAAATGAGCACCGTTGGATTAATCTCATCACAATTGTAGATCATGATCACCTTTAACAAGCATCAGTCCATCGGCGTAGCTCAGTGAAGAGTTCCATTGATGAGCCCAAGTCACACCGATAGAGCATATCGTTCTATCGTTGAGACTACCGATCGGGTTCCACCGATGACCCCAAGTCCCACCGACCCAACATTTATTGCATATCGGCATATCGGTGAGACAACACATTGTCACTCACCGATATGCGATTGTTTTGTCGATGAAGCCAAGGTCCATCATGCTCTCGCCAAAGGGAAGGAAGAACTCCATGGTATGGAGGGTAAATTCATCAAGTCCTTAATAGAGATTCAAGCTAGCAAGTTGAGGCACATTTTCCAACAGTTATGTGGATTCAAATTGGGCATGTGATGTTGATACAAAAATATCCACTAGTCCTTATATGTTTATTTGATGATGTAATTAGATAAAAGAGTATGTAATGAAATAACTTGCACAATAGAAGAATATGATAGGAAATATATTATAAACACTTGATAATAACTAAGAATAACAAGCCACTTTGAGGGGGAAAACCTCCAAATATCTTCAATAAAGAACATAATTCACAATATGATCATGAAATAAGACTCACTATCTCCTATATATACCTATTTATGCCTGGGATATCACCCAATCTAACTTAGATAGCCCTATATAAGCCTTGGGATGGCCTATT
Organism: Sequoiadendron giganteum; assembly: GCA_007115665.2. NCBI lineage: Eukaryota > Viridiplantae > Streptophyta > Pinopsida > Cupressales > Cupressaceae > Sequoiadendron > Sequoiadendron giganteum. Next base: position 113,656,565 of record CM021103.1, on the reverse strand, counting down.
TAACTAAATAATAATATAATAATGATAATATAACTTAATCAATAGTTAAGATAGCCACAAGCCAACTATTCATAAACTGGTGTGCTCTAATATTAAGGGCACAACATGACCCCCCCTTCAAAGAAGCATTTTCCTCAATGTTAATCAAGTTTGGATGCTTCTAAATGAACTCCTCATCCTCCTGTGTGGAATCTTCAATTGGTAAATTCTTCCATTGGATGATATACTGAGTGAGTGTTATGGTCCTTAATTTCCTTGTATTTTTGAAGAATAAACTTTGGTTCCAATATTATTCTTTATTCTTCATCGATCTTGGGCAATATTGTCTAAGTAGGGATATTATTCCCAATTACCTTCTTCAAAAAAGAAACATGAATAACTAGATGTATCTTTGTTGTGGGTGACAACTCCGACGCTACCTATCTTTTTCATTATTTGGTATATGGTCCAAATATTTTGGATACAACTTATTATTCTTTTTTTGTTTCTTCAGTGAAATTTTCTTATAAGGTTGCAATCTCAAGAAGACCCAGTCCCAAACTTCAAAGCTTCTTTCACTATGGTATTGGTCTTCCTACTGCTTCATTCGATTTTGTTCCATGACTAAATTCTCCTTGAGTCCTAAGAGTACCTATTATTAGTGAAGAAAGCGGTCTTCCACTTTTTGAACTCTTGGTGACACCTTCAATGATTATGTGATGGAAGGAGGTTGATATCCATATAGTGCCATAAATTGAGACATTTTTGAGAGCTATGAAAAGAAGTGTTATACCACCATTTTGCTAGTGGTATCCAATCTACCCATTGAGATTGTTTATTTGAAGTGAAAAAAAGTAGATATCCTTTCAAACACTTATTAACAACCATAGTTTTCCCATCAAATTGAGGGTGGTATGAAGAACTATGAACCAATTGAGTACCCAAATATGAGAATAAATCCTTACAAAAATGACTAGTAAAGATAAGATCACAATCATTGACAATAACCTTAGGTGTACCATGTATCTTTTTTATATTCTCCAAAAATAATTTACCACTAGACTTGTTGTAAAAGGATGTGATAATGTAATGAAATGTGCATATTTGGTGAGGTGATCTACTACTGCTATGATGAAATTATGACCTTTTGATATCAAAATCCTTGTGATGAATTCCATGAATACCTCTTCCAAATGTTGGCTAGGAATAACTAAGGGTTGCAAGAGACCTGGTGTCTTAATTGTATCCCCTTTATTTCTTTGACAAACCAAACATTCAACCACAAATTTTTGAATATCACCTTTTAGCTCTTCCCAAAAAAATCTTACTTGACTCGATGATATGTCTTTAAAAATCCCAAATGACCACCAATTGGAGACTTGTGAAGTTATTTCAAAATATTGTGTTTAAGAGAGGAATTCTTACAAAGATGCAATTTCTCTTTATACCATATAGTATTGTAGACACGGAAAATTGACCAATGCACTTGATCCTGATTATTAACATTGCTTCGTCTTAAATCATACTCTCAACTTATCATCACCTTTCATCCTTTAATGAAATAAATCATTATTTATTTAATTAGGTCTTTCTCCTTTGTTGACTAAATTAATCAATTTAATTTAATTAACCCTATATCCCTCTTTAATTAAATAATTCATCTTATTTGATTAAATCCCTAAAAGTCCTCTTATTAAATTAAATAAATTAAACCTTATTTGATTTAATCTAACATTGTCCCCTTTAGTTAAATAAATCAAAACATTTATTTAATTAAACCCTTCCTCTCAATTTGATTTAAGTAAAATGCATAAATTTAAGTCTAAATTGTCACATCTCCTAATTCCTCATTAAATTAATTAACCAAAGGTTAATTTAATCCTAAATCATGTCACATCCTCTAGAGAATACAACTTGCACAATAAATCAATTACTTTGATTTATTAAATCTCCTATTTTCCTACACATGGCATAAAAGGGGAATATTCCCTCAAAATTTGAATTCAAATTCAAGTGGACTTGGTCCTTCCAACAAGGCATTTATTTCACCTTACAAGTTCTTTTTCTTTGAGCCAAGTGGCCATAACTCCATTTTATTCCCTCTCCAACAAGTCATTTCACTAATTTGAAATTCCACTTAATGTCTTTTATTGACACTTTGATCAAAACTTGCACAACCTTCAACCATTCACATCTTGACAAGTGGCACTTGGCCATTGGGTGTTGAATGATCCCACATTTCTCAATTTCACTCTTTCTTCCAATTTGTAAATCTATAAATGAGAGACTCTTCTTCTCATTCTATCATCCACAATCCAAACAAGTCTAATATACTTCATTTCATCCACAACTTATCCATTTCATATCAATTTTTTATCATTTTCATGGTTTCATAGCAAGGTTATGTCAAAATTTCATCAAGGAGCTTCAACCATCTACAAATATTCATCAAAACTTGCATAGGAGTTGGGAAAGGGCGAATTTCTACACAAAATTGGCACCAACTCCCCCATGGGATCAAGAATTTGCATCTTACAATAGGATTTCATTGCTTTCTTTGTTTATTTCTTCATTTTCTTCCTATTTAAGCATTGCAAATGGATTTCATGGGGAATCCTTGTTCTTACTTGCATATTGATCTAATATTGTGCTTGTTTGCCATGTTTGTGTAGGTCTAGGATTGGGGTTCACAAGTATATCCCTTTCAATAAAACTTATATAAACTACTAGTATCACTCTTTAATTGTTGAATGATATTACTTGTAGCAGCATCATTTTTCCATTCTATTTGGGATTCTTCCACCCAATCTACTTGTACTATTGAAATGGTACCTTTCTCATCCTTCCTAGAAAGTGTATCTACCACAACATTTTCCTTCCCTTTCTTATATATAATCTCAAAGTCATATCTTAACATCTCAATGACCTATTTTTGTTGTTCTTCAGAAGATAATATTTATTCCAAAAAATATTTTATGCTACCATGATTTGTCTTAATCTTGAAGTGTCTACCCATTAGATAAGGCCTCCATTATTTTACTACATGAAGAATAGCTAGCATTTCCTTTTCATAAACAAGTTTGAATTGATTATTACCCTTTAATTGATTATTCTTAAAAGTAATTGGTCGACCCTCCTACATGAGTACTACTCCTGTACCATTTCCCAAAGCATCACATTCCACAATAAAATCATTGGTGAAGTTGAGAGTGGAAAGCCCCAGAGTTGTACACATAGCCTCCTTCAATCTCTCAAATGTTGCATTAGCAAACTTGTTCCAATTAAAATAATCCTTCTTCAATAAAGCTATGAGGGGTGTTGTTATAATGCCATAATTCTTCACAAATATTCTATAGTGTCCTGTCAATCCCAATAAACTCCTTAATTTCTTAATGGTTGTGGTAATTGGCCATTCCATGATAGCCTTAATTTTGTTAGGATCCACCTTTATTCATTCATGTAAAACTATGTGTCCCAAATACTTCACCTCATTGAGACCGATATCACACTTGGATGACTTAGCATGGAGTTGATAATCTTCCAATACTTGTAATGCTTGATCTACATGCTACAAGTGTTCTTCCCATGTCTTGGTATAAATCAATATATCATTAAAGAACACTAATAAAAAATTCCTCAAGACTTTAAAAATATGGAATTCATCAAATTTAAAATATAGATGGTGCATTAATAAGTCCAAATGGCATCACCAAAAAACTCATAATGACCCTCATGAGTCCTAAATGTCATCTTACAAATATCTTCTTCCTTAATTTGAACTTGGTGATAACTTGATCTAATATCTTTGTAAAATACATAGCTTTATTCAATTCATCTATAAAATCATCAATGATTGGAATAGGAAACTTATCTTTGATGCTATACATGTTGAGCACTCTATAGTCTAGACACATGTGCCAAGTTTCATCCTTCTTGTGCACATCACCATGAGCGAGGAGTAAGAACTTTCGCTATGCCTGATAATTCCTGCCTCTAGCATCTCCTCAACAATATTTTTAACATTACCTTTTTGTATATGTGGGTACTTGTAAGGCTTTATGTTTGGTGGTTGGCTCCATAGAACTAGTTGCATGGCATAATCATGATCCCTCTTAGGAGGAAGTCCTTTAGGCATATATTTAAACACCACTGAGTGGCGATTAATAATTACTTGTAAATATGGATGTGTGGGATTATTAGATTGAAAGTATTCTTATGAACATAATTGGGCCATAAACCCATCGACTCATTTCTTAAGAAAATTCTACATTTAATGAGAGCTCACTATTTTTGGGGACTTTTCCTTCAATCCTCTTAGCCCTACTACCTTTCATTTTGATTGAAATCTCATGAATAGTTCTTGGAATTTCATCTCAATTTCTCCCAATGTAGTAAGCCATTGTACTCCCAAAACATTATATGTTGCACCCATGGAGATAACATACATTGGGCTATCAAGGTGATATTCTCCCATTGATAACTTAATGCTATGGCATTTTCTAGAATAAGCAACAGTACCACAATCTACAATCAAGACCTAAAACTCTGGAGCTAGATATATAAAATAATTTCAACAAGTATCCAATTTTTTGTTGATGAAATTATGAGTGTTACCTGAGTCAATCAACACTGTTACTTTCTTCTTCTTTAAGAAACCCACTACCTTGAGAGTTTATGGAGAGCTAAAACCTAAAACAACATGACAATAAATAATTGGTTTGGAATCATGTGATTCCCTTTCAACTTCTAATATTGGTTCCCCCTCTTCTTCCTTACTCGAACCTTCAATATAAAAGAATTTATTTTCATTGCATCTATGTCCTCGACTATATTTTTTATCACAATTGAAACAAAACCCTTTGGATTTATTCTCCTTAATTTGTTTTGGGGTCAACCTAGAAGGTTGAGGAAGGGAAGGTTTTGAATATCCTTTCTCTCTTATCACATTAGCCACTTGATTTCTAGGAATCAAATAATTTTCTTCTACCTTGTGTGCTAAGATAAAGAAACTTAGATAGAGTTGGGGCTAAACATGTGTACCTCATATTGGATGTGAACCTTGAGACCACTTCAAATTCTCCCTTGTAATTTTATCCACTCTTAAGTATGGATTTTGGAATTGTTGAATATAATCCTTGACTAATCCTATTTGTTGAAGTTTATCTAGCTGGTTGAAGAAGTTGTTTACCACATTGTTGCTATATTGTGATTGGATATCCTCCATAAAAATTGGCCATGAGATAGTGAGACCATTTTTATTTCAATGAGTACAAATCCATTGATACCAAATAAAGTGATTTGGTTCTAAATATAGGGATGCCATTGTGACCTTGTATCCATTTGGGACTTGATGTACATCAAAAAAATCTCCATTTGGTTTATCCATGTTAGTGGATCCTTTCCATCAAACTTGTGCATATCCACCTTTGGTAACAAATTCCTAGATCGTGTATGAGCATTAACATGTAGATCAATGTCAGTTAACCCAAATGATTCACCTTGGTTTCTTGAGACCTCCTTTCTTGATCCATCCATATAAGCACTTAGCATGCTTCAAATGTATGATATATCTCCTCTTAGGCCACTCATATCCATCTTCAATGATGAAATTTCTTCCTTGACCTTGTTGATTTCCTTATTGGGAGTATTATTCTCTATTATTACCTTATCCTTATCAATAGATTTTTCCAATGTGACAACATTCTTTTTGCCTCTTGTTTGAGGCCCTGTCATGATGGAAACCAATAATTTTGAAATAAATCACACTAATGAAATTTAAATTCTCTAAAAAAATTATTATAACTTACTAGGGCCAAGATATCACTCACCAAGAAAAATCTCCAAGAAATTAGCAGATTTGTAGCCTTGAGAGTGAATTTATTACAAACCTTGATTTAAAAAAAAAAACACTCATTTATCCTTCAATTTCTCTAAAAAATGGACTGTAGGACCTATTAGGTCCTACAAAATCCCCAAAAAATTAAGATCCAATTTGTAATATTTAGGAGATATGCACTTTTCAAATAAATTAAATAGAAACCCTAATTCTACGATAAATATCTCAATTCTACTCTAATTCCTATAAAATCTAGACTGTAGCTTCTTTAGTATGTCCTTCAAAAACCCTTTAAAAATAACAAAAAAACATCAAAATTTGAGAGATATGGGTTTCACAAAATTACCTCCAAAATTGAAAAAATGTCTTGTTGTAATGGTGCCAAGATCATGCTTTGATACCACTTGTAATAAAAAAACTTGCACAATAGAAGAATATGATAGTAAGTATTCTTCAAACACTTGATAGTAATTGAGAATAACAAGATACTTCGAGGGGGAAAACCTCCAAATACCTCCAATGAAAACATAATTCACAATATGATCATGAAATAAGAGTCACTACCTCCTATATATACCTATTTATGCCTAGAATATCAACCACGTTGATGTAGATAACCATATATAAGCCCTAGGATGACCTATTTAACTAAATAAAAATATAATAAGGATAATATGACTTAATTAAGTGTTAATATAGCTAGAGTTGACTATTCATAACTTAGTGTGCTATAATATTAAGGTTGTAGCAAAGTAAGCGATAGGTTGTGGTTGATTTTTCCACTACCAAAGATGAGTATATGGAAACTACTTGCGCTTGTAAAAAAATCATTTAGTTTAAGATACTATGTTTATATATATATTAGAATTAAACAAGGTATAGTGACAATTTATCATGATACTTAGAGAGTGATTTGTCATTCCATGCCAAAACCAAGCACATTGATGTTTAGTATCATTTGGTTAGAGACATGGTTGAGGGATGACAAGGCTAAGCTGGTTAAGGTAGAATTTGATGAATGTTACAAATTATCTAAGCATGTGAGCATAGAGAAGTTCAGATAGTGTTTGAAGTCTATAGGCCTCACGGTCCCTAACAATTAAATTATGTTGTTAATACTCGCTTTGCTCTTGAGAAGTGTTCAACAAGTGAGAGAATGTTGGAAAAAATGTGTTTCAACCTTGTGATTACATGAGTTACTATTTATAATAAGTTTATATGTGATCATAGATTAATGAAAAAATTGCCCCAAAGATTTGAATTAGCTAAAAAAGAATGCTTCTAAAGTTTCATCACAAGATCATGTGTGGATTTGAAGATATTAATGTTTCCATTTAAAAAAAAATTAAGTCTAGTTAGAAGAAATTAGAGGAATTTTTTGGGTTTGATTTGTTTGCGATTGATAAAGTTGGCTATTTATTGATAGATCACTCTATGAACTTTTTGATGGTTTAAACAGTTTATCAATCAGACACTCAGATCAAAAGTTGTGGCCTTTGGAAGTTGGGTCTCCTAAAATGGGAGATGTAAAAACATGGACACATAAATGAGTTGTAAAGGGGGAGTTACATGTGATGGTGTTTGTTTTGACACATCATAGAAATATGTTATTGGAGGAAAGTATGGGTACCAATTTTTAGGTGGTTTTAACTCATGGTTTTGTAATACCATTTGACATTTTTATGTATTGTGTCTCTTATAAATTAGGTGCATGATATGGAGGTTGTGTGTAAGGATCTTATAGTTGATGAGTTGTCTCTAGATATTTGGCTAGTGATACTCCTATCACAAATCTTTCTCAGCAAGTATATTGTAATCTTGTTGATTTTTGAACAATATGTTGAGCAACTTTTGGAAAGTAGATTTTTTCTCCTGAAAGGGTTTTCCCCGTGTAAATCACTGTGTTGTGGTATGAATGTTGTTTATGTTTATTTTTATTTAAGTTTTTGTAACTATTCATAGCTAAATTTTTTTTGCATAACCCTTGTCTCAAGATTAGTGTAGGAATTTGTTACACTACCTTTGTTAAACATATATTTCCATTGATGTCAAAGGTATAATGTTAGAAGTATGATGTCAAATGTGTTTGTAAAGTTTCAATAGATTGGTGAGAATTAAATGTAATTACTTCTATAATGTCATGTATGAGATTTTAAAACTGGGAAGTACCGTGATCAGTTGCAAAATGGTAATGTTATCATTACTATGAAGAAGGCTACTTTTAGTATGCTTGAAATATTATCTTGTATCTATTCCAGTTGTTGGAGGTATTTTGGAAGTGTTTGTGGTAGCATTATGTGTTTCCTACTCGTGCAATATATTATACTATCATACTAAACTTTTCTCTACATTATACCACAGTTGATTTCTATGAATTGTGGCTTGGACCTAAAGTAAGGTTATTCATGGTGTATTATATTACAAAGTTTCAAAGGTTGAGCTTCAAAAAATATAAAGTTAGAAGTAATAGAGTGTTGTTTGTGTTGAATGGTTGACTGTGAATAATGTTTGAGTATTTACACCAGAGAAGGAAAGTGTGTGCCAACTAGAGGAAGTGTGTGAAGATAAAATAGGACTAGCTTAATATCATTGAAGGAAGTACATAACATCATTCAACACTAGTGGTAACACAATTGATTTAGGACTGAGTTGACTACACATTTCATATCAATTTGAATTAAGGTCTATCCTTAGCTGGCATGGCTAATTGTGGATGGTGTTAAGAGGTTCTTGGCTAAAATGAGATATTATTAATATATTTGAATGTATAACTTATGACTAGGATTCATTCCAAGTAAAAAAGTGTAGTAGGAATGCTATGTAATCAAAGAATTAAATGCAAATATCAAAATAATGTAATGGGAGTTGCATTCTAATCATGTGTCATTATCAAAATATCATATCCTATGTAGGAGAGTATTTGAAGGTTGATCAAATCAAGTGCAAGCTGTGCTATCAATCTTGAAGGTTCACAAATCATATCTCTATAATCTGGTAGGACTAGTGTCTTGCATATTGAGTTGGTGCATAGATATTTTATTGTGGATCGGTGTCTCTAGTAGGTTGGTGTCTACAAATGCAATTGGGGACTAGTATCTCTGGTAGGTTGGTGCCTAATTCATTATTATAAGTGATTCATTATTTTGAGGTTGGATTTGGATAGTAGCTCCAAGCAACTCTTCTCACCATGGTTTTTCCATTTTGGGTTTCCATGTATATCTGGTGTTCTTCAAGTGTGAATGTGTGCATTTTTGTTGCTTAATAGTTAAGTAAATCAATGCTTGTTACTTTGATGTTTTTGAGGTTAATTTTTTGAGAAGTTACTAACAGTAATTAATTTTGAATTAAAGGATTTTTTATATATACTGATTCACCCCACCTCTCAATATATTATGTGTTCTTCAATTGGTATCAAAGAAAAGTTCCTTTGAAAAATATTAACAACTTGAGGTAGATTCAGGATGGCACACTCAGTCGCTCAAGAAGGTTTTTCATCAAATAAGGAACCACTCTTTGATGGATCCAATTATTCTTTTGGAGTGTAAGGATGGAAGCATATTTGATGGCCCTAGGATTTGAGGTTTCATAATTGGTTATGGATGGATATGAAGCCCTAATAGTCCCCACAGAAATCAAGCCAAAAAGAAGGTTTGAACAATCGATTGTGGCTTTGGTGTTGGCAAAACAAGGATAGAAAACTAAGAGGGGGGGGTGAATCAGTTGTTACAGAATTTAAAACTTATCTTACTTTATCAACCCTTAATCTCAGATCTGATAATTAACAATGAAAGAAAGAATCAACAACACATCAGAAATACACAACACCAAGATTTTTGTGTGGAAACCTTGTTAGGGGAAAAACTGTGGTGGAGGTTAATCCACAATTATACCTTGTTAAAAGTATAATAGAAAGTGAATAAAGAATGCACTGCATTCAGACACACTGCCTAGATCTCACTACTCAAAGGAAAGGCTCACTTCCTTACATAAGACAATAAAATTAAATCCATCTGATAAGGTTGAACTAAAAAATTAGCTTCTTCATAAGCCTAATGATAGTTCTAGTTAGGCACAAGAATACTTCTTCACTCTTTGCTCAAAGTTCTTCACATTGTGTTCTGCATTTGGATGATCTGATCTTTATTTGCACATATCTTGCACATAATTCACACACATACATTGAGCATCCATAAAAATGAGGAAAACAATCGTTCTTATATATCTGCTACATGGATTTACATCAACAACTCTGTCGGCCACAAAATAAGGAATAAATGAATTACAATTTGTTAACCCAATACATGAACAAATCTTAATATGCACCAACCTAAGTTGGTCACAACATAGTGTGGACCTAAATCAACATCCTTGAACATGCCAATCATTCAAAAATTATTCCATAAGGATCTGCAACACGCTACCATCATCATGTTGGCCAAGAACATGAAAACTTAAACACACAAAGGAAAAATATTTGATCACAAACACACCGATCAACATGGATGTACCACACTGATAAAGCATGATCTAGAAACATCACTGAACATCTTAGGAGCATACACAACTCAATTCATTAGAATTTCATTTACTTCTTTCAGAAACACCTGCTACAATAACAAAATGACTATATAAACTCAAAAACTCATAACTTTCTCCAATCTTGATGTGCACCTCTGAAACTACCGAAAAACATACTAGATAGGCTCAACAACAAACCCATTAATGTGCACCTTTTGAATTTCAATGTACAAAAATTTTCATCACTCTGAACTTCACAGCTTCACAGATTATCTACAACATATTTATTATAATTTTCTTAATATCCTCGACATATACAGCCTTCAGAATCATTAATGCTAATAGTGTTGACATCAATGACAACCTCATATCAGCAACACAACTACAGAGTCCAACAATCTCCCCCTTTGGCATTGATGGCAACACATGATGTGAAAAATACCATCAAGCACAACTAGCTCTTCTTCAACGATCTTCTTCTTCCCATGACTCTTCTCTTATGACGCTTCTCCCCTTTCTTTCTCAAGGGTTTTTCACATTACTCTTCTCCCCCTTTGACATCAATGGAAAAGGTACACATTCTCTGAACCATATATCTGAATATTCTAACTACTCCCCTTGAGTAGCAACTACCATAACATCAATCTAAAATAGGATCTGACTATAAGTGCACAAATTGATGCAAAGACTTGCATCTTAGCTCAGATTAGGAGGGGAAATCACCCCTAACTTTCCTCTGAGATACTCAAAAGTATCCTTAGGTAATGGTTTGGTGACGATATCTACAATTTGTTCCTTTGTAGGCATATATTCCAGTCTGACTTCTTTATCACTCACTTTGTCTCTCAATAAGTGATACTTGATAGATATATGCTTTGTCTTTGAATGTAGTACTAGATTCTTGGAAATATTTATGGCACTTGAGTTATCATAGAATATAGCAATAGGCTCATCATACTCAAATTTGATATCTCTCATCATCTTCTTCATGCACAACACTTGAGTACAATTGTTTGCAACAACAATATATTCTACCTCAACAGTAGACAAGGAAATGGAATTCTTCTTTTTTCTTAGCCAAGACACCAGTTTCTTCTCCAAGAAGAATGCACCACCACTTGTACTTTTCTTGTCATCCACATCTCCTGCCCATTCTACATTTGTAAAGGAATTCAAGGTAAGGTCATCATCCTTAGGATACCATAGCCCAAAATCAATTGTTCCTTTCAGGTATCTGAAAATTCTCTTTACTACAGTCACATGTGATTCCTTTGGATCAGCTTAATATCTAGCAACCATGCATACAACATTCAAGATTTATGGTCTGGTATGAGTCAAATAAAGCAATCCACCAATCATTGACCTATATCTTGTTTGATTTTCCTTAGGAGAATCATCATTTTGTGTCAGCTTACATCCGGTTACCATGGGTGTACCTACAGGCTTTGAGTCTTCCATACCAAACTTTTTCAGTAACTCTTTCACATACTTGGACTGAGATATAAAGATTCCATCATTTAACTAAGGGTAAAAGCACAAAGTTGTGTCACACTTTATAAAGGAAATGACCAATGCTGATCCAACTTTTAAACTTGAATCCCTAAAAAGTGGCATATATGTTTTTCGAATTTTGAAATAATGTAAACTAGTAAAATGTGTATTTTTTAGTATATTTTATGTTTGTATTTAAAAAAAAAATTAAACTAGTTTTCAATAAATTAACACTATAATTTAGTTGCTGATAAAATGCTGAAAAATGTTGTTTGGGACGTCAAACTTTTTCTAGTAAATTTTATTCTTTTTCTTTCAATTTTTTTTTGTGTATTTATAACTTGAAACTTTAGTGCATGGATATATTTTTTTTCCAATTTTGATAAATATATTTTTTTAAATAAATATTAAAATGTGCATGAATCAAAAAATATTTGTTTCCATCAGACGCCAACTTTTATATTAAATATCTATCTAAAGTGGAAAAGAAATATACCATCTTGAAATAGATTCTTTTATCTAGCGCATCATATTTTTTTCAATTTTTTTAGTAAGTTTTAGTATTTTTTCTTGGCATGTTAATCAACCTAATATTTTGTGTTGATAACCTACTTTAATAAAAAATAAAAATAAAATATAAATAATAATTAAACTATTAATATAAATATATTTTTGAAAACTACACTTATGGATCTATAAAAGGGTATTTTTTATATTTTTTAAAATGTGTTATTTACATTAGCAAGTGTAACGCCCCGCCACACAACCCTAGAGGAAGTTGCATTTAACTACTTAAACATGATAATTTTTTTTTAAAAGTATAATTAATAAGCAAGATTGCTAACTAATGCCAACAACCTCTAAGGTTAAGAGACAAAGGTTATATAGAACCTCAACAAAAAACATGATTTAAACCATGCCATTTAATTAATTAAATAAATTAAATACATACATTCCAAGAAGATGAATTACATCAAAGCATAAAGATAACTTTCAATTCCATTAATCCATAATTAACAATAAGATTACAACTCTCATTCCCCGAATGAGGTAAGTCCAATAAACAACATGAGATTACAATTACAACTTCCACCTCGATAACAACTAAGGGGTAAAATGATACAAGAACAACTGAAATGAAATAAAGCAAGAACTAAAACTGAAACCAACGAGCTCTCCAACTAGAAGTCTCGTCCACACGAACATGAAGATAACCCAATGGATTTAGGTGCACGCCACCCAACCAAGTGGAACCCAAAGGCCCACCCCCCGTGCTAGGAGATAGTAACCAAGAATCCTAGCCAAGACCATCTACCCCTAGACACAGGCTAACATAAAACGGAACCAAACTGAAACAATCAACACATGAACCTCACAAGTACAACTCAAATACCATGCAAGTACAACACAAGTACAACACTACAAGGTCACACTGCTTCCAGAATAAAGCAGATCAAGTATGTTAAGAGAACCATACACATAATAATCGAATACCAACCATGGTCACATCAGGTATGTCAAGGAAACCATATCCACAAAACAAAACCAACTGTTGTCCTAGACAGAGTGTCATCACATAGCTCGTTATGGGTTATCCTTGGGAATCTCCATAGGCTCCGACCCCCACAAGAAAAGGTTATCCTAGTGATCTTTACCGAATTTCGGCCCCCATACTCACTCATGTGGAGCCAAATACCTTTCGTACAGACAAGATAGATGACCTTGCCATTCCAAGCCTTCCCACCCATCCCAAGCCTAACCGAGCACTTGGGTCCATGAGTGAGGCATTAATATCTTGATTAGTGAGAAGTTAGTCCTAATATTCTAAGTATTGTTTTAGTTATCACTTGATTAACTAACTTACAACGAGTTATCCTGGCACCACTTCGTGTGTCGACCCCCGTTACAAGCCACTCTTCTACTTGACAACACACACACACACCAACCAAACATCAATGGTACCAAGGTGCAACACACAAGACATCACGACCTCTCCTTTCTCAGGAGGTGACACAAACTGAAACACACTCCAACACTAGAGCCAACAACCACATAATAAGGTCACTCCATACAAGGAGACACGAATCCCATAATCCGATCCTAAACCAAGGAGGTACAAACATCCCTGTTCGTGGAAACTGGGTTAAACACTGATTCGACCAAGCACTACACAAGGAACTCTCCAAACGTTGAAAAACACCACACGACAACCCATAGAACTAAAAAACCATCTGGAAGGCTTACAGATTAAAACCACTTAACCCATTCCCCAAATATGAACACTGAGGAAATAATCACACAAAGCAATTGCACTTAGAAATAAACTAATTTGGATATATTAAATCCATTTTCCATAGTAACATTCAATAATTTATTGCACAACAAATTGATTTAACAAATTTAAACTTTTAAGATCAATATAATATTAAGAAAATAAAATCAATAACTTAACTTTTGCACATTAATCTAAATTTCACAATTACATTTAAATCATGCATCATTTTTTTTACAAGGGAGAAATTAATACTCAATACATAATTCCCTACATGCATTTCAATAATATTAAAATATTCAGTTATTTTTACAATTCAAAATACATTGAAAATAATTTTAGCATTGTCTTTTCCCTATAACCATTTTAATATAATTAATCTTGTCTTAAAAATCCTATTAGATTAACACAAAACTACCTCTTTCTCAAACAATAAAATTTTAAATAAAAAACAATAATGATTTAATTAAATTACCACATTCTCATTTCTTCAACCTCGAATAAAACATCATTATTTTAATATAAAATACCCATAATATATATATATATATTAGACCTATATATATATATATATATTAATGTTCTAAAATTATATAATATAATATGCAATATTATATTATGAAGTTTATTTAGCAAAATATAACTTAATATTTTAATATTTATAAAAATATAATATTATAATATTAATTATATTTTAATATTAAAATTAATATAACAAAATTATTATATTTTATATATTTTTTAAAGCCCTTTAAGGCCTCGGGCCGCGCGCATTCTTGGGTTGCGGTTTAGGGTAGGGCGGTCGTGGTTTCCCTTTAGCCGTGGTTTTCCTTTGGCCACGGCGGATTCTTAGCAGTGGCGGTGCTGGTTGGAGGTCGACGGTGGGGCGAGGGTTTGGAGGAGCAGTCGGAGGATGTCGGGCGAAGCTGTCATGTAGGGCACGGAGGTGGAGGCGGGGTCTGCACAGGGCATGGGTGGCGCTGGCAGCGCCGACCACCCATCGTGGTGGTGTGGCATGCACAGCCCGCGTGGGCCATGGACAGAGAGGAGGTGAGGAGCGCGTGGGGTGCGCTGGGCGCAGCTCCCCACAACGCTTCCCATGGCGACTGTGGGTCGAGCCCCCAGCCCCCACAACCCACACAATTTTTTATTTATTTTTTTAATTAAAAGAATATTCCCTGTGGATTTTCAAGTGGGTTTTTAACCCAAAATTTTAACAGCACCTCCCCCCACAAATAAAATACAAACATATATATATATACACTCAATATATATATATTTAAAAAATGAAATAAACGTAGTTAATTGAGAGAAATAAATGAAAAAAGATCATTCTTAGCCAAAACTCCATTGATTTTTCTTGAAGCAATGCATTCCCAAACAAATTTTTTTAAAACAACATATCTAAATCTATCATTTTTTTTCAAAATCTAAATCAGTTTAATAACATGAACCTGGTTTTTTTTTCTTGAGTTGAGAAGATCCAACATGGTGCTCGGCTTCCCACCTTGCTTCCAAATCTAGCTCCACAAATTTTCACAACTCAAATCCAAAAACCCCCAAAATTGAAGAATTCTTCCTCTCACTAATTCAAACTTTTCCAAAATTCCA
The DNA here is from genome assembly GCA_007115665.2 of Sequoiadendron giganteum. Classification (NCBI taxonomy): domain Eukaryota; kingdom Viridiplantae; phylum Streptophyta; class Pinopsida; order Cupressales; family Cupressaceae; genus Sequoiadendron; species Sequoiadendron giganteum. Next base: position 113,640,858 of record CM021103.1, on the reverse strand, counting down.
TGATCCAAAATTGAGAAACAAAATTCCAACATAAGGATAAAACCCTAAAATTTCAACAACCACCCTCATAAACTCTTCAAAACAGAAAATGCAAAAATATCTAATTTCTTTAATTTTTTTAATTTCAAACTTTCAAATTGACTTTTAAATCATTTTTTTTAATTTTCAATTTCAACAATTAAATCAATAACTTCAACATAATAAATTAACTTTTTCAACATCATAATTTAATTGATTAATAAATCGATTTAATCAACGATTAAATTATTTATTAATTAAATTAAATTAATAATAAAATAAATTATATTTCAACATAATCTCAGAACAAATTAAACCACAACTTAAATACATTAAGCCATTTAATTACCCTTTTCTAACTTGCAATTAAATAACGAAGAGAGGGCACAACCTACAAAGCAACACAACCTGACAAACAACTGATGACATACAAGGACTAGGGTGACGACTTGGCACGGAAACCTAGCTACTATCTCCCAATCGAATATTGTTGGGCATTGAATACGCTCTCACCTGTGAAACCAGGTGGAGTCAATGTCCTGTACCTGTCAACCTGTAAATCAAGTAAACAACATCATATAATATAAACAGCATAAAATACACACCGTAAAGAAGAAATCACGAAATCGTAGGGCACTCGCAAGTGAGTGATGCGATACCGTCCTCTTCACCAATACACTACAAATAACTGACAATTCTAACATGTTGATATAATTCAAAGCATAATCATCTTTAATTCAAATAACCACTATGCTAATCCAAAGCATGGAATAAAGATAACATCGGAATACAATATCATCACATCAAAGCAACATACCCACACAAAGACACACTGTCCAACCAAAAGGCAAAACAGAGGGGTATTACAGCAAGAGTTATTAAAACTTCAAGTTTTTCAAATAATTATATTTTTTTGGTAAATTGGACTCAAAGTGGTGCTCCATATAATTTTAGCCAACAATTTTAGTTGAAAAATTTGTGGAAGTATCTAACTTAGCTAGAATGAATCTTACTAGATCATATATTTGACCAAAAATTAATTTTTAGTAGAAATACTCAAATTCAGTTGTGCTGATAAGTTGGCTGAAAGTGTGATACAACTTTGTAATTTGTAATCCTAAGAAGAATTTCAGCTCTCCAATCATTGAAATTTCAAACTCACTTTTCATTTGATCAACAAAATTCATACATAAGTCATCATTTCCTTCAAAAATAATGTCATTAACAAAGACTTCAATAATCAACTCTTTATCCTAATCCATCTTGAAATAAAGATTGTTGTTAGCAGTACCTTTATTTAATCCAAGCTTCAACAAGTATTTGTCCAATCTAGAATACTAGGCTCTAGGGGCTTGTTTGAGTCCATAAAGTGCTTTCTTCAGTCGACATACCGTCTTTTTCATCGGTCAGTTGAAATCCATCTATTTTCTCAATATACACCTCTTCTTCTAGTTCACTATTTAAAAATGTTGACTTTACATCTATTTGATATACTTTGTAGTTCTTGAAAGTAGCATAAGCAAGAAATAATCTTACAACTTCAATTCTAGCAACAAGGGAAAAGGTTTCTTCAAAACCAATACCTTCCATTTGTGAGTACCCTTTACATACCAGTCTTGCTTTATTCCTGATCACTTCACCTTGTTCATTCAACTTATTCTGAAAGACCCATTTGGTTCCAATCACATTCTTATCATGAGGTATGGGAACAAGAATCCATGTATCATTTTTCTCTATCTGCATCAGTTCTTCCTTCATTGCTTCCATCCAATATTCATCTTTACATGCTTCATTGACATTGCTAGGTTCAGTCTTTAAAATTAGGCAATACTCTTATGCAATTCTTCTTCTAGTCTGCACACCTTTGTTCTTTATGATATTGCTATCAGGATTCAGCCGTGTAGTTTTCAATTCAAACTCATTGACCCATGATTCATGAGTAGTGGTTCACAAGAACCCATCTCTCGTGATAATGAATGGTCCACTTAGCACTCATTACATCTAGGTGATGCTCACAGAGGTGAAGCATTGATTTGTCTCGGGAGGTCACCCATCCTAGTACTGCTCCAGCTCAAGCATTGGAAGAAACCTCCTACTTACCTTTGTTCTTGTCTCCTATAATTTTATTTTCAGAATGATTCAACTTTACATACCTTGGGACTTTAGGATTCTCTCTAACTTATAGTTCTTCTACACTTCCACTAGCTTAACCTTCTAAATTTTCTTGATTCACCAGAACAATTTGAACTTGACTTAGTGTCTAAGAATTCTTTCCTTTATCAGCACTTTCATGTTGGTCACCTGAGTCATATCCACAGTACCTAGATGATCTGTCAATATCCTCATCAATTCTAACATTTGCACTTTCAACCATCTTCCTTAATCTTTTATTGTAGCGCCAGTAGGCTTTGCTCTTAGTAGAGTAACCCAGAAAGATTCCTGCATCACTTCTAGCATCAAAATTGCCAATATATTCATCTCTCTTGATATAACATCTACTTCCAAAGATTTTGAAATATTTCATAGTAGGCTTATAACCAAACCACAGCTCAAAGGGAGTCTTACCAGAATTATCATTGACATTTACCTGGTTAATAGTATATACTACATTGCTTACAACTTCTCTCCAATAGATATGAGGAATATTGCCTTCCAACATCGTAGTTTTGGCAGCATCTAAGATTGTTATGTTCTTTCTCTCAACAACTTCATTCTGTTGAGGGGTCTGAGGAGTAGATAATTGTCTTTTGATTCCATTCTCTTCACTAAATGAATTGAACTCCCGGGAAGTGAATTCACCACCTCTATCTAATCTTAAGCATTTGATCTTCAAACCTGTCTCATTCTCTATCATAGTTTTGAATATTTTGAATTTCTCATGTTTTCTCTTAAGAAAGCAACCCATATCATTCTAGAATAATCATCAATAAGCAACATAAAGTACCTTTCTCCTTATAGACTTCTGATTCTGGATGGACCACATAGATCAATATGTACCAAATCCAATACTCCATTGGAATGATGTTGTTTGTTCTAAAATGAAATTCTTGTCTGCTTTCCCATCTGGCATTCCTTGCATATATTGTTAGTAGGCTTCACTAACTTAGGTAGATCTTTGACTGCTTGTGTGGAGCTTACTTTGACAATGTTATCAAAATTCACATGAAACAACCTCCTATGCCATAACTAGCTTACATCAACTTGAGCAATTAAACAAATTTCACTAGCAACACTTAAGTGAAAAATGTTACCTCTTATTTTTGTATCTGAAACAATTACATTTATAGAGCTTCCCAAAATCTTGAATTTTCCATCTTTGAACTGAAGATTATATCCCTTGTCAACCATTTGTCCAACATTCAACAAGTTATGCTTCAATCCTTCAACATATAGGTCATCATCAGTATTATATTTACCACCAAGAGAAATAATGCATCTGCCACAAATCACACCAGCATTGTTATCTCCAAATCTTACAACACCACCATCATATTTTTCTAGGCTTATGAACTTGCTTTTGTCACTAGTCATATGATGTGAGCATCCATTGTCAATCACCCACTCATCCTATCCATCAATTATGGCTGCGAGAGCTTTCTCAATATTGTTATTACTAGCAGATTCAGTGGACACTAGACCATTTTCCTTGATAGCAATGAATACCCATCCATCTTCATTTCCAGTTTCTTTATCAGATTCGTCATCAGTAACACCTTCTTCAGCATAATAACATTTCTTTTAAAATCTAGACTTGTCAGGTTTGTACTTAGAAACTCTTTCAAGACATCTTGATGCAAAATGACCTATCTTACTGCAAGATAAACATTTAATAGGCAACTTTCCTTTGTACTTACCTTTTCCTTTGGCTTCTCTTTTCACAATCAATGCTTCCAACACTTCTAGCTCTCTTTCTTCATCTTCAATTTGTTTCATCTCATCTTCATCGTTGAATGTCTTTCTGGAACTTTCTCCCAGATCATATCTCTGTTGGATTTTTTCGGACACAGTAGCTTTAAATGCAGATTATGTCTTTAGGAGTGGACTCACCAAATACACTCAACTCAAAAGAAGCTAGTTTACCAATCAACATATCTCTTGTCACATTTGTCACTATTTTGAGTTCTTCAATAGCATGGGCTTTTGTTTTGTAAGAAGCAGGCACAAATTTGAGCACTTTAGCCACAATTTCATCTTCTTCTGTAATTCCACCAACACATCTAATACCCATCACTAGTTCATTCACCTTCTGCATGAAGCAACAATGTTATCATCTTCACTCATCTTCAAGTTCTTCCATTTGCCTTTCAGACTTGTTAGCTTAGCAATCTTCACCTGTGCATCTTCTTCATACAGTGTTTCCAATTTCTTCTAGATCTCATGTGTTGTCTTCAGACCTATCACATTTTTCATCTTTGAATCTGTCAAAGTACCCAGTAATGCTTCTATAGCCTTGACATTAGTTTCAACTTCTTTGATCTCATTAGGAGTAGAGGGACCATTATGAGGAATATTATATTTGTTCTTTGTTATCTTCCAGAAGGGTTCACCAATGCACTTCAAATGACACTCCATTATGATCTTCCACAAAGAGTAATTTGTACCATCGAATCTGGTACTATCTTTCTTATATGATGCCATCTCAGATCACCTCAAGCTATTAAACTTCTTCAAAGGAACCAACTCTGATACCAATTGTTGGAAAAACAAGGATAGACAACTAAGAGGGGGGGTGAATTAGTTGTTACATAATTTAAAACTGATCTTACTTTATCAACCCTTAATCTCAGATCTGATAATTAACAATGAAAGCAAGAATCAACAACACATCAGAAATACACAACACCAATATTTTTGAGTGGAAACCCTGTTAGGGGAAAAACCACGGTGGAGGTTAATCCATAATTATACCCTGTCAAAAGTATAATAAAAACTGAATAAATAATGCACATGCATTCAGGCACACTACCTAGAGCTCACTACTCAAAGGGAAGACTCACTTCCTTACATAAGACAATCAAATTAAATCCATCTGATAAGGTTGAACTGAGAAATTAGCTTCTTCATAAGCCTGATGATAGTTTTGGTTAGGCACAAGAATACTTCTTCACTCTTCGCTCAAACTTCTTCACACTTTGTTATGCATTTAGATTATTTTATCTTTATTCGCACATATCTTGCACATACTTCACACACATACACCGAGCATCCATAAAAATGAGGAAAATAACCGTTCTTATATATCCGCTACATGGATTTATATCAACAACTCTGTTGGCCACAAAATAAGGAATAAATGAATAACAAATTATTGACCCAATACATGAAAAAATCTTAATGTGCACTGGAACCTAAGTTGGTCACAACATAGTGAGGACCTAAATCAACATCCTCAAACAAACCAATCATTCAAAAATTAATTCATAAGGTTCCACAACACACTACCATCATCATGTCGGCCAAGAACATGAAAACTCAAAGACATAAAGGAAAAATCTTCAATCACGAACACACCGATCAATGTGGATGTACCACACTGATAGAGCATGATCTAGAAACATCACTGAACATCTCAGGAGCATACACACCAACTTAATTCATCATAATTGCATTTCCTTCTTTCATAAACACCTGCTACAGTAATAGAATGACTGTAGGAACTCATAAACTCATAACTTTCTCCAATCTTGATGCGCACCTTTGAAACCTCTAGAAAACATACTATATAGGCTCAACAACAACCCATTAATGTGCACCTTCTGAATGCCAATGTACAAAACTTTCCACTCTGACCTTCACAGCTTCACAGACTGTCTGCAACATATTTATGATAATTTTCTCAATATCCTCGACATATACAACCTTCATAATCATTAATGCTAATAGTTTTGACATCAATGACAACCACAGAGTCCAACATTCGGATCACAGAGTGTGATCCAAAACGTTGATGCAAAAAAATATCACACAATCAAATCCAAAAATCATTCAACAATTAACTATTTTATGTGGTTTATCTAACTCTAAGTTTGTTAATATTATGTATTGTAGGATAACAAAGGAAGTATGGGTAAGTTACACAACATCTATGAAGGTTATGGCAAGGTCAAACAACCAAATCTTTTTTCGGTGGTTTTTAATTCCCAACTAGATCTCATAGACAATTTATGGTTTTTCCCTACCAATATTCAATTATCTGGAGGGATTGGCCAATGAATAGGTGAAAGTTAAAACAACTTTCCCTCTAAACTTTGGGCTCTGCAAAATCTGGGAGGGTGATCCCATACAATGTTCTCAAGATCTCTTGTACCAATTTATCTTGAACATTGTAAACAACATATATGTCCTACACATAATTGCTTGAAAATAATAGAAATGTAAAGATATGGCAATATCTTTAAGCATTTAACATTTCATATTAGTAGAACATGATACTTCATAAAAGTATTCAACAACAAATGTAATTGAATTTAAATATTTAAAAATTTTATGTGTGTGAAAGACCTTGGATATGTGACATAAACACATATTTAGCGCGATTAATGCCTTAATCTAGGGCATGGAGTCATACCAATGTAATTGAAATGCATAACAATGTTCCCCCTAACATAAAAGAGTTATTTAATGGTGAATTATACCATTAAACTCATAAATATTAACTAATTATACTTATAATATCCATGCATACATTCACACAATTTTTTTATCTTTATTAAAGCATTTAACTTATTCTTTGAACAAGAGCATTAACAAAAATTAAACATCTAAAGGAAATACAATGGAGATGAATTGAAATATATTTGATTCATTTGATTCATAACCAATGCCATTTATACAAAAGGAGAAGATTGCCTTTAGAAATATGTCATTGTATTAAAAAATGATAGTACTATCATATAAGTCTTTTAAAATTAATAAAAACAAGACTCGATAACCTAGAAAATGACTTAGACTTTTTTTTTTTCGTGTTCTATATTATAAAACTCTCTAAAATTGATCAATCATCCTGTGCAAATGACCTAGAATTCCCTTTTATATGAAAAAGGAGCAACAAGATTCAAGTCATTTACACATGCCATATTTTCATTTTACATTCATTTACATTTCAAAATACAAGTACAACAACTTGCTCATGGGTGGAATATGCCAAGGACAAAAAGAGTTATATTTAGTACCCTTAGTAATCATTTTTCCCTCCAAAAATGCCTTTGATGTGATTTTTTGGTTCTTTGTCGCTACTTTTCTTCATTCTCCTTAATGTGGACATGGGAAAGTTGAGCTGGCAAGTGAAGGGAAAAAACTTGTTGTACAAGAAGATAAAAACCCTTTGCTATCATTGTTGAAAACTTTTGGAAATGTTGATTATGCAAAATACAAAAATATGTCCACTTCACAATGAGACTTTACAGGTCAAGTATTTGATTATACTTTTTGTTCTAGGCCTCATAATCTTCTTCAAATGGCCAATTAAATGTCGCGAATTCATCCAATGAAACCCTTTTTATTATGAGAACTCCCCTTAGGTCTGTTGTAGGCTCTTCCACTTGAGGCTTATTTGTGTTAGGGGCCAAATCCCAAATAACAAGTGTATCCCATTGTGTAATTATTGTAGACCCTTGTAATGCATATATTGCATCCTCATCAGTAGCAAATACTTGTGAGTTTTTTTTCCTCACAATGTCAAATGCAATGGTTGATGCCATATCCCATTTTGGTAAGAGAAGTAAAACCACTTTCCATTACGAGCCTTCTACATTACTCGGGAGTTAGCTCCTTTTGTTTTACTTTCATGTCAACAACTACCCTTGAAGAAATAACCTCCCTTGGCAATTCTGGGGATTTACCCATTTCTTACTTTACCTTATCCTCAAATTCATATTTCTTTATCCCCCACACATATTCCTTGAATAAATTTGTCTTAACAAATGCATCATTAGTCATAAAACCTATGCAGGCCCTCTCACTAATGTCATCAACATTGTCAAGGCCAATCAATATTGCTTTAGTAACCTTGCCTTGTGGAGCTAGAACATCTCTCCCTTGGAGGTGATGACATGTTTTGCATGATTTCATCAGTTATAACTACAACCTCGTCATCAAAATCCACTGGGTAATCAACCAAACTTGTAGCTTTAATTTTCCCCCTCTTTGGAGAGGGCTCCCTAGGAGGTGAACCCAAATCAATTACTTGTTGTGGGGGTGAAAATGGAGGTGGGGATGGTGGTGCCTGCTACACAGGGGAAGAAGCTCTAGACTCCTCTGACTGAGTAGGAGTAGCTATTGTTTGATCTTTCCTTATTGTCCCCTTTGTTCTTCTTGTGAAGACATATTGTTTCTTGGAAAGTTGATAAGTAGGCCTCTCTTCAATCATAGGGGCCTTCCCCTTATCTTGTTCAATTCTCTACTCCTTGAGCTGCCCAACAACTATCAAAATTTTGCAAAATTATTTCAATTCTCAACATTTCATCTTCAATATCCATAAAGGTTCCAGTCAAAGTGGGATTCTTTTGCTTATTTTCCTTTTCCAATTTTGTAAAAGCTAGCCACTTTACCTTCCTATCCTCAACCTTTTGCAAATCAAACTCATTTTTTATAATGTACTTAGGGTAGTCAAAATTGTGCCATAATTTAATTCTTACCTTTAATGCTGCAATGAAAGCTTCAAGATCATGGTTTATGGATTTGTAGTTCTTCATTTTCAAAGTTTTAATCATTTCAAGGATATGTTTCCATCCATCATTTGTCATCACAAAATCTGAAAACACGTATATTGAGGGAAAAGAGTTCCCTTCTTCTGACCTACCAAATGTACATCCTCAAATTTTGAGTGGAACACATGTGGAGTGACATTTGTTCTATATACTCTAAGAATTGTGTAATTTGCATGTGGGATGACATCTCCCCAATTGTGATCTATCCCTAGTTTGTGCCTCCTTTCCTTAGGCCTCAAGAAATCATGTAATTCCTTATGGATTCTAGGTACATTCTTCACCAAAATCCTTTCAATTTTGCAGAAAATAAGTTGGTGAATGTTACAAAACTTGATGTATGACAATGCATATTTAAATGATCGATTCCACATCTGAACTAGAAGACACTCACCTCTTTCATCCCTTAAATTGAGTGGTAGATCTATACCAAACTCATTAATTCCATAGGCCAAAAACATGTGACGTAACAAGGAATACCACCAAAACCTTACCCCTTCACCATCCTTCATGGCTAATAGTGCCTTGTGAATAAAATTAGATAAGTATGTAGCAAAATCATATTCCTCGTTGACCCACATATTTTGAATATTTATAGCCATAAACATAAGAGATATAGGCATGTTCTAAATAGTGCCCAACCCTAAAATTTGACATAGGGTTTGATAAGCTCTTACAAAGTAGAATTCAAAATAGTCAACCCTAAAGGGATCCTTATCTGTAAATGTTAACTTCATTATACATCTTCCCTTTCTCTTTGCCATGAACATTGGTAACATTTTTACCCTATATGTTCTCTTTTTTTTTCATACTCTTTTTTTATGGCTTCTAAGTCAATCGATTTTGTGGCATCAGGGTTAAGCTTGAAAACACCAATAATCCATTCCCTAGTTAACTTAATCATTTCAACCCCCACATGCAATCTTACAACTCTAATGTTCAGATCATAGTTAGCAGGAATGGCTTTTAATAAGTCAATATCCATGTACACATTTGGAACTGCTAACTTCCCCATATCCAGAGTCCAACCATTGCAACTCGAAACCTTCAAATTCATTTTTCCATACCAATATATAAATAACTCCCAATTGAAAGCATTCCCTAAATCAACATCCTTAACAACATAGTAATAGTCAACAATTCCCTTCATTGCCCCCGAGCCTTGTATCATCAATTTTCCTTTGATTTTATCCATTGTTGAACCTGGTAATTGGGCTAACAAATCCTCATGAAGGAATATTTTAGGGGTGTAACTAAAGGTTTGAGCCTTTGGGGATGCCATAAAAATTGCACAATCTAGGGTTTTCTATAATGTAGCTTAGAGTTTTGTGCAGGGTGGATAGGTTTCTTTAGAAAAATGCACAATGACTAGGGAGATTTCAAAGTAAATTAATAGTAATTTATGAACGTCAAACCTTAAAATAACTTCTAGTAAGTAATTCAGAATACTTGACTAGCAATTTCACACAAATTCACTAGAAATTTAACACATAGGAAGCAATTTTTACTTACTAGTGTTCAGATTCTAGAAACCTTAATTCTTTTTGCTGAGAGCTTGCACTTCGCAAGAACAATCTTCAATCTCTTTAGAATGCTTCGGTAACCTCAAAGTATGCTTTAATTCTTGCTTTTATGGTGAAAAAGCTCTTCAAATTGATTTAACGGTGTCATTTCCACCATTACTGCTTGCTCATGCGAACTAGAATGGGTCTATCTACTCAATTTTGCAACATTGAATTTCATCTGTCTATCTCATGGTGATTTGGACAAGTGGATGGCTCAGATGGAGTCAATCAAGTTTGAAATACTTGAGTTAGTTTGACTACAATATCAAGCCCATAAAAAATTTCCATGTGGAAAATATTTTACAAGTCACAATGGGGCCTACCACCTTTGGAAAGTGTTGAGAAGGATGATGTGACAATCCCCCATAATCATGCATTCATGCATTGAGAAGAAGATCAAAGGTTGTCGGATTGTAGGAAGAGTTTTCATATGACGCCACATTTTTCAAATGTGTGTACTGACTAAATTTCCATGCATCTACCCGTATTTAGGATAATTTTTCCATATGCTTAATTCTCTGTGATTTTTGACGGTCAAGATAAAATCATCTTCAACAGCACTTTATCAACAAAATCCACGTGTGCTCGGATTTATGCCTTTTAATCCTCCTTCTGTTGCTTTAATTATTAATGAAATATTTCTCATGCCTTAATAGTCCCTTGGACAATCAAGATGTTGCCACTTGGAAACTTCTCACAATCCTGCAAGCATCAGAGATCCTTTGAAACAACCCCCATAGGATGGCAAGGAACGGTCGGTCCACATGGATCAATATGAAATATTAGATCACGATCCCACCATCAATGTCTTTCGTAAGCCTATAAGGTCCACTTTGAAAGTTGGACATGTGGCATCCACCCACTATCCCACAACCTTTTTTCTGTGAATATTTTATTCGTGTAGGTGAGTGGGGACGAATGAAAGTGAATTCTTGTCAAGTGTGGGTCCAAGTCGAGCCTTCTTTAAGAAATTTTAATGAATGTGCTTTCAATTGTGATTTAAGATGGGGCCATTTGCTAGGTTATCAGAAGACTTAGAATTAATTTATTTCAAACTTAAGGCATAAAACATTAGACATAATGCATTAATATTTCATGACCCACAACCTTAAGATAATAAAATATTTTGAACGAGATGTGACCAGTAATACAAGGATGAAGGGGTCGGTTAACATGCGATTAAAATGACTTAAGTTGTGACTTAACATACTGATAACTAACTCAGCAGGTCAAAGATTGATTATAAGAAAAAGGCTAAGGAATGAACAATGTTAGGGTTTAAAGAGAGTTTTATCCCTTGGGTGAACCCTAATATAGGAAACATGAAACCCTAGCCTACAAATAACCAGTGAGACTCAAGTTTTTTGAAATGTAATGTGGGGAAACACAAAAAAGTTAAAGTCCTACCAGCTTCAAACCTATTGAGGTCAATTTAAAAGTATGAAAATGAAGGAAGAGGAAAAAATTGGTACATTCCTACTCTAGGTTGATGAGGTTGTCAACTCTATCAGAAGTATTGGTGAAGAGATGAAATAAGGTATGATTGTGAAAAAGGTACTCAGATCCCTTCCCCAAAAGTTTGATGCAAAATTTTTTGTTGTTGAAGAAGCTAAAGATTCGAATACTCTAACCATGGATGAGTTACATGAAATTCTACCTACCTATGATATGAGAATTGATAATGAAAAATTTGTAAGGAAAGAGGTAACATTCAAAGTGTCTAAGCAACAAGATGATGGAGATTCAAAAGATGGATCAGATCCAGAGGAAGCAAACTTTGTTAGAAAATTATTGAGGGGTTCTGGAAAGTATAAAGGTAAGTTTCCTTTCAAATTTTTTAATTGTGACAAAGTAGGACATTTCATGGCTAAGTGTCCATACAAAGATTCTAACAACAATGGGAAGGCATCATTTTTTAAAGGGAATTTAAAAAAAAATCAGAAGAGTTCCTTTATTAATGAGGAAGGCTACTCATCTGATGATGATGACTAAGACACATCTGGGAATGAAGGAGAAAAGGCTCTATTCATAGCTATGAAAACTTTTGAAGGTGATTTATAAATGAAGTCTGAAAATGACAATGATGATGTTGAAGTAGATCTTGTGGAAGAATTGATTTGTGCTGGCAAAGAAATTAAAAGATTGAAGAAAATGATTACTAAAGAAGTGAAAGCTAAAGAAAAATTATCCCAAAATCTTGAGAAGGTGGAGAAGATGGTCATTAACTTGAAGATTCAAGTGGAAGAAGCAAAGATGATTGGAAAATTTATGACATAAAGGTTGCTAATAAGAGATAAGAGTTGGAGAAACTTGAAGTAAAGATTGTGTCATTAATGAAAGATCTTGAAAAAGAAAATCATCAACTAAATTTAAAGTTTTGGAAGATAACTAAGATCTTTGATCAAATAGTAGAAAGTCAGAGATCGTTGCATATCAAAATTGGCATTGGTTTTTCTGATATACAAAAGAATAAGGTGACTGACCAATCCATGAAGTCAATTACTGAGATTTTGGACGAGAATGACTTCAGAAGTTCAAAATCTGAATAGGTTGTGGCAACCAATGAAAGTAATTTGGTGAATGATAGATTCACCCAAGTGCACAGACAAAATAGAAGATCTAGAAGACAAGATTCAAGAGGAAAAAGATACAATACTAGGTTTAATCATTCTTTTTCTAGCTACTATTTTAATTGAAATCATTTTGGTCATAAGGCTATGAATTTTAGAAAGATTCAAACAAGAATAAATATTTTGTTAGCAAAAATGTATTTGCACCATTGTTTGATTTTACTATTATTTGTCACAAATGCAACAATTTTGGACATATTGCTAGAAATTGTAGAAGCAATTTTGTGAGTTCTCTTATGTTGTATACATAAGGAAATAAGTTAGTGTGTTAGAATAGTGAAATGAAAAAGGTTTGGAAGAAGAAACCAAAGGAAAAAAGATAAGAGAAATCAATGGTGGCTCAGATTGCATTACATGCCCAAAAGGAGAAGGATCTATGGATCATTGACAACAGATGTTCAAGTCACATGAATGGAGATAAGAGCAAGTTCATGCACTTCAAGAAATTTGATGGAGGGGTTGTAACTCTTGGTAACAACTTAGTTGATAAGATTATTGGTAAGGGTATTTTGAGTCTTGATGATGGAAAGACAAAAACTCATATCACAATGTCCTGTATGTAGAAGGATTGAAGCACAATCTTCTGAGTGTAAGTCAAATGTGTGATACAGGTTATAAGCTCTCATTCAGTGCTAAAGTTTGTGAAATTAGAAAGACTGGTACCAATGAGTTAGTTGCAGAAGGAAGAAATATTGACAATGATGTGTATCATCTCAGTGAGGTCAATGCTAAAAGTTGTTTTTCCATACAAAGAGAAGAGAGTTGGATCTAGCATAGAAGATTGGGACACATCAATTTTAATGATTTTGTAAGGAGTAGTTCAAAAAGAATGGAAAGAGACATTCCAAAGATCAAGAAGCCTCCATCTACGCATTTTAAACCATTTCACGAGGGAAAACATACAAAGATCAACTTTCCTACTAAGAAATATTTTACAAAAAAGCCATTGGATTTGACTCATACAGATCTATGTGGAAAAATGAGTACAAAGAGTGTTCAAGGTGACATGTATTTTATGATGCTTATTGATGATTATTTTAGAATGACTTAGATTAATTTTTTGAAAGAGACATCAATTTTTTTTAGAAGTTTAAAGCATTTAAGGAAATAGTTGAAAATGAAACTAGAAGAACTATCAAGTGTTTGAGATCAGACAGAGGTGGAGAATTCACTTCTAACATGTATGATGAATTTTGTGAGATGCATGGGATCCATAGATAATTTTTCACTCCTAGAATTCCTCAGCAAAATGGAGTAGTTGAGAGGAAGAACTAGACTATATAAGATATGGCTAGAAAATTTTTGAGTCAAGCAAAATTGTTGGATGTGTATTGGAGAGAAGTAGTTCAGACAACATTTTACAATTTGAATAGAGTTCAAATTGAACCAAATACTACCAAAACACCATATGAATTATGGAAAGGAAGATTGGTTTCAACTAGACATCTCAAAATATTTGGAAGCAAGTGCTACATCAAGAGGGATGAAGAACATTTGGGTAAGTTTGATTCTAGATTCGATGAAGGTATTTTTCTTGGTTATTCTATGACAAGCAAGGCATAAAGATTCTATAACAAAAGGTTGAAAAGGATTGTGGACAATGTTAATGTAAGTATTGATGAAACAATATAGTCTAATGAAACTCTAATGAAGAAGATAATGAAGATTTAATCTATAGTAGCGATGAAGACTCAAAGAATATAGTTTCAAAGACTCCAGTTACGCATGTTTAGAAGAACCATTATAGAGATTAAATCATAAGAGATAAGGGCAGTGGAGTTCAAACCCAAAGAAGAATTGAGAAAGTAAATGAATAGGTACACTTTTCCTTACAATAAAAAATTGAACCAAATTCTTATACAAAGGCAAGAAAAGAAAAGGGTTGGATAGATGCTATGGAGGAAGAGTTAACTCAGATTAAGAAAAATAAAACTTGGGACTTAATTTCGAGACCTAAAGACAAAAATTTCATTGGTACCAAATGGGTTTTTAAGAATAATTTGAATGAAGATGAAAAAGTGATTCGAAACAAGGCTAGATTGGTATGCAAAGGATATTCTCAAGTTGAAGGAATTGATTTTAAGGAGACATTTTCTTCGGTAGCAAGGTTAAAGCAATCATAATGTTTTTGGCATTATCAACATTCGAGAATTTCAAGGTATATCAGATGGATGTCAAATCTACATTTTTGAATGGAGAATTAGAAGAGGAAGTCTACATTGAACAACCGGAAGGGTTCCACTGTTCAAACAAACTAGATTTTGTGTGTAGACTAAATAAGGCTCTTTATGGACTCAAACATGCTCCTAGAGCATGTTATTTTAGATTGGATAGATATCTGCAACAACAAGGTTTCAAGAGAGGTAGTGTGGACAACAACTTATACATAAAAATAAAAGGTGGCCAATTACCGATTGGTGTTGTTTATGTTGATGACACCATCTTTGGAGGTAGTAGTGATGCTATGAGAAAAGGATTTCGAGATGCAATGAAAAAGAGTTTGAAATGCCAATGCTTGGTGAGTTGTATTTCTTTCTTGATTTTTAGATCTCTCAACCAAACAAAGGTATATTCAATTTTCAGAACAAGTACATAAAAGAGATGTGAAAGTTTAATATGGAAGAATGCAAATTGGTGAGTACACCTATGGTTATTGGGTGTAAATTGAGTAAGGATGATGAATCTGCTTTGGAAAATTAGACTTTGTACTATAGGTCTATGATTGGTAGGTTGTTGTGTGTAACTGAATCCATAATAGATATAATGCAAGCTATAGGGATACCAACTAGGTTTTATGTAGCACATAAAGAAAATCATGACAAGGGAGTTAAAAAGATATTTAGATATCTAAAGGCTACAAAGGATTTCAATTTGTGGTATCCTAAGAGTGAAAACTTCACACTAATTGCATACACAGATGCAAACTGGGCTGAAAGCATAGATGAACAAAAGAGTATAAGTGGCGAAGCTTCCTTTCTTGGTGATAGTCATGTATCTCGGTTAAGCAAGAAGCATGATTCAATTTTATCTACAACAAAAGCTTAATACATTAGACGAGTTTCATGTTGCACTCAAGTATTAGAGATGAACCAGAACCTAAAGGAGATGAAAATAGAGCTTGATGAACCCATTTCCGTTTTTTGTGACAATACTAGTGCTACAAATATTTCCAAGGATGCATTCAAGGATAAAACATATTGCAATTAAGTATCATTTTCTGAGAGCGAAGGTTGTAGACAAAGAAGTGAAGTTGGAGTATATTGAGACGAAGGAGCGAATTGTAGACATTTTCACAAAACCTCTTCCCAAGGAGACTTTTGAGTATCTCTATCAAAATTTGGGAGTGGTTGCTCCCTCCTCTTGAATAAAGAGGAAGTACATGTTGAGGGAGAGTTTTGACTCCCTATCACAAGCATTTTTTGTGGTCTTGCAGAATCATTGTCAGATAGGAAATGACATAAGGGAGATAGAAAATAAAAATGAAAAGAGGAATGAATTTAGAGGAATTCTAAATTCTATATCTTCCAAATGAGTGTTTCCCTTTGCCATTGTTGTTAAAGAGGAGAAAGGAAACCAAAATGCTATATATTTTAAATGCTTAGGAACTTCAGTTGTATCACATAGGGGGAGTTTTAGATTGGTTTGGGTTGTGTTGGTGTGCTAAGCATACTTTTGTTGTTTGCCATCAATGACAAAGGGGGAGATTTTTAAGCATATGTTGTCATTGATGTCAAAGATATAATGTTAGAAGTATGATGTCAAATGTGTTTGCTAAAGGTTCAATAGATCAATGTGAATTAAATGTAATTAATTTTGTCATGTCATGTCTAAGCTTTTGAAATTAGGAAGTACAGTGATCAATTGTAGAATGTTAATATTATCATTACTGTGAAGAAGGCTACTTGTAGTATGCTTGAAATATCATCTTGTAACTATTTCAGTTGTTAAAGGCAATCTGAAAGTGTTTGCAGTAGTATTTTGTGGTTTCCTAATCATGCACTATATTATATTATCATAGTGTTTTGTTTCATATTCTACAATAGTTGAATGTTATGGCTTGTGGCTTGGAACTAAATTAAAGTTACTCATGGTGTATCAGATTCCAGAGTTTCAAAGGTTGAGCTTCAATAAACAAAAAGTTAGAAGTAACAAAGTGTTGTTTGTGTTGGTTGGCTGATTGTGAATAATGTCAAAGTGCTTGTGCTAGAGAATGGAAGTGTGCACTAGCTGGAGGAAGTGTGTGAAGATAAAATATGACTAGTTTAAGATCACCGAAGGAAGCACATAACACCATCCGACATGGACGATAACACAATTGATTTAGGATTGAGCCAACTACACATTTCATATCAATTTGAATTAAGGTCTACCCTTAGCCAACATGACTAATTGTGGGTATTGTTAAGAGGTTCTTGGCCGACATGAGATATTGTTAATATGTTGGATTGTATATATTATGACTAGGATTCATTCTAAGTAAAAAAAGTGTAGTAGGAATACTATGTAATTAGGGGTCCTTTAATGCAAATATGAGAATAATGTAAGGGGATTTGCATTCCAATCATTGCGTGCCATTATCAGAAGATCACATTCCATGTAGGAGAGTATATAAAGGTTGATCAGATCATATGAAAGTTGTGTTATCAATCTTGAAGGTTCACAAACCATATCTCTATAATCCGATAGGACTGGTGTCTTGCCTATTAAGTTAGTGCTTAGATATTTTGTTGGGGATTGGTGTCTCCAATAGGCTGGTGCCTACAAACACAATTGGGGATTGGTGTTTTTGGTAGGTTAGTGCCTACTTCATGATTGTAAGTGATTCATTATTTTGTGAGGCTGGATTTGGATAGTAGCTCCAAGCAACTCTTCTCACCATGGTTTTTCCCATTTTGGGTTTCCACATATATTTGGTGTTCTTTCTGTGAATGTGTGCATTTGTGTTGTTTAATAGTTAAGAAAATCAATATGTGCTACTTTGATGTTTTTGAGGTTCGTGTTTGGAGAAGTTACTAATGGTAATTAATGTTGAATTAAAGAGTTTTTGCATATATTGATTCACCCCCCTCTTAGTATATTATGTGCCCTTCAACCTTACATTCCTTACAAAAATTGGGTAATTTTCCATGGTTCAAGTTCGTCAAGGCCTTCTTATTGGTAAAAGACTTCAAGATTTGAGTTTTTCTAATCTCAAGTGCACTAATTGTGCTTGATCTAATATTTTTGAGCACATTTCTTAAACTTGCCTATGATCTCAAAGTGCTTAGAAGTGACTTTCACTCCCTTTTTCTCATTTGTATATCTAGATTTTAAGTTGCCAAAGTGCTCTAGTTGGAATTTTGGTAGTTGGCCAAAATATATTGCTTTTTATTTAATACTTTTTTAGAGTTTTCATTTTTCTTAACATGCAATCAAAACATAACAATTTCAATAATATGAATGTCTCTCTAAAATTTTAAACCAATAAAAAAAATTAAAAATTAATTCGAGATGCATGCTATATTATTTAGAATTGAAACACCTCTAAAATTTCTCACACACTAGGATAGATGATGGTAAGACTTTAAACATCTCTAAAATTTACTAAACACTATTAGTGATAGACATTCCACCATAAACCAATTAATTGGCATTTAGTTAATACCAACAAGACCTCGTCAACAATGCACATCTCTCTTCTAACCATGGTTGATTCATAACATATAATACTTCCTATTATTATAAGGTGGATGAAAATATCTAGTAGCACCTTAAGATATTACTTTAGTTGATGTGTAAATTTACCCATATTAATGAAGATATCATGATTTTACAATACTATGGAGGTATAAACAAAATTCAAATTATGATATTGCTATCAAGATTCAACCATGTAGTTTTTGAGTCAAACTCATTGACCCATGATTCATGAGTAGTGGTTCACAAGAACCCATCTCTCATGATAATGAATGGTCCACTTAGCACTCATTACATCTAGGTGATGCTCACAGAGGTGAAGCATTGGTCTATCCCGAGAGGTCACCCATCCCACTACTGCTCCAGCTCAAGCGCGCTTAACCACAGAGTTTCCCCCAAGGTTAAACCCACTTAGCTTGCTACCCCATTTGCAAAACCTTCAACAAGTGTCATGCCTTATGAACCATTCACCTAGATGCAATGAGTGCTAAGTGGACCATTCATTATCATGAGAGATGGGTTCTTGTGAACCACTACTCATGAATCATGGGTCAATGAGTTTGACTCAAAAACTACACGGTTGAATCCTGATAGCAATATCATAATTTGACACGCTATGGAAGAAACCTCCTACTTATCAATTAATGAGCTAAAGGGGCTCTATAATGAATGGTTCATAAGGCATAACACTTGCTGAAGGTTTTGCAAATGGGGTAGCAAGCTAAGTGGGCTTAACCGGGGGAAACTCCGTGGTTAAAGCTTGAGCTGGAGCAGTCTGGGATGGGTGACCTCCCGGGACGGACCAATGCTTCACCTCTGTGAGCATCACCTAGATGCAATGAGTGCTAAGTGGACCATTCATTATCATGAGAGATGGGTTCTTGTGAACCACTACTCATGAATCATGGGTCAATGAGTTTGACTCAAAAACTACACGGTTGAATCGTGATAGCAATATCATAATTTGACACGCTGTGGAAGAAACCTCCTACTTATCAAAATTCAAATTGTCAATAGGCTCTTGGTTTATTGGTGTGGTTCTAAACGAACTTATTAGGGATCAAGTTTTGTTGAGTGTAAGGCCTCAACATCATGTTGAGATTGTGCCTCACATAAATTTGCGAGAATGAATATCCCTCATTCCTTAACTCTTAACCAAAAAGATTTCAATCTAACAACTGTACTTCCATATCCAATAATTAATTTTATATCGAATACTCCACCGGAATTTTTTTTTTAACAAATTACTTCTGGATTAGACTAACCTCCATTGAAGGTTCGGAGTTTTATGTCTCGATTCAGTATTTGATTAAATCCAAAATATCAAATGAAAGAGCAAAAGGCTATTTAAAATACTCATTGGCATCGAAGAGTAGTCTGATTGGAGTTGTTAGGGCTGTACAAATAGCATTTGATGTATCATCGGGCAAATCTTATAGGAGGGTTCTACTCTCATGAAGATGATGCATAAGACGAAGATGAGCAGGCCAGTTGAGGCTTTATTCAAACACGAAGAGAAACAGGTACCAACTACAAAACACCCATTATTGTTTTTACTCACTCAAATCAACACCCATCTTCTCTCTTTATCTTTCAGCACGCTCGTAACGATGCCCTCTCCTTCTCCTGCTCCTCCTCAGTCTACAAGCCCATCGGAGGACACAAACATCGAGAGGGCTATACTTCAAATGACAGAGAAATCTGATGTTGAACAGTTTAATAAATTCATTTATACTCTCTGCAAATCGGGCGAGGCAAACAAAGGGTGGGAGGTTTTTAATCTGGCTAAAAGTAAAGGGTTTTCTTTCAATGTCAGAACGTTCAATTTGCTTTTGGATGGTCTTGGGAACGATGGGGATTTCTCTACAATCGCTTTGCTTCTTGCTGAAATCCAAGAAATGGGAATTGCTCCAAATGTCTATACTTATAATGTTATTATAAATGCTTTGTGTAAGTGGGATCAAATTCAGGAAGCACATAAGCTCTTGCACACAATGAAGGATACTCATTGTTCTCCTGACATTGTTACATATAACACGCTTATTGATGGGGTCTGCAGGAAACATAGAACAGATGAAGCTTTGGTTTTAGTATCCAAAATGATACGAAACGGCTTTTCTCCAAATATTTTTACATACAACACCCTAGCTAATGGTCTCTGCAATGTGGGTAAAGTAAATGAAGCTCTTAGACTGGTGACTAAAATAAGGAATGCTCGTTGTTGGCCAGATACTGTTACATACAATACCCTAATTAATGGTCTCTGCAGCAGAGGTAGAATCGAAGAAGCTCTCAAATTGGTAGCTAAAATGGTACATGCACATTGTTCTCCTGACATTTTTACATACACCACCCTAATTGATGGTCTCTGCAAAGAAGGAAGATTGCATGAGGCTTTCAGATCACTGGCAAAAATAATACAAGATGGCCTCTTGCCTAATGTTATTACATATAGCACCCTACTGAATGGCCTCTGCAAGAAAGGTAGACTACATGAAGCTCTTCGATTAGTAGCTAAGATGAGGGATGCTCATTGTCCTCCGGATATTGTTACATACACTATCTTGGTAGATGGCTTTTGCAAGGCTGGGAAAATTAATGAAGCCTACAATCTGTTTCAACAAATGATAAAATTTGGTCCATTTCCGAATGTAGTGACATTCACAGCAATCATTGATGGACTGTGGAAAAATGGCAGGATGGACATGGCTCAGAAATGTTTCCATGATATGCTCAGAAATGGTGTGCAGCCAAATCTGATTACTTATAGTTCTTTGATATGCGGTCTAGGCAAAATGCATGAGATGGGAAAGGCTGAAAATCTGTTTAAAGAGATGCTAAGTAAAGGCTTCTCTCCAGATGTTGTTGCCTATACCACCTTGATTGCTGGTTTATGTCAGGTTAACAGAGTAAGTGAAGCATACGCACTTCTTTCTGAGATGGAAAACAATGGGTGTGCTCCCAATGTGGTGACATACAGTATTCTGATTTATGCATCCTGTAGGACAGGAGAATTAAAGAAGGCATGCGAAATGTTAGGGAAAATGAACAAAGGGATTTAAAACCTAATGATGTAACAAACATAACAATCATTGATGATCCTTTCTAGGTGAGGGATCTCGGAAGCACACATACTCTGTTAACCAAGGTTGAAGATGAAGACTTGGCTCTGGATGTGGTCAGCCATACTGCCATTGATTAATGGCTATTGCAATATCAGTGAAATGGACAAGGCCCTAAAATACTCTGTTAAATAGGGTTGAAGAAGAAAACTTGGCTCAGACCGTGGTCAACCATACCATTTTGATTGATGACGATTGCAATACTGGTGAAATGGACGAGCCCCCAAGTCATTAATCAAGGCTGAAGATGAAGACTTGGCTCTGGATGTGGTCAGCCATACTGCCATTGATTAATGGCTATTGCAATACCAGTGAAATGGACAAGGCCCTAAAATACTCTGTTAAATAGGGTTTAAGAAGAAAAATTGGCTCAGGCTGTGGTCAACCATACCGTTTTGATTAATGATGATTGCAATACCAGTGAAATGGACAAGCCCCTAAGGCTTGTAGAAACCATAGAAGTGGCTCGCATTATTTCAAGTATTGCAACTTTAACGTTACTGATTGACACTTTTTGCAAAGAAGGCAAACTTATCATTGCTTTTTTGGTGTTGAATGAGATGAGAGCAAAGGGTTTGATACGAAATGCTGTCACACAACAAGTTGTTTTTCTGCATCCACAATTTGCTAATGGATCTGTTCAGTTTGCTTTTGTGACAGGTCCATGCTGGTCAAACAGAAAAAATAAGGAATTTTTGTAAATGGTGATTCTTTTACTATTTCTAGGTGAGCATAATTCTTATGCCTTGGTGACTGTTAGACATATCAAGGTCACTCTAATCAGTATATTTATTTATTCAGTTGGAAAATTGACATGTATGTATTTGTCACTTTGTGTCAATGTTCCTCATATGTAGAACCATATTTATGTACAATGACAGGAGAGTTACATAGACAATGTTATTGATTTTATTTTCTAGCTTCACAAATTCCAAACATTCATTGTAGTTTGGAATGAAGTGTACTTGGATGGTTCTCTCCCAGCATTGAAGATTGTCTCTTGTTAACAGGTTGCAATTCAATGCAATTTCAATATTGCGTTTAAAATTTTATCAAATGAGGTTAAAGCATTTTCATAGCTTAGGGTTAGCATAACAAGCATGAATTTTGTGGTGATAATTGTGTAAGTGTCTGTTACATTCAGGTCATCATATTTGTTGATAGCTGAAAATGAGGCATCGTCAGGGATCCCATACTCATTTGTAACAAACAAGAAACTTAACATGGCCAAACTATAACATTTGACTGTCCATAACTGTCAAGTTTCTATCAAACCTATCTTTCAAAATCTATTACATGGGGAATGCATGACATTCATTAAACAAACACAACAATGAAATTGGAAATACTTATATGTATAAATATGCATGCTAAAATGCAGGTCGGTATTTGAACATCTATTTTCAAATACCAACTAAAAATAAAATTGCTGTAGTGATCTGATGGTAGGAAGCACATCATAACAGTCAATAATTTGTATTTCCTGCTGTGACTGGATTGTTTGCCTTGTTATCTTCATCCAAAATATGATTCACAGATCTGAGTCAGTCTCAGATTTTTTTCCCATTCTTCCCCATCAGCAAACATGTCCATTAATATTAGAGAATATCCAATCTGTTTAGTCCTCTTTGTTTGAAGCACATCATAACAGTCAATAATTTGTAAATAAAATAAAATTGCTGTAGTTAATTGATCCGATGGTAGGAAGCATGTCATAACATTCAATTATTTGTATTTCCCGCTGAGACTGGATTGTTTTCTTAGTTACCTTCATCCAAAACCTGATTTACAGATCTGAGTCAGTTTGGGATCTTTTTGCCCATTCTTCTACATTAGCAAGCATGCCCGTTAATATTAGGGAATATCCAATCTGTTTAGTCTTCTTGTTTTGAGAAGGATCATGAGAAACTGAAATCCAACTAGTCTATCTTCTGGCAGAAGCAGTTTTTGACAATTAATATTATCTCTTGTATGATGAAGTTTCTGTTCTGTGCAAATCTTCAATCCAAGAGGCAAATGGGTAATTTAATCAATTATTGAAATTGTTGGGCATGGTTGTTCATTGAACTCCTAAGTTACCGGTTCGGTTTTGGGTTCGAGAACCCGGTTCACCGGTTCGGGATTTTTTTTTTTTGATTTGGGTTCGTTTTGGGTTCAGTAATACAAAAACATATAAAAATCAGAAATATATACAGATTTGCAGCAGTAATTAAGTTCAGAATACACCACCATATTAATAGTTAAATAACATAGCAAAAATGAAAAATACACCACCATTTTATACTCAAATCATCAAAGTTCAAACATAAAAATGTAAAGTGTTTACAATCAGCCATTAATAATTAATAATTATTGATCATTGATCAATCTGAGTCATATGGGTCATCAAAAAAAGCAGCATCATCATCATCATTAGATGCTACATTATGTGTAGAACCACAAATAGCATTAGTTACACTCGCACAAGCACTGCCACTAGCACTGACACTACCACTCTCATGCTCAGCGGTTGCTTCAGGCTCATAGTCATCATCATATCAAGTGCAGCTAAGTGACTTGTGGAAGCATCCAAGTCAAGCTGCTCTGGCTCAATATCCCACCTCCTTGTGTCTCCTTCTTTGTAGGAAACTTGCTTGTGTGTAAGGAGGCGCAAGTTTGAATGCACATACACCAAGTCCTCTGCCTTTTTCGAATGTAGCCTATTGCGTTTTATTGAGTGGATGAAGGAGTATGTGCTCCAATTCCTCTCAGAAGAAGATGAACTAGCAACCTATTAAGACCAAATTAAATAGTTAGGAGTTACAAAATTTAAGTTGATTTAACTAAACAAAAATATTAATTAATAATTTAATATAAATATAAATTTAAAATTAAAATTAAAATTACAAAATATAAAACTTACTTGGGATAAAATTTTTATTGCAATAGGTTGGAGGTGCCTGTATTCTTGCCCATGGAAGTACCACCAACTATGAGCATCCACCCTAACCTTGTCTCGAACAGCATCAAGATTATGATCAACAGTACCAGAGCATGCAAAAGCCATGAACTCAGCCCTCACTCGATCACGTTGGTCACGATCAGTGAAGAGTCTACGAATTGCTGCCTTGTACCCTTGACCCACTTCAACATCCCTATATGGAGCAACTCTTGCTGAAGCAGAAAGTATCTCTGGACTATAATATTTGGGACTCAATGCAAAAGCAAGAAGATGCAACGGAGTGGTCATTTTTTTCCATCTATCAACAATGATTTCTTGTAGCTCTTTGAAGAACTTTTCTTCGGGATCTTCCTCTTTTGCATTGATGATGATTTTCATCTTCTCAATCATTGAGTCGATACCATCATATACTTCACCCAAACAAGGTCTATCCATGTCAGTGTAACCGATTATGCTCAATATGGGCTTAGTGAAACTGACGAGATACTCAACAAGGTCCCACCAACTGTCATCTAGGATCCTTTGCTTGATCCTATTTGCCCTTTCACTGGTAGATTGCCTCCATATGGCCCAATTAGGGCTGATTACCATTGCAGAGAGTGCCTCACGAACCTTTATAAGGCGTCTCAACACAATTGTGTTGGAGGCAAAACGAGTCTCGGCAACCTGTTTGAAAATCAAAATTAAAACTAAAATATAATTTAAATTTACAAAATCAAAATTTAAAATTAACAAAAAATTAAAAAATTAAAAAAATTAAAAATATTGAGAATTAACTTACCTTCAACAACTCCAATTTTGAGAATTGTCTAAATATTACTTGTGTCATATGGTGGTTGGTGACAAACATTTGAATGTCTTCGCCCTCAGCATACACCTGTTTGATCCATTCAATTTTGGATCCAATTTTTTGCATTAGATTAAGGGAGTGGACAGCACAAGGTGTCCAAAAAATGTGTGGATACTTCTCCTCAACCAATAACCCAGCAGCCCTACAATTTTTGGCATTATCAGTTACAACTTGCACAACATTTTTATGGCCCACTTCTTCAATAGCTTGGCAAATGATGTTAGCAATAAATGGACCATCCTTCACCTGTCCTTCACAATCCACTGCTCTCAAAAACATTGCCCCTTTAGGGGACACAGCAATAACATTGATCAATGGGCGATTTTTTGCATCTTTCCATCCATCAGAAACGATGGTCACCCCTGTTTCGATCCACGAATCCCTTATGGGCTTCAAAGAGTCTGCTACATGTTTCACCTCTTTCTCCAATAAGGTGCAACGAACCTTCTCAAAACCTGGGCCCTTATACCCCTTTGGAGCCTCATTAATAGATTTCACCATTTTTTGCCAATATGGTGAACGAACAACATTGAATGCCAATCCATTGGCATAGACACATCTTGCTATGTCTTGATCAGCAATCTCTCTTGCCTCATTCTGAAATGAAGCTTCCAACGGTCCCTTAGATCTTTTATTTGAAGAGGGCGTGGTTTGCTCTTGAGGGATGTCCATAAATGGATGGCTTCCTGTAGGTGGAAAATAAGAAGGCGGTGTAGGGGGTTTCATGAAACGAGATCCTTTCTTCAAAGGATGGCTTGTTTTACCACTGGCTGCTCTTTGGTCTGCCTTTTCTTGCTCAGCAATATATTTCAACACTATATTATCTGGAATGCCTTTCTCATCTTCACCTGGACAATTTTTTATGCCTGTTTCAGAGATCCCACACAAGTGCCCTTTCACTCGACTGTATGAGCTCGAATACTGAACATGGCAATGACTACAAATCCAAACATATCCTCCACCACCTGGAAGTTGTTGAACCATTTCTACATATTTCCAAAGGGGAGAGTTTGGGTTTGTTTTGAAACGAGATTGGCTTGAGCCTGAGGAGGTACCGGTTGCCATTGTAATATGGAATACCTAAGGCACAACATATTGAAATTTTGGTATTGATTGATTGAATTTGAAACTAACAGACTTAATTAATTTCAAAAAATGAAAAAATTGAACATGTGTTATAGACATTTAGAGGAATGAAAAGTAAAACAAAACTAAAACTAAAAAACAAAACAAAAGAGTTGAAGTCCATTTGTTTAAAAAAAATGTAAAAAAAATAATCAAAAAACTTCAAAAAACCTACCTCTTTTGAAGAAATCTTGCTCAATGATCTTCTTGGCAACGAATAGGCACTTGCAAGTGCTTAGGAATAGCACAACAACCAACTTCGAACAATCTACAATCAACCTTCAAGTCTATTCAAGCTTGTGCAAGCAAAAGAGAAAGTTCAGCAATGGAGGCAAAAAATCCTTTTTTTTCATTCACAAATTGGTAAATGACTATCACTTTACCTATTTCATGTTTTAGAGGCACATATTAGGGTTGGAAAGAATAAAAAAATATTTAAAAGTCAACAAAGACTTAAAAAATTATAAAAAAAAGTCAAATTTGTGCTTTGAAGTCTGCCTGGGCACGAAATTCTACTCGGGTTCGAACCGGGTTCGAATTTGGTCAGACCCACAGTCCGGGTTCCGAACCCGGTTCGAACCCACAGTGCATTTTTTCGGACCCTGGGCGAATTAGGGCGAACCGGACCTGAATTTCGAACTCGGATCGAACCCGGGCCCCCCAGGGCCGAACCCGGTAACTTAGTTGAACTCTATAATGATGGAGATTGCATGCCCTGCAATTTTTTACACTATGTTTTGCACTCAATTTAACATGGTTTTAACTTTAAGTCCATTTAGCACTATCTTAGCCTTAATCCTGCTCTTGGTGGCAACATGGGCTTTATGTTTCTGTATTTTCAAAGTCTATGCTATTTGTGTTGACCCAATGCCTTGCTGTCATTCTGAGCCATTTTTGGACTTGCTGTACTTGGATGGTAGCACGACGCACTAACATCTTCTGATTTTGCAGCTGTACAGTAGCTATTTCTTTCTGAATCTACTATCTTTCCAACCTGAGTATGTGAATGTAACTACTTTCAGATCCATTAGGCGAATCCCAGCAACTAGTTCATTTGGCATGCCTCTTCATCTTTTCTATCAATTTATCTTTTGAATGACTCAAGCAATTGATCTCTTTATCTGGCATTCTCTGGGCTTTGGAAATGAATACAACACTCTTCATCACATTTCTAGCACTCTTGAGCATTTGAACTACATCCTTGCATGTCCAGGGTTGTCTTCTATAAGCTCTTGCCATTGTCGAGGACACACCTTGTGATTGTAGCAGTTGCCATCTCCATTCCAGTGTTGCAAGTGACATTGTTCAAAGGTTTTTGTTTCATTCTTGTTATTATTGTTATTGTTGCAAGTTCTCTTTGTGTTCATAGCACCATTGTTGGCACTTTGAGAGCTCCATCTCCTATTTATCCTCACACACACCAGGGTGTTCTTCTCCATAGACCAGGGAGTTAAATCGGTTATAGTTTACTATTATATTGCTGTTTTAAGTTTTAGACACACATAAGGTTTAAAAGCACATACATGAATCCAACTCCCTCAATTGGCTATTGTGGCGGTTGAAAGACCAACACAAGGGCCTGACCATCTTGGCAAGCTCCTTAAGTTACACATGTTCTCTCTGTCCCAATATAGGTATTTGAAGTCTCTTGAGCACGTAGAGGTTTCTTACTCTCCCTATTTTTTATTTATTATTTCAATTTGCTTAAATTCGTTAGTTTAAAGTGATTTCTAGCTTCCTATGCATTTATGGAATACTTGCTCCTTATGTTCCCTATGTGTGGAGCTGTATAGGATCTGGAAACATTTTTGATTTTTGCATGAGCTGTGAATGACAACACACAGGTCAAACAATAGCGACAACAATGCATTGCGTTGGTGCCCTGCCCAATGTGCTTCTTAGGTCACCTTCCAGGTTCTTTATTATTTTATCATTTCTGTTCTACAATCAGTTTTCTGTTTCTATTTTTGTACCTTTTGTCATTTCCAATTTTCCCTTTTCTCATAGCCCAACTCAATCAATGTAATGTAAAGTTTAACATAGGCTTGAATTTATATTACATTTTGGTGAATTTGCAATCTTTTCTTTCTTTTTCTATTCTTCCAAAAATCAAATCATAATGTTTTTATTTCAATTTTTTTTTTGTTCAGGACGCTGCTCCAAACCTTGTGCTATAATCCTGAAGGAAAAAAATGATGGCCTTCAGCTGAACTTGTCTACATCTTTCTTGAATTTTCTCTATTTTCTCTATCTTCTATACTTTCTCATGGGTTCTTGTACTTCCTCTTGGGATTCTCTACATGAGTACATCATGAACTTCTTGTCATTTTGAGCCATTTTTGGCCTTGCTGTACTTGGACGCCAATGTGACATGCTAGCATCCTCTGATTTTGCAGTTCTACAGTGACTGTTTCTTTCTAAATTTGCCACCTTTCCAACCTAATGAATTTAACTATTGTTGAAACTGTTAGGCGAAATCCCAACAACTAGTTCATTTGGCATGCCTCTTCATCTTTTCTATCAATTTATCTTTTCAGTGACTCAAGCCATTGATCTCTTTATCTGGCATTCTCTTGGCTTTTGAAGTGAAAACAACACTCTTAATCATATTTCCAGCACTCTTAAGCATTTAAACATCATCCTTGCATCTCAATTGTTGTCTTCTGTGAGCTCTTGCCATTGTTGAGGATGCACCTTGTGAAAATGGTGGTTGTCATTTCCATTCCCAGTGTTGTAAGTGACATTGTCAAAGTTTTTGTTTCATTCTTGTTATTACCATTATTATTGCACGTTCTCTATGTTTATAGCACCATTGTTGGCACTTTGAGAGCCCCATCTCCTACTTATCCTCACTCACACACACTAGGGTATTCTTCCCCGAAGACCAAGGATTTAAAACACTTATAGATTACTATCATATTGTTGTTTTAAGTTCTAGACACACATATCAATCCAACTCCCTCAATTGGCTGTCCTTGGAGGTTGAAAGACCAACCTAGGGCTTGACCACCTTGGAGGCTCCTTTGCAGTCACACACATTCTCTCTGTCCCAGTGCAGGTATTTGAAGTTGCTTCAATGGTTGGAAGTTTTGTACTCTTACTCTTTTTTTATTGATTATTTCAATATTTTGCTTAAAATCATTAGTTTACAGAAATTTCTAGCTTCCTGTACATTCTTGGTATGCTTTGTAATCTTGTGTACAGTGCAGCTATTTAAGTTGCTTGAATGCATGAAAGTTTCGTATTTCTCTTTTTTAATTGATTACTTCAATATTTTGCTTAAAATCATTAGTTTAAGAGATTTCTAGCTTCCTGTACATTCGTGGTATAATTTGTAGTCTTGTATTGCATGCCTTTATCGTGCTGTGTGCAAAGCCTTTCAGATTCTCAAGACATTTTTGAGTTTTGCATGAGCTGTGAATGACAATGCGCAGGTTGGACAGCTGCACATATTGGACAACAGTGTATTGCTCTGGTGTCCTTCCTAGTGAGTTTCCCAGGTCACTTTCTAGGTTCTTAATTATTTCAGCATTTCTGTTTTGTAATCAGTTTTCTGTTTCTAATTCTCTACCTTCTGTTATTTCCAGTTTAACCTTTTTCCCATAATCCAGCTCAGTCAATATAATGAAAAGTTTAACATAGGCATAAATTCTCATTTACAGACTCAAATGGTGATCTAATTTAATGTTTCTCGCCTCTCGGCATATAACTATTCAGCAGCCATCTCATGCGTGCTTTAAACTTTCCAATATTTATGTCACGACCCCTGACCACAGCCTACACAGAAATTAACCTGATCGCAGCCTGCACAGAAATTAAGTCATTGCTGACCCAGGGAGACTTCTTAAGGATAGTTGGAAATTACTAAAGGAAATGTTAAATATAGCGATTCCATATTTGACATAAGGAGGTGCTAACATATGGGAGACTTTAACTAACCTCTTAATGGGCAGCGATTGGGAATAAAATAAATTGTTTAAACAAAAAGTCATAACCTTTGGAAGGGAGATGTCTCTTTCAAAGGGTGCATCATTTCATGGAGATATGAGGATATATATAAGAGAGGTAAAATCATTTCTAAGAGGGCATCAATTTGGATCAAACAAGCAAATTGGAAAATAAAAAGAATTAGAAATCAGAATAAGAGATCTATTGGAATAAATATTATTAGCAAGAATATATTATTGGGAAGTTAGTTAAATATAATTAGAAATAACTATATATGTATGAGATCATGCAATAGTATTATTTGCAGAAAATTAATGATCTGTGTAAATAATCTATATGCTTCTCTTTATTATATGCATAGTAGCCGGGAGACGCGTCTCCTGACCCCAGAAACGCGTCTCGTAGACTGGTGCACGAATCCGAGTCTGGTACTGTCTCCTGAAACGTTTCCAAGCGAGTGGAGACTTCGTAAAAGTTTCCTGGCGTCTCCTGCGGTCTCCTGCTCCCAAAATGGCGTCTCCCCTCAGAAAACTTGATTTTTTTAACATTAAAAATTAAAATTTTACACTATTGCGGTAGTCAAAGTCACGATTTCTATTTGGCATGAAAAACATTAAAAAATCAGGTGTAAAACTTTGGTTAAAAGTTAAAACTTCACTTCATGGCGATTTTAATTTTTATCCATACTCAGCTGCATACTCAGCAGTCGCAATTTTTGTAAGGGAGGAGCTGGAACTTCTTGCTCAGAGCCTGTGATTTCTTGTTGCCTGTTGGAGCCGACACTACTAGACGCCATTTCTTAGACGCTAGACTCTTGAAAATCGCGATTTGCATCTCTACACCAAGGCCCAAACTCAAACGGCGTTACGACAGTCTCTTCCAAGTTCCAAATATTTTAAAATTTATATTTATTGTTTACTATTTTAATTTGTTTAATAGTTTAAAATTTTAGATTTATAATTTTATTAATTTAGTATTACAATATAATTTTATTAATTCAGATTTTCTATATTATTATTGTTTACTATTTTAATTTGTTTAATAGTTTAAAATTTTAGATTTATAATTTTATTAATTTATTATTATAGTATAATTTTATTAATTCAGATTTTCTATATATTATTAATTTTTTATATTAAAAAAAAAATGGCGTCTCCAAGTACCCCCGTCACCTATTTTCAAAAAAATGCCGTACCAGTACCGGTACCAGTCTCCCGTACCAGTACCAGTACCAGTCTCGTGGAAACTATGATTATATGTGATAAAGGATTCGTATAATAATCTGTTTCAAATTTAGAGAAAAGGATTGCAAATAGGGAGGCTGATCAACCTTCCGAGTTCACAAGAGGTGAAGGAAGACTAGCTTTCATGCTCTTATCAAGTACACCACCCCAAGATGGAATGGAAGACCAGCCTTCCATGCTCTTGGGCTTGATCAAGGAGGACAACCTGCCTCCAAGGTGGACTAAGGGATGGAAAGGCAATCCACCTTCCATGCATTCGTAGTACAAGGGCGACCAACCTTGAGACTGTGGTTTGCAAGCATTTCAACGAATTCCTAATTAGATTATTATGAGAATCCACAATGGAAAGGCTATTGCCTTAATTAGATTTTGATGTGACTAATGTGCATAGAAATCATGATGTTTACTAAGGATTAGTAATATATATATTATCATGGCTTATCATTTAATGTCAGTTTCTAGTGACTAATACTGTGCAGGACCTAAACAAGGATTTATCTTATAGAGGACAATTTAATTATTCTTAAATATATGTCATTTCTTATTTTGATTGGAATTGTGGATTTAGGGCAAAAATTGAGGAATATCCCAAAAGGGGACATTATAATTTAATAACAAATGAATTCAGGATAAGAGTTATAGCAATTTCCATTCCATCCTTCACCTTGTAATGGAGCATATGTCAATGTTTGGTCCTTAGTAGCTCTGGTGGTCCTCTCTGATGCATTTTGTCCTGTCTACAGCACTGATAGTGTAGATGCCTTCTAGTGCAAAAAGTCCCAGTGCTGTTGGAGAAAAATGAAGTTGCAACAAATCATTTACGTTCAAATCACTTAAGCCCAAGCACTTTCTGCGATTTTCTCTTACATGTAGATTATTCAATGCAAGTTGGCTTCCTTTCCCTAGAAAGATCCAGAGAAAAATCTATTCCGAGGCTGAATTTTCTACGAGCTGATGGGAAGGAGAAACCAAAACTCGATAAATTGAAGTTTGCTCTCAGATCAAAGTCATTTGTAAGTATATTGTACAGAAGCTTTCAGTATGGCCTTTCAAAGCTCTAATGATATCTGGCAACAAAAATAGAGTGCAGTATCCTTATCACTTGGGCAATGGTGATAGAATTTCAGTGGCTGGGAGGTACAACAAGTAATATTGTAAGTTTAGGAGAAAACTTGTTTGCAGTATCAAGGACTTTTGATGCTGCAGAAGTTTATGCATAAACTTGTAATTTGTACCATTTCCTTAAAATTCAAAGCCAGCTTGCCATAGCAAATTGGACTCTGGTAGACTTTTTGTTTTGACGGGTTCTTGAGAAGATTGGGAATGGGGATCTAAACTCTATAGTTTGCTGGTAGGTTCCATCTAGAGGGCAGGGATGCTATAAGAATTTGCCCCTTCAATGGCTGCAACTATTCCCTTTCTGGAGAAACAATTTGTTGGAAGATAGCAGAAGTAATTTGACTAGCATCTCTAGGATGAAACAACACATCACCATCTAGTAATATTTTTCAAGATGAATATTTTTTGGCTATCAGCCACTTCTGATTTCTTCTTTCCATTGTTGGCAGTATGTGACAGTTTCTTTCCTTCAGTCCTTGAAATGGTACATGTATGATTAATAAAGGAAGGTTTCACCAACCCAGATGCAAAAAAGGAAGATTTCACCAATCCAGATGTTAATATCTGTACCGTACTAAATTAAACTCCACTTAAGTCGATGCACTATTAAAAACTGACAGCTGTTTAGGGGTTTAATACCAAGCTACCTATTTAATTCTGGGAATCCTTCTAAGGATTGCATTGAATTAGACTTTTGATCAGTGTAGGAGGTCTACTTATTGCTAGAAACCTGCCTAGGGGAAGCAATCCTAGATGTTCCACAAGATCCTGCTCATCGCTACTCAGATATCTAAGAGAAACTGTGACTATGTCTGATCATTTCCACAAGCTTTGTAGTTACTTGAAGGTGCAGACGCCTCAGGAGTGCTTAATTTCCACCTGGCATATTCCTTGAGCTTCAGTTCTGCTCGACTTTCTGCCATGTCTGATATCCACTGCCTGCACCTTCCAAACACCCCTCTTCCATTTTCCTGCTTGCTGGATTTACTTCTCTGCTCTGCTTTTATACTGACGTCCCTCTGTTCATTACTGCTCAAAGGTCCCTTAATGTCATCTCCCTGTCAAAATTTCTGTCCGAGATCTACAAAGTGGTTGGAAATTGACTCGTGTATCCTTCATACCAATTGTTCTGGACCTGAAAGACTTTCTTAGAGACTTCAGGCCAAGTGGGAGACAAAGCTAAAAACTCAAAATAGCAAGGCAAAGCCAAGTACCCAAATTATTCCACATTAAACATGTATTAAGTTTGTCAGTCTTATCATGAATGAAAGTCGACTAAAGAGGAGTCCCACAAGTAGTCTTGTTAGAGATACATATATGCTATAGAATTAAGAAGACCAGTTGCCTCCATAACCATGGATTCAAAAAGACTAGAGACTGAGAACGAAAGGAATCTCCATCACTTGTCACTACATAAGAGTGAGAAAGACCAAAATGAAAACAGGAGATCAAACTGATTTCATGCACCTTCTCTCTCTCTTCGCGTGCGTGTGTTTGTGCCCATCTTTGTCTCTGTATTTCCCTCCCTCGCTCTGCAATATGGTGTACTGAATTGTCTTCAAGTAATCTTTAAAGAGATACATTTCCATCTCTCTCTCTCTCTCTCTCTCTTTATCATGTGCGTGAGTGTGCATGTACATGTCTCTATATATCCCAACCTTAAAGGTCGAATACAAGTGTACATGTGCCCTCCCCCCCCTCTCTCTCTCTCTCTCTCTCTCTCTCTATGTATATCCCGACAATAAAGGCCAAATTCAAGTGCACATGTGCATGCATGAGTTTATGTGAGTGTGTGCGCACGTCTCTCTCTCTCTCTCTCTATATCCCGATCTTAAAGGTCAAAGACAAGTGTGCATGTGCATCTCTCTCTCTCTCTCGCACACGTGCACGCATCAATCCATATATAAAAGGTCAAATACAAGTTTGTGTGTGTGCCTCTCTCTTTTTCTCCCTTTAAAACAACTTTAGCATTCCCTTGCCCAACTCATCTCTGCAACCCAATCACCAATCATGAAGGCAAGACTAATCACTAACTATATAATAATAGTCTGGGAGATGCTTAATTTGATCTGCAATCAAGCTTGCCCAAGAGTTATGATGAAATTGTATATTTCAAAACCTTTTGACAGATGCAACTGCGACGTTCTACTGCAGCTAGCATGAACATTTTGTTTTAGTAAAGACATGTGGGCTGGATAAAAAGTTGCATAACTTCTGCTTTGATATCGGTTTCTGTTCATGTGTAACAAGGAGATCTTTGCCAATCCTCGAGAGACTTGAGACAGGAGCATCCTTTGTCCCTCTAATTGTTTACGATCATGAGTGGGATGCGATTTTTTTAAATGGCACATATGCATAACAGATGAAGCCAGTAATGACTATGCTGAAGGTCTCTTGTCAAACTTTGTGTATATTTCACTCTTATTTATTTGATTATTTCTAACAATTCTAAAGCGTTTACTGAATATTAGGTAATTTTTTTCCCATAAATTCAAGAAATTTGCATTTATTCATAGTCAGAATCTCTCATTCACTGTCAAACGTCAGATTAGCTGACTGATCAATGCCAATAATTTTCTGTTTATGGCAAATTTTTAGTGAAGAAGCACTTTATACTCTATGTTTTGGTTTGCATGATACCCTACTCAATTTAAGTTCTGCCTATGTTGTTTATTCAGATACGATGCATCATATCCTACACATGTTGGCTTGCATGCCTGCTTACTCATCTTAATTCCATACCATTATAACACGTTAAAAATCTATATTAAATGTTGTACTCTATAACGCTTGCAGTCTTGGGAAGCTTTGAAACATTCATTTCTTCAATGAATAAGAGACAAACCTCTGTTCAGAGCTCCCTCTGTTCATATACGACCTTAACTAACTCATTGATGCAAGCCATCTCTACTCTCTAGTGATTCTGTCAGATAGCAGTACAATGCATTGAGAATCTATGGCTAAGCAGTTATCACTTGGCTAATCTTTATCTAGTTCAGAGATACTTTCTTGAGACAACACTGAATGGCTGCATCAAACATGTTTTCTGGAGTGTACTTGACCTTGGAGCCCATGTCAATCTGTTTTTGTTTGAAAATGGCACAAGTTGAAGAGATTCATCTGCTTTCTTCAAACTCTATACAGCAATCGGGATGCAAATTAACAGTCTATCATATTGTTTTGGCTCTCAACACGGGGATTGTTTGATAAATATTGTTCAAAACCAAAGTTGCATGGACACGGATACGAATACGGTATCGGATATGAATACGGCCATTTTTTAAGGCCCCCAATATGGATATGGCTGGATACGACATTCATAAAAAAAGAATACACATATATTTTCTAAGTTATTAGAGGAGATTTTCATTACTTTAAAAGCAAATAAGAAAATATAAATTAAAATAATATTAATAATTTAGTAAAGAATAAATAGTTAAATATATATTAATAAATTTTATTTATATTTAAAGAATAAGTTCTATTTTTTTAAAAATCTCTAACATTTAAACAATATAATATAAATATAAAATTATAAACAATTAACTTTTTTAAATTTGTAAAAATTAAAACACCAAAAAAATAGTAGTTGTATTGGAAGAAGACTTAGAAAAGTGGCTTGCTGAAATAGAAAAACATTTCATTTGTCTTCTTCATTGTTGTATGTTTTATTTATATAAGTAACAAAACAAAACAAAAAATTGCATGATTGAAGTTTTTTAAGATAATATTTTGAAAGATTCGCATCAGCATTTTTGAAAATCAAATCACATAGTATTCTGGGCGGCTGGAAAATCAAGGTTTTTTTGGGCACGTGTGGGTATAGTATCCAATGCATATTGCACAAGTATCCATATCGGATATGGGGGTACGCGTGCCCGGGGAGGGGCAGGGGCGTATCTGGCTACTCTGTTCAAAACACGTGATTGCAGGCTTCTAAATATTTACCCATATATTTCGGATTAACTACTGCACCTTATTCTTGTGACTATTGTTTACCCTACTAATCCTATATTTTCATCTCAAGTACGACCCAAAATTTATAAATAAAAACTGCCCCTGTATTATCAGATGTGATAGTTAACGTATTACCAAGGTGAAGCCTCACATTCATAAAGACGATATACTTGGCTTTGCAAGTTCTGTGCTGACCCACTGAGTTGGAACATTTTAGTGTGGTATTTCTCAAATAGCACATTCGCCAGTTGAACACTATTGGCATATATATATATATATATACCCTTTGCTTCAAGTTCATGCAGTATAATGAGTGACATGCAGAGATCATCAAAGTGAACCAGCTACACTTGTCTCAATATTATCTAATGGGCTTCATTTTCTGCAGTACGTATCATGATATATCTATAATCATCTGATATTAGAATCATATCAAATATGAATCAATCTATCCGTGTAATTCAGACAAATAATTCTAAGTATACCTACAAGGAATGCCAAAGCTGTGACCAACCTGGATGGCATTGTCAATGGCCCAACAGTCAATGTGGGATAGCTGTAATATTGTTTTACTTTTCAATCTCCCAAGCTGCTCTTTCTACCAGTTTTTGATACAATGTACATGTGCATAAATTTGGGCATCTTCTCCATACCATAACATAAGCTTAAGCTCACACCACCTAGCAATGGAAAGAGGAAAATGGGAAAGTATAAAACCTGAACAAGTTTGTGTGTACTATTTAATCAAGGAGAAATGAGGATGAAAAACATGCGACAGTGTGACACCCTTTATTGTCCAAGGTGCAAGCAAGAGTGAAACACTTGAGCACAATAAATGAAAAATTTACACAAATGAAGGCAACAGAATAAACAAATTAATAATTTTTTGGCAAGCTTACCTCCAAAGCAACTAGGCAGTTCTGTGATTTAAACAGAGAGAAGAGAGTTTGAGTACACGTGGAATGAAAAAACACAGATCCATAATTAAACAAATAATATAAATACAGACGTAAACAAAGAGAATAGTGATCATGGTATCACGAGGTACCGGAAGAAGAACATCAGTATGAATTATAAACGAGAATCAATTGATTGAAATGATGGGAGGCATTGTTTTCTATTTTTATGCTTCTCAGCAACTTACAAAATAGGGTGACTCATTAAGTGCAACCTTCATATCCAAAGCACAAGTAATAATTGCAACCTTCATATGCAAGGCACAATTAATAATTGCAAACTACACATTTAAGGCACATTTACATACACAAATAATACAAGCTACACATCACCCAATGGTATACCACAATTATGGTTAATTCAAAAGGATCGACAAGGTGATTTTTCCACTCTTAATGTTCCCTATGGAACACAACTGAGGGTGAAAAAAGGCGGCTTTTCAAGATGAACCTTGTGAAACAAGAGAGTCCTTAACATTCTACCTACTGGCATCTCTTGACCGCCCAAAGAGCTTTCACAGTTTTATAAACTGAATCTATCCACAAATCTGAAGTTGATCATCTTTTCCATTTGCTCCCACTCCTGTTTGTCCTTGACATCTACGTGTATCCAACTCTATAGCCATGACAATAATTTATCCATTGATTTCTACTATGGGAGGATGATGGTGTAATCACATACCCCCTATACTCTGTAGCTTCTTTTGAGGGGGTATGCGATTAGACACTTAAAATATCCTAATTACCCCTTAGAAATATCTCAAAACAAAAAATTGAGGGGCCTTCCATACTTATCCTAGTTGCCATCCAAATTAGATAATAGGAGAATCAATCCACCTCAATGCATGCATAATTGGAGTCAAAACATCATTTACAATTCTTGTAAACCTTATCTTTCCAATTAAGCTTGTCATTGGCAATCCCTTGAAATTTATTTATCACTCTTTTCAAAACAAATTTACTAGGCCAAAACTAACCTTGTTTTCTCGTGGAGTTAGTTGATAAACAATTATCATATTCATACTCAAATTAGGTATATGATAAACATACTTAATTGTGATAGACAAACTTAAATGTGTCACCACCTAGCACAATATCACCACTACCAACAAGAGAAAAAGGAATCATCTACTATGAAAACCTTTCCATCATCAACTTTACAAAGCTTTTGGAACAAATTCCTATCGTTGGCCAAGTGATGCACATGTAGGCAAAATCTATAATAATTTCACATTTGTAAGCTTGAGCATGAAAAGTATGCGCCATAAGAGCATTACTCTTACCCTTTAATTTGCACTTCATTGATGTTGCTTAAGCTCAACTCCATGCATACACTCCTTCATCTTCATAAGGTAAGTATCTACAATATCTTCTAGCTTTCTACAATAAGTATATCCCTTGTGCCTGCTCGAACTTTTATGTCTAATTTTTTTTTTCACCTAGATACATTTTCTTATGGATATTCTCAATTAATTTCTATAAGATAAATCTATTGGGAAGGTGTTGTACACCTTACATATTAAAATATTTTATATTTTGTAATTGACAATATTTTTCTAGAGGATGTTGTATTTGACATTGCAATGTATTTGATTTGGGTGGGGGGTGATGGTATAGTGAGCACATGGTCAGTCGGGTCCATTGGAGGAATGCATTTACTGTTTTGGGCTAATGGTAAAAGACATTCAATATTGTAAAAGCATTTAATGCTTGGGTTCACACGATGCAACACAACTTTGGGAAGAAGGTTCAGAAGTTAGTAGCAATCACATATTGGCAAAAATCTTCTAATAGTCACATGGTAACAATAAAATTGTACTCTGCCTATACCTTTCCTCATGCTCGCCGCAAGGGCGCTACGACTTGGTGGAAGAATGCTCTCCTGGATCACCTTACGGTGGGTTCTTCTTTGGATGTTTCTTCTGAGGTCGACCCTCATGTTGCTACTCCTCTCCCGGACCTCCCTTCCGAGGAACCACTTTTGGACCGATCTGCTGACACTGTTGTGCCTGACCGAACTTCAGCCCTCGCTGTCACTACTCTGTCTGACCCTGTCTGCCCTTTGTTGGGAGCCTTTATTGTTCCGTTGGTTGATTCGATCTCTGTTGTCTCATTGCCGACTCCCCCGCTACTTGGTGGCTCTTCTCCTGTGGTGGCTGGGGTGGAGTCGCTCCTCTCACCTTTCTCTTTGATTCCTAATTCCAAGCCTCCCTGGTCGGTTGTTCTTCGGAAGAAGAAATCTGTGGTTGCTTCTCGGCCTCGGGTTCGTGGAACCAGCTTTGACCCCTCTATGTCTAGGGTTGCTTAATTTCTTTGTTTTTCTATAGCTACCAGTCAACTATTTCTGTAAGTTCTTATAGTTCAAATTTTGTTTTGAACTATGTTTTCCTTTGGCCCCTTGGGCCCTTTGTGAAGGGTACAACACCCTGTAAATGCTGCTTATCATTTCAAAAACAATAAAATTGTACTAGTCACATGTCCACAAGAAACTTCTAGTAGGTAATAAATTTCTAGCAACCCTTCCTCTCATGTTATAAATAAAGGGCTTGGGTAAGATGCTATTCAATCTATCATCTTGTACTTGCTCATTGTGAGTGAAGCTTGGAGCTTGGAGCTTGGATTGGGTTCCTTGTTGAGATATTGAGGAGTATGGAATGGGACATGTGACTCTCATTTCTTCTTGGCTTGATCTCATGGGATACAAATAATGATTGCTCATTGCTACAAAAGGTCACATCCTATGTAGTTTCTCCTTGGTTGAGAGTGTTGATCTCCATGCTAAGGCTCATAAACTAATATTGTATTATGACTATTTTTGTAGACATAAATACATTGGTTTCAGTGCTTTGGAAGCTAAGCTTTTCCTAAAAAGGTTTTCCTAGGGTATATCATTCTCTCTCTCTCTCTCTCTCTCTCTCTCTCTTTTGTGCAATTGTTTTTTCTTTCTTTTTTGATGTGTAGTTTAAGGTAAAATATTGCTAGAATTTATAAATTAGTGATACAACTATGGCATATTTCCTCATTGGTTTAATGTGGAATTATTTCATACTATGGTTAATATAGGAAACTTTCTATATTTTCTTACATATAGTATACATTTAGTACTATAATTTGTTTATGATTTTAGTACTAGCAGTGTAGATTTTTCCTTTCAATTGGTAGTAAAGCCTAATTTAGGGTTGGAGGGGAAGCCTTTCTTGTATTAATATTTTTCAAGTGGGATTTGGTTGTAGTTTATCTTTTTTCACAGATAATTATGGCAAACACTTATAGAACCAAGGAGTAGAGGATCAATCATACACATATGAGCTTTGGGTCTTATGATGGAGGATTTGCTTGATCATGGTAGGATTATGGATCTTGTTGTAAGTTTTCTTGGAGTTCACCCCTACATTGTTGGATTGATTTGAGGTGGCCTAGAGCTCCTATTGGTAGTTTGGATGATATCTTAGCTAGGTGGAGGTATGGGTTAGCCATTTGGTGATTTGGAAGCTCTTAGAACATCCCTCAGATAATTGGTCACACAAAGGTTATGGAGTTGGTTATATGGTGACCTAGAAGCTCTTAGGCAACTTGGTTCTTTTGGTTGCATATATTAGATGGAGTTATTCCTATTGCGACTTTAACTTGGAGTTGCTATATGCATATACTTGGTGGAGGTTGTGTAATTGATCATATGGTGGCTTGTAGCCCCTGGATAGCCCCTTTGATGCATGTACTTGTATGTTGTATATTCATGATGTTTTGATCCATGTGTTGTAGATTTGTGATATTTTATCATTTAAAATATGAATCCTTGGTCCTAGGATTTGTGTTTGTTTTGAATATGCTAATGCATTTAGATTTGCATGGATGCCTTTGGCATGCACAATTTTTCCAGGTTATATGTTAAATCAATTTTTTTGTGAGATTATTGTTCATAGTGTAATTGTGAGGGTTGCTCAAATGGAGACAATTTTAGTTTTACATGTATGCTTTTAACATGGTTGGTTTTATAGGTTTTTTCTCTAAATTTTGTGGTTTTGTAAAGTTGTGAGAGATGAAGCTTGAGATTGTAATTCCCAAAGGTTGCTTGGATGGAGATATTTTCATATTTGCATGCATGCATTCAAGCATGGTTAGAGGCTTGTTTATTAGTCTTTGGTTCCTAACTTTTGGTTGTCTTGGAGTTACAATTTTTTTTGGCATATGGAATAATATGGGTGTTTTGTATTTGATGTTTGTGCCATAAGAATAATTTGCATGGTGCCTCAATTTTGTAATCACCAATGGAGGTTTGAATCTATTTTGGGTCCACATGTTATGCTGAATCCAAGTTAAATCTGAAGATGATGAGATGGATAAAGATAAAAATTAAAATATTAAAGATAAATGCAAATAAATAATAATTACCTTGTGTTGTAACCAATTTTTTTTTTTTTGGCATTTTGCTTAAATTGAGCTAAATCATGTAAAAATACCGTCAAAAGTTTGTTTTAGGTCAAACCAAACATAAGGTTTTTGTGGGTTTCTCTCAAAGAACCTATGGTTAACATTATGAAAAATTGAAAATTAGGGTTTCATACCCCTATTTTTAAGGAAACCCTAAAAAATAGGACCTTCCCGAAAATGATTGAAAATGATTTTGATAGGATTAATTGACTTCACGATCACACTGATTAAGTCAGAATCATCAAAAGATATGTTTTGCTCTGGTGGGTCTATTCTCGTTTTTCAGGAACAAAGTTAGGAGCTCTGCAACCATTAATGGCAGATTGGCCAGTACCAGGTGCTGAAAGCTAAACTTCAAAAGCTATAATGAAGAAGCCATGGTGGAAAAGGTAAAAAAGATGCTGTTCAAATGAGGGAGATTCTCAATACAAAAAAAACCAAAATTTGACTAGCTCTGGAAAGTGGACATTTTTCTATCAAGGCAAAACACAATCAACAGTTGAAAAAGGCGCCCCTCTTGAAGAAAGGTGCCCTTGGACCTTAAAGGGAAAATGTAATCACCTGACATCTTCAAATCAATCGTCTTCTTCACCTTTGTGTTGGCTAGACAATGCAACTATCAACAAGATCATTTGATTCAGGGATCACTGGCCAAACGTCAACGAAGTATAGAGAACCTGCAAGCAATGAACAAAGCAAATTAGTGAACTTCATGGAAAAAGCGCCCCTGCTAGCCAAGGGTGCCCCTCATTTCAAGGCATATGATGAATCCATCAACAACTACTCTATACATAACATCCGTTTAGCTTTCTCCTAGCTACGTGATCAATCTGACAACATGTTCACAGGACATGCCAAATGATCACATGTTGAGATCAAGTAGAAAAAGCCACAACAAAAGACCAAAAGGATAAGCTAAGAAACTGGCTAAGTACAGAAGAAAAGCACCACTCTTGAAGAAAGGCGCCCTTTCTTTGGAGCATGCAGATGCAACCTGATTGCTCACTGACCTCCAGGATGACCTTCTCAGCTATGATCAATCTCGACAATGAGACTGTCAGCAAAAGAATTTGACAATTGAGTAATCTGAAGACAAAGATCAAAGCAAGTAGTTTTCAACATGGAATTACCAGTCAACAAAGCTAAAAGCGCCCCTGCTGGCTAGGGGCGCCCTTGAACTTGAAGGGAATAAACTTACTGTCTAAAGCTGAGAAGTCAACCATCCTTTCCAGGAATGAGCTGGCTACTTGATGCATTGTC
Organism: Sequoiadendron giganteum; assembly: GCA_007115665.2. Lineage (NCBI taxonomy): Eukaryota > Viridiplantae > Streptophyta > Pinopsida > Cupressales > Cupressaceae > Sequoiadendron > Sequoiadendron giganteum. The sequence goes on along the minus strand of CM021103.1, from coordinate 113,597,311 downwards.
AAGCAGAGTCATCCGACTCGTCAATCAATGGGAGCATCAAATCAAAACACAGAGGGTCTAAAAAGGCCAAAACGAAGAACAATTAATGAAATTTAACTAAGGCACAACCAAAAGCGCCCCTCTTGAAGAAAGGCACCCTTTATTTTGGATGCTCAAACTCAATTTTATGAGTTAATCTCTCCCAAGCATATCTCTTCAGTATGGTCCCATCTTGACAACATATCCATTAGCAGCTGCCAAAGATCAACGAAACAACCAAGAGCGAAGATCAAACAGAGGCACTTCAGTAAGGAAAAATGATAAAAATTGTTCAAAACTCAAGGACGCCTAAAAGGTCAAAGGAAAATATGTTGACTTGAGTTAGCAAATTTGGAGGCAAAAAAAGGCTAAACACTCCACAATCAGTGGAAATCAACTTTTAGAATTCCAAATCAAGCTCAATCATGAGTTGGATGCCCAATTGATGCTTGCAACTCCAAATTGACATATCAAAGCATCTAGGCATCCATTCTTCATTATTTCTTTGCAGGTTGAGGAGCTCAAGAAAAAATATTTTTCTTCTCCAACATTTTTGAAGATTTGACAGAGGGGTTTTCACCATTTTTCATATTTTTGAAGATCTGTTGCACAAAGGGACTATTTATCAGAGGTTGCATCAAAAGGCATAATTCTTCCAGATTGATAGTCGATAACTTCCAATCTTCTTCTTGTCTTTTTCTTCTTTCCTTGTCTTAGATCTTCTTGCATGTTCGAGAAAACGACAGATAATCACAGATCTGACCAACTGGGTATGCTCAACACAACTTTTTCAACAAAACCCACATGTTGGATTTTTCTAGAAAAAGTAGCCTTGCTGCCCCTATTTTTTAGGCTTTCTGGAAAAAGTCATAATTTTGAAAAAATAGACAAACTGGGTTGTTTAGCTCCGAAGCACAAACAAAACCCATGTGTTGGATTTTTTTGAGAAAAATCACTTTCTGGGGCTCTTGCATGTCATAGAAAAACTCGTTTTGTCGAATTTCTGACGATCTGGGTATGTTTAGAAAATCATTCTCAACAAAACCCATGTCTCAAAATTTTTCATAAAAAGTTGCCCCTATAGGGCTATTTTTAGTAGTTCCAGAAAAGTTATTTGAACAACATCATGTGCACAGTCAATCTTCAAGGTTTTCAGAATGCAGTTCTCCCAAGACGAATATAAGGCCAAACTGGTCTTACTCTATGATTTTCTGAAAATGACTGGCACCGATCCGCATTGGGCACACCTAGAGGTCAATTTGGACATATTGACAAGAAGAGACACAAGTCCATAGGTTCCATAATGGTTTCACATCGTATATCTGATCGCCTTCCAAGGCCAGTTTAGAGGATTGTAACCGTTGGAATTTTACATATGTAGCAAGTTCATGTGCATTTCTCACAACTAGAGTGTTCATGGTGAAACTTCACGGTTTCATCATCAACCTTCGCGGTTTCATCATACAACACTTTTCCATTGAGAAGGATTAAGGAAAATGTCAAAAACGTAAAACTGCAAAAGAATGCGAAAGGTAGTCATTCCCAATACAAAGCCGCCATCGGTTAATACTACACTACCTTCCATGTCAAAGTGGAAACACAAAGAAAAAATAAAAAGGAGTAACCCTCATAGGGGAAGCAGAATAAAGGAGATTAACACATCAAGTTGCTAACAAGCGGTAAGCTAACAATTGACAAACTTGTAACGATCTCCGTATGAAGAAGTCAACAATTGAATAGAAGCACCGTTGACCAATGGTGATGAGGTGTCAAACACCTCAAGAAGGATGTCCTACCCTCCAAAGTAGCAATAACTATGATTGAAGTCAACTTGATGCCCCTTTCCAAGTTGACTCTAGATCTCCATAGATCATGCATGTCAGATCCCACTAATCTAGGATGTCTAATTGACTCCCATGATTTGTGGATCTCAGATCTCCATTAAAGATGGATGTCTATTTTGGAGGCACATTTGTAAGTTAAGTTCACTTTTAGTTAGGTGTTAGTCAACTTAGGTAGACTTCCAATTTGACTTTTGTTTAGTTTCAATTAACTAAAGTAGATTTCTAGTTAACTGCTTGCTCACCTACTTTTAAACATAGGAATAAATCTTGCTGATTGGCAAGAACTGATTGTTAACTCAAGGAGATTTTAGGGTTGCCTACTCCTTTGATTTTTTATAAATTAGAGCCTTGGGCTCATTATTTGTTAACCTTTATTTACTACGTGAAATTGTTGTGCCATTGTTGCCAGAGTTTGCTTGTTTATATTTGTTCACTCTTGGATGAGAGTTTGTTGGTTGATCATAATTGTGCATGATTTCGTGCCTTTGCTGTCCCAACCTTTGTAATTCTTTGAAGAAACTTGAAGAAGAAAATCAGATGGCGCATGCTTGTTTGATCTAAATATTTGAGTTCTTTCAACGTCTTGTTCTCAATAGTGTATTGTTTCAATCTCCTCCTCGGACAGGCATTCCTCCTCCTTGGATATTTTGCTATCAATTACTATCGTTTGATGTTGTTTAATGAGTTGTCTTTCAGCCTACACTTTGGACAGGTGTCATCACCTCCTCGGGAATCCTATTAGCCAAATCATCGTACCTTGTTATTTCCAGTAAGCCATTTCCAAGCCTATACTTCAGACAGGGGTTCATCCTCCTTGGCAAGTCTTTGATCCAACATACCGTAAAGAGTGTTCACTTGCATAAAACCTTATCCCAAGTGTATATCCGAGAGTTTAGAGCCTCGGCCATATTCTACGGAGATAGAGGATTCAAGTGATCCCACCCATCCATTTTGCTCCTACACACCCTTATGCTCTGTTTATCTTAAGGAGGTAGGATATTTTATAAGCTAGTTAGTCATAGTTAAGATTTGCGGAAACCAAAGAAAAGCTTAACTACAACGCATTGTGTTTATGCACCCTTGTGTCCTACCGTTGAGTAAAAAAGATAGGAACCTTCGTACACCTTTTTTACGTAGAACATCAACAAAGAGAGATCTTCCTCTCTATAATTTGAAGAGAAGTACTAAAACACTTGCAATAGCTGTCTGTTTCCAATAAGCACTCTAGAGGTGCTAATTTAAACGCCAACACTTTTTTGACGCCCACCGTGGGGCAACGAGGCATAAAACTTGAAGAAAAGATTAACGCTTTTATGACACGAAATGGGCATCTGATGTCCTTGGGCTCTAGTTGAACAACCTGATCTTTCTCCAGCAACTCTCCAACCAAATCTTACATTCATTGAAGGAGAGCAGACGAACATCATCAGTTGCTTGCGTACTTTCATCTTCGAAAAGAATACATCACTAGCTCAGTGGAGATCCACAACTATTAGTCTAGATGAGGAAGAAAGAAAGGTTGATCTTGCAGATGAGAGATCAGTGTTACCACCACCCGCGTGGTAGTAAGCATCCTAGCTGACCAAGTATACATACGGAGGATAAATAATCCTAGATTTCAAGAAGACATCATAGAAGTGTTTGATATAGAGCAGATCTTTGAAGAGGTTCCTGCACAATTTTTAGAAGAAAAACACCAAGGACCTCCAACTCAAGCAATGTCAGACAACGACCTCTACAATGACAATGCCAACAACAACGACATTGGCAACAACAACGACAATGGCAATAATAATGGTAACAATGGCAATGGCAACAATGGAGACTATGACAATAGACACAACTTGTTCAACAATGGCCATAATGCAAGAGCTGTGAGATGTCCAACACCTTTGCCATGGGGTAACAACATGGCCCCTTGGCCTTGCAAGAAAATCATGAACTTCCCAAGGGATCGTGAAAGTACTTCCCAAGATTCTTTGGCGACGAGGCTAAACACTTTGATGAGCACATATTAGCATTCATAGCGACTTTCTCTGTTTTGTCTGTGCCGCATGAAGATATCGTCATTCGACTCTTTGTCAAAACTCTTGAGGCGAATGCTTTTGATTGGTTCCATCACTTACCATCAGGAGCCATTAGAAACTAGGAGGACATGAGCGAGAAATTCTTGGCAAGATTCAAGGCCGCCGAAGACAACCACCAGTTATTTTCCCGGTTATCAAACTCTAAGATGGAGCCTACAGAACCAATGAGGGAGTTCGTAGCAAGGTTTAATAGCCTAGCTACACATATCTCTCAAACACTCAACCCATCAGATGAGATTCTAATGAGAAGCTTTGTCAACACCCTTCCCTTAGAGATAACCTTTTTCATCAAAGGAAGCCACAAAGAGGACTTGCAAATTGCACAAGAGAAAGCTATCGAGATCAAGGATCACATGGTGACCACGAGAAAGATGAAGGGCAATGCTATCAGATTGCTGGTCCAAGCATTAGCAGATCCATTGCTGCAAAAGTTAGCAAATGAAGTGACTATCTTTAAAAGACAGTCACCCAATCAAGGGCAACAAGCACTTCCCACACCACTGTCGTATCAACAAAAACAATACCAACCCCAACAATAGTACCAACCTCAACAACCGTACCAGCCAAAGAGGAATAATTTCCAACCTTTTAATAACAACTACAAGCCTCGAAATCAAGGACCCCCGCAAAGAGGAGCAGAGGCCGAGAAGTCTAATATGTTATGTTGTTTCCATGATACAGACGAACATACCGGATCCACATGCCCTGAGAATCAAAGATTGTACCACATCATGGTATATGCCAGAGATTGAGCACAAAGCTCAAGTTTCGTACCTTCAAATGCGAATGTTGCTCCACCATAAACATACAACTTCAATGGCAACTCCACAATGGGATACTTTCATAGCGAACCCGAAAATCAAGAAGAAGAATACTACCGTCGGTACTCTCTTGCTGTCAACCACGAGAACATGTCGACACTTGTGTTCACACGCGCTCAAAATTTCAAAGCACAAAAAGAAGAAGATGAAAAATGGAAGTCAAATGAAAAGGGAAAATAAGCTTCCACTTCTAATCCCAAGTCTACACAGGAGAAAGGCACACGAAGTGCTCAAGATCCATCCCCGACGAACTTTGACATTGTGACATCTATGATGAAGACGAAGGTACAAAGCTCATAGCTGGAGTATCTCCAAGATCATCTCGATCAAATGGATCAAATTCTCAAAGTAGTACAGAAGCAGGCTATCATCTAGCCTAGGTTGCTAGAATCTTTTGTACCAGCAGGAGAAAAGCCAAAGCCCTTCTACATATCTCTGTATATGGGAGGTTATAAACTCAACAACTACATCATCGAATCAAGAGCATCAAACAACATTATGCCATTGCAGATCATGAACACATTGGGACTATCGTGCACCAAAACTCATGACAAGTGTTACTTAAATCAAAACTGGTGCCATTAGTTGGCCAACTGAAGGACGCACAAGTAAGATTAGCGTCTTGCCCAGAGAAGATCATGATGAACATCCTCATAGCTGACATTCCAATCAGTTATGAGATGTTACTGAGTCGAAGCTTCTGCAAGGATCTTAGAGGTGAGATTCAATTGGATTGGTCATATGCGACCATTCCATTAAAGAAAGGTAGCTTCAAGTTGGAACTAGAGGCTAAGTCCAAATTCACGGTGGTGAAATATCAGGACCCCCAAGCACAAGTGCTACATCAAAGTACGAGTCTTGGTACATATGCACCTATGCTGTCCAAAGTAACTGAAGAGAAAAAGAACGTTGCGTTTGCCACAAGTACATCAAATGAAAGATCAAAGATGTGGACAATGCAATTTAACGGGAGCTGCTCGACAATAGGCTCAGGAGTGGGATTGTCATTACCTCTCTTGAAGAGGTTTTATATCCATTTTCTTATAGCTTGCAGTTTGATAACATGAACAATACTGTAGAATATGAGACACTCATACTAGGCCTCAAGAATTCAAGGGATATGGGTGTAAAATACCTTCAAGTCAAAGGCGATGCAAAAGTGATTGTCCAACAGGTCAGAAAAGGCCGCCTTCAGGCTTACTGACAAAGGGTGTGGAATGCTCTTGATTGGTTTGAAGAAATCAACATCAAGTATATTCCACGTGAGTAGAATAGTAGAGCGGATGCCCTTGCAGTGTTGGTTGCACTCTTCATGCCCCATTTTGACTTCCGTCAGAATTCCTTCGCTATTGAGCTCGTGCATAGGCCATTTATCCCCGAAAATTTTGAAAATTGGCAGGTCTTTGATGATGATGATGACATTAAGGAGTTACTCTACATGGGGCATAATTATAAAGAACTATTCTTTGAAGGAAGCACTCCTTTCAGAGAATCTATAGCGGAAGATTTTGAAGCAACAAAATCCGACATCATCCAGCTAAGAGGTAACAACATCCCCAAGGGTCTAGTATCCTTGGAGGACATATTTGACAAGCATTGTAGACATTTGCAAGATCAAATGAATTCAACCAGTAAAACATCTGTTGATTATAGTCAGGTCAACATAGGCACCGAAGATAAGCCCCGACTTGTCAATTTGGGAAAGTGTTGCACTGCGGAGGAAAGCGACAACTTTATCTCTTTATTCAGATAGTACATATATGTCTTTGTGTGGACTTATCAAGATCTGAAAGTCTTCACGCCAAGGGAATTGTCTCATAAAATTCCACTCAAGTCAGATATCAAGAATTTTAGGCAGAAGCAGAGGCACTACAACCCGCATGTCCAAAATACAATCATGCAGAGGTACAAAAGATGGTGGACGCCAAGATCATATTTCCAATCCATCATTCTACCTGGGTGTCCAATATTGTTCATATACGCAAGAAGAATGAAGATATCCAAATTTGTGCCGACTTCAGGAACCTCAACTAATTGTCATTAAAGGATAACTATCCGTTACCTATCATGGAGCATACCTTGTAGACGGTTACCAGATTGGAGATGTTGTCATTGCTTGATGACTTTTACGGATACAATCAAATTACGGTGGATAAGGAGGATCAAATCAAGACAACGTTCACCACCCCGTAGGGAACGCTCGCCTATGAGAGGATGCCCTTTGGCCTCATTAATGTCGGTGCCACCTTTCAAAGAGCCATGGACTTGGCATTTGGAGATTTAAAGAAAAAAGTGATAGTTGTCTACCTTGACGACCTTACCACTTTCTCACAGAAGTGACAAGATCATTTTCAACACTTAGTGAAAGTGTTCGAGAGATGTAGGTATCGCCATATATCTTTGAATCCAAAGAAATCTATCTTTGTTTTGACGAAAGGCAAACTATTGGGCCATACTGTATCCAAAGAGGTAACTCGGATTGATCCAGATCAAGTGGATTCAATCAAGAACCTATCTCTCCCAACCAATACTGCTCAGGTGCATTCCTTCTTCAGAAATGTAAATTTCATTTGAAGATTTGTACCTGATTCTCAGAGCTGACCAAGGATATATTAGCAATGATGAAGAAGATGATCGCCTTCAAATGGACTGACAAAGGAAAAGAGGCATTCATCAAGATTAAAGAAGCCATCAGTAAGGCACCAGTGCTGGTTTGACCTGATTTCAGTAAGGAATTCATTCTTTACTGTTAGGCATCAAAATACACCCTCTCTACCATACTAACACAGAAGCTGAACAAAGAGACAAAATCATCGATTGCCTTCATGAGCAACAGTTTCAAGAGAAGTGAATTTAGGTATTATCAGATTGAGAAGAACACCTATGCCGTTGTGAGAGCTATGAATTTTTTTAGATTCTATATCTTAAATGCTCACACAACAGTCTATGTCACTGACCCTACAGTCAAGAGTATTATAACTTAGCAGGAGATGGGGAGTAAAAGAGGCATTCGGATCGCCAAGGTCCAGGAATATGACTTGGATATCAAGCCAACCAAACTCGTTCGCAAGATAGGTCTATGCGAGCTCATGGTGGAAGACGGTGATCTAAAGCATCAGGTGACTAATGGTGAGGTAGGAAAAAAAATTGAAGAAGACCTTCCAATGGTCTTAATGGTTGATTCTACGAAGGAGTGGTACTTAGAACTATGGTACTATGCAACTAATGGAGAATGTCCAACCCGCTTGGACAAACAACAAAAAAGAACCCTAAGGTTAAGAGCACAAAACTATGTGCTACAAGACAACATTCTATACAAGCGTGGGCTTGATGGGACATTCTTGCTTTGCATTAGTAGAGACCAACAATGATGGTTGTTGGAAGCATTTCACAACGAGGCATGTGGTGGCCACTTTTCATCATGGGTCACAATGTTCAAAATTCTACGAGCACAATTCTTCTGGCCAACTTTGTTCCGCGATGCATACAAATGGGTGTGACAATGTCAACAGTGCCAACATTTTGCTGGAAAACTCAAGCTAGTAGCCATTCCACTAAGGTCAGTAATAATAGATGCTCCATTCCAGAAATGGGGTACATTGACTTCATAGGTCCAATAAATCCACATTCTAGTAAGGGACATGTCTATGTCCTTACGACGAAAAAATTATTTTACCAAATGGGTTGAGGCAGTTCCTATGAAGAATGCTACTTCTGAGGTTGTGTGCAATTTATTCAAAGAAAATATCATCACATGCTTTAGAGTACCAAGGAAGATTGTGACCGAAAATGCTATGAGCTTCTCATCAGAGGAGTTAGTAGAATTCTATTTTGACTACGACATCACACTGTCCCATTCTTCAGATTACTATCCACAAGGCAATGGACAAGTTGAGTCATTTAATAAGAACATAGCCATGATCGTGTGCAAGATGGTTGAATCCAATCAACAGGCTTAGCACATTAAATTGTATGATGCTCTTTGGGTTGATAGGATCACACCAAAGAGAGCCATCAACATTTCCCCCTTTGTTATCATGTATGGCACAGAAGCAATAATACCCATCACTTTGGAGTTGTCAGCTTTGCAGATGGCATCTGCAATAGAAGATGAAGAGTTGAAGGATCCGATCCAAAAGTGCATCTTGTGTCTGACACAACTACAAGAGGAGAGGGTGGAGGTTGATAAGATCACTTAGCATCAAGAAAGAGTGAAGAAGATCTTCAACAAGAAGGCTTGGCAACGATACTTCGAGATTGGAGACAAAGTCCTACTATGGGACAAGAGACATGAACCAAAGGGAATGCATGAAAAATTCGACTCCCTTTGGCTAGGCCCGTTCTTGATCCATGATGTTGCAGGAGAGAATTCTTACATTCTCTCACATTCGGATGGAAGGATCTTTCCATTGCCCTACAATGAGCAGTAATTGAAACATTTCATCCCTTTGGGAATGGGGTGAGTATTTTTTAAATAATTTTTCTTTCACTTTATTTCTATGTTATGTTTTTTCCCCTTTTCGTAAAGTATTGTCATGTTTTAGGTGATTTCGTAGGTAGTCTTGTTTTAGGTGAATAAATAGGTGAGCCTCAATAAATGAAGGTGAACTTCAATTCTTATGTGAATTAGGAAATAAGTCCTAACTCCATTGCCCAAATAAAAAGGTACTGGTCTATGAAACTTGAGATTCTTGGTTCTCCTATGCCATAGGTATCCGACATGGTCACGAAACGGAGCCTAATGTTGTACCCAATTTTTTTTTTTTGGCATTCTGCTTAAATTGAGCTAAATCATGTAAAAATGTTGTCAAGAGTCTATTTTAGGTCAAACCAAACATAAGGTTTTTGTGGGTTTCTATCAAGGAACCTATGGTTAAAATTCTAAAAAATTAAAAATTAGGGTTTCATACCCCTATTTTTAAGGAAACCCTAAAAAATAGGACCTTCCCGGAAATGATTGAAAATTATTTTGATAAGATTAATAGACTTCACGATCACATTGATCAAGTTAGAATCATCAAAATATATGTTTTACTCTGGTGGGTCTATTCTCATATTTTAGGAACAAAGTTAGGAGCTCCACAACCATTAATGGCAGATTGGCGAATACCAGGTGTTGAAAGCTAAACATCAAAAGCTCTAATGAAGAAGCCATGGCGGAAAACGTTAAAAATATTTTGTTCAAATGAGGGAGATTTAAAAAAAAAAAAGCCAAAATTTGACTTACTTTGGAAGGTGGACATTTTGCTACCAAGGCAAAACACAACCAATAGTTGAAAAAGGCGTCCCTCTTGAAGAAAGGCACCCTCGGACCTCAAAGGGAAAATGTAATCACCTGGAATCTTCAGATCAGTCATATTCTTCACCTTTGTGCTGGCTAGACAACACAACTATCAACAAGATCATTTGATTCAAGGATCACTGACCAAACGTCAATGAAGTATGGAGAACTTGCAAGCAATGAACAAAGAAAATCAGTGAACTTCATGGAAAAAGTGCCCTTGCTAGCTAGGAGTGCCCCTCATTTCAAGGAATCTGATGAATCCATCAACAAATTCTCTATACATAACTTTTGTTCAGCTTTCTCCCAGCTACATGATCAATCTTACAATACGTTCACATGACACGCCAAACGATCACATGCTGAGATCAACCAAAAAAAGCCAGAATAGAAGACCGAAAGGACAAGCCAAGAAATTGGCTAAGTATAGAAGAAAAGAGCCCCTCTTGAAGAAAGGTGCCCTTTCTTTGGAGCATGCAGATGCAACCTGATTGCTCTCTGACCTCCAGGATGACCTCAGCTATGATCAATCTCAACAACGAGGTTGTCAGCAAAAGAATCTGACAACTGAGTAATATGAAGATAGAGATCAAAGCAAGCAATTTTCAACATGGAATTAATAGTCAACAAAGCTAAAAGTGCCCCTACTGACCAGGGGCACCCTTGAACTTGAAGGGCATAAACTTACTGTTTGAAGCTGAGAAGTCAACCATCCTTTCCAGGACTAAGCTGGCTACTCGATGCATCGTCAAGTAGAGTCATCTGACTCGTCAATCAAAAAGAGCATCAAATCAAAGCATAAAGGGTCTAAAAAGGCCAAAACAAAGAACAATCAATGAAAATTGACTAAGGCACAACCAAAAGCGCTCCTCTTGAAGAAAGGCGCCCTTTATTCTGGAGGTTCAAACTTAGTTTTCTGAGTTAATCTCTCCCAAGGATATCTCTTCAGTATGGTCCCATCTCGACAATAGATCCTTCAACAATTGCCAAAGATCAGCAGAACAACCAGGAGTGAAGATCAAACGAAGGCACTTCAGTAAGGAAAAATGATTAAAAAATATTCAAAACTCAAGAAGGACGCCTAAAAGGTCAAAGAAAAATATGTTGACTTGAGTTAGCAAATTTGGAGTCAAAAGAAGGCCAAACACTCCACAATGAGTGGAAATCAAATTTTAGAACTCCAAATTAGGCTCAATCATGAGTTAGATGCCCAATTGATGCTTGCAACTCCAAATTGACATATCAAAGCATCTAGGCATCCATTCTTCATTATTTCTTTGCAAGTTGAGGAAATCAAGAATGAATATTTTTCTTCTCCAACATTTTTGAAGATTTGATAGAGGGGTTTTCAGTGTTCTTCATATTTTTGAAGATCTGTTGCAGAGAGGGATTATTTATTAGAGGTTGCATCAAAAGGCACAATTCTTCCAGATTGACAATAGATAACTTCCAATCTTCTTCTTGTCTTTTTCCTCTTTCCTTGTCTTAGATCTTCTTGCATGTCTGAGAAATGACAAATAATCACGGATCTGGCCAATTGGGTATGATCAACACAACTTTTTCAACAAAACCCACATGTTGGATTTTTCTAGAAAAAAGCAAACCTGCTGCCCCTATTTTTTAGGGTTTTGGGAAAAGTCATAATTTTGAAAAACAGACAAATTGGGTTTGTTCGGCTCTGAAGCATGAACAAAACCTATGTGTTGAATTTTTCCAAGAAAAATCACTTTTTGGTGCCTCGCTGCCTCTGCCACCAAAGGGCTCTTGCATGTCATTGAAAAACTCAATTTTTTGAATTTCTGGCAATTTGGGTCTATTTAGAAAATCATTCTCAACAAAACCCATGTCTCAAATTTTTTCGTAAAAAGTTGCCTCGGCAGGGCTATTTTTAGCAATTCTAGAAAAAATTGTTCGAATAGCATCGTGTGCACAGTCAATCTTCAAGGTTTTCAGAATGCAGTTCTCCTGAGACGAATACAAGGCCAAAATGGTCTTGCTCCATGATTTTATGAAAACGACCGACACTGATTTGCATCGGGCACACCTAGAGGTCAATTTGGACAGATTATCAAGAAGAGACACAAGTCCACAGGTTCCATAATGGTTTCACCTCGTATATCTGATCACCTTCCAAGGCCAGTTTAGAGGATTGTAACCATTGGAATTTTACATATATGCAACAAGTTCATGTGCATTTCTTACAGCTGGAGTGTTCACGGTCAAACTTCACAGTTTCATCATCAAGCTTCATGGTTTCATCATACAACACTTTTCCATTGAGAAGGATCAAGGAAAATATCAAAAACGTAAAGCTGCAAAAGAACGCGGAAGGTATTCATTCCCAATACAGAGCCGCCATCGGTTAATACTACACTACCTTCCATGTCAAAGTGTAAACACAAACAAAAAATAAAAGGAGTAACCTTCCTAAGGGAAGCAAAATAAAGGAGATACACACATCAAGTTGCTAACAAGTGGTAAGTTGACGATTGACAGACTTGTAACAATCTCTGTATGAAGAGGTCAACGAATGAACAAAAGTACCATTGACCAATGGTGATGAGGTGTCAAAGACCTCAAGAAGGATGTCCTACCCTCCAAATAGCAATACTATGACTAAAGTCAATTTGATGCCCCTTTCCAAGTTGACTCCAGATCTCCACAGATCATGCATATCAGATTCCACAAATTTAGGATGTCTAATTGACTCCCATGATTTGTGGATCTCAGATCTCCATTAAAGATGGATGTCTATTTTGGAGGCACATTTGTAAGTTAAGTTCACTTTTAGTTAGGTTTCAGTCAACTGAGGTAGACTTCTAGTTTGACTTTTGTTTAGTTTTAGTTAACTGAAGTAGATTTCTAGTTAACTGCTTGCTCACCTACTTTTAGACATAGGAATAAATCTTGCTGATTGGAAAGAACTGATTGTTAACTCAAGGAGATTTTAGGGTTGCCTAATCCTTTGAGTTTCTATAAATAAGAGCCTTGGGTGCATTATTTGTTTAACCTTTATTTACCATGCAAAATTACTATGCCATTGTTGCCAGAGTTTGCTTGTTTGTATCTGTTCACTCTTGGATGAGAGTTTTTTGGTTGATCGTAATTGTGCATGATTTCATGCATTTTTTGTCCCAACCTTTGTAATTCTTTGAAGAAGCTTGAAGAAGAAAATCAGATGGTGCATGCTTGTTTGATCTAAATATTTGAGTTCTTTCAATGTCTTGTTCTCAATAGTGTATTGTTTCAATCTCCTCCTCAGATAGGGTTCCTCCTCCTTGGATATTTTGCTATCGATTACTATCGTTTGATGTTGTTTAATGAATTATCTTTCAACCTACACTTTGGATTGGTGTCATCACCTCCTCGGGAATCCTATTAGCCAAATTATCATACCTTGTTGTTTCCAGTAAGCTGTTTCAAAGCTTATACCTCAGACAGGGGTTCCTCCTCCTTGGCAAGTCTCTGATCCAACCTACCGTAAAGAGTGTTCACTTGCATAAAACCTTATCCTAGGTGTATATGTGAGATTTCAGAGCCTCGACCATATTCTACAGAGACAAAGGATTCAAGTGATCTCACTCATCCATTTTGCTCCTACGCCCTCATGCTCTATTTATCTTGAGGAGGTAGGATAGTCTAGAAGCTAGTTAGTCGTAGTTAAGATCTGTGAAAACTAGAGAACAACTTAGCTACAACGCATTGTGTTTATGCACCCTTGTGTCTTGCCGCTGAGTAAAAAAGATATGAACCTTAGTACACCTTTTTTACCTAGAACATCAACAAAGATAGATCTTCCTCTCTATAATTTGAAGAGCAGTGCTAAAACACTTGCAATAGCTGTCCGTTTCCAATAAGAACTCCAGAGGTGCTAATTGAAACACCAACAACTTTCCTTTACCTTTCTCACCTTATGGATTGAGTTGAAGTTGATGCACCAATGTCTACTTGATGTGCTCCTTGATGATGTTGTAGTTAGATGGAATGTGGTTGTTTATACTAACAACATGATGTTAGGATTGAGGAATGATAGAGGAAAATAACAACATAAGGATATGATGAAGGTAGATCCTTCAAGAAAATGATAACATAAGGATATGATGAATGAAGATTATTAAAGTGAGAAAATGCCTCAATTTATAGATTTTTTATGGGTGAAATCAATGGCCAAGACACATTAACTAAATATAGGATCAATATTGAATGAAAAGATGGAGGCTTAGCCTTGTGACACGTGTCACAAGGGGAAAGCAGGTGTAAGAGAAACATGTTCTCACATGTGTGAACATACATTATAAAGAATATGAAAGAGACATGTCTATGACATGTGTAAGAGGTAGGGTGGCCTCATATGTGTGAGAGATATGCTCATACATGTGTGAGCAAGGGGTAGGATAGGTAGGTTAGGACACTTGTCACATGCTGACAAGTTTAGATCTTGATCCATGTAGATGGATTCAAAGGCTAGGATTGAGTGGACAATGATTGATGGTGAGGTGGAATTAAATAACAAGAAAATGATAATGAATGTTAATTAGCCTAAATAAATAGATTAAGTAGGTATTAATTAATTTATTTAGTTGGAAGGTTTGGGGGATAGGGTTAGATTTAATTTAAATAAATATAAATTTATTTAATTAAGGGATGGGATAGTGATGGATTAAATAAATATTTATTATTTATTTAATTTATGGATAGAATGGGGTAAAGTCAAGCACAGTCGGGTATGGATAGATTTAAATGTCTATATTTTTCCCTTTTTTGATATAACTCCAAAAATGCAAGGATTAACATTGTATCAAAGAAGAATAATATATAGTGGATATAAAGGGATGAGGACTAGTGGCATGATGTTCTAGTTGCTAATAAGATGAGGAAGGATGACGATGAGGTTGTGGTATGCCCCCTCAAGAGGACAGGTGGATTCAAAGAACACGAGTGTGCTCTTAAAATGGAGAGGAGGACTAGAGGATGGTGGATAGAAAGAGGATAAAATTGAGATAGATGGATAGAAAAAAATGAAGGATAAGAATCATGGTGCAGTGGTATAAGAAATCTAGATTTCATATTGTACTTGATGTCATGTATCGAGGTATAAGGATCGAATGTGACAATGTGCCAAGTGCATGAGCAAAAAGATCACGTGCAAACATATATGCCTTATAACACCATGATATGGAAGACCATGATGCCCTTTTGGCAATAGAGTGCAAAGACTATGATAAATTCCAACAATGATAACACACAAGAAACAAGCAAGCATGCACAACAAACCAAAAACAAACCAAGATAACGCCCCTAGTCAAGTTGAAAACCAATTGATTAATGGATTGATTGATGAGGATGCAGATAACAATGTTAACACTAAGAGCAATTCATAACCCAAGGATTGTGTTGTTAATGATAAGAATAACACATGGATTTTTTGGATTAATGGGTCAATGGATTTCAACTGATTTGGATCAAAATGATGGATTTCTTTTGGATGATGAGCTAGAATGCAAGATTGGATTGCATGGATTATGATTGATTGCATTTGGATGGATTGATTGGATTTTTGGATTGGATTAGAATGATAGATGGAGGATAAATGGATAAGGTATGATAAATGGATGGGATAGGATATGATTGGATGGTAGATAGAAAACTAATGGACTAGATAGGATAGGATTGTGTTGAGAATAGGATGATTAGGATAGAGGAATGGATGAGATCCAATGAAAAGGGAGAACCAAGGATTTGTAAAAGATGAAAATATAGATGTATTTCTTGGATATGAAATAAGGGGGGGATTAAGTGGATGGATGAAATTTTAAGAGGATGGTGGATGAAGGATAGGAAGATGGAGCTCCAAGGACTATGTTGTAAAGGAGCAAGATGCTCCACATCAGAGGTAGTGCAATTATGGATGAAATATGGTAAAGGATGCATGAGATGGAAGGATAGGAGAGTAAGGCTTGCCTTGTCCAAAGAATACATGGATATTTCCCCCCTAAATCTCTATCAAGACCAAGGATGAAAAGAGAGGATGAAGTTGATAGAATGGGGGGATGGAAATAGGATAAGAGATATGAGATGGTGGATAATAAAGGATATTGATATGATATGAATGGAGGGATATCATGGTGACTCCTTATCAAGATCAAATATGAGAAGGGAAGATGGATTTAGATAGGATGAGATATATGATATAAGCTAGGTAGGATATGTGATGCTAATGACACTACAATAGAATAGGAACATAGCGCCTAAAATAGTGCCAGATTTTAGTGTATTTTAGTCCACGAATCGGGTGATTTAGCTAGCACTAAAATCGACGCAAAAAGGCATGGTCTTCTTGGCACCGAATTTTGCGCCATCCATTACGTCGGACCTTGCACCGTAGTTAGCGTCGGGAAATCACACTGTCCACGTTAGAGCCCAAAATAGCACTGGGAACTAGCATCTCTTCAGCCGCCTGAAACATCACCAAAAATAACGTTGAAAGTAATGCCGAAAGTAACGCCAAAATTGGTGCCCAATTCGGCTTCCGATTTTGCTTCTATGTCTACTCTCATTTTTGCTTCTAGTTTTGCTTCAAATGTTACTTCCGGTTTTGCTTCCACTTTTACTTCCAATTTTGCTTCCACTTTTACTTCTAGTTTTGCTTCCAATTTTGTTTCCAGTTTTGCTTCTGGTTTTGCTTCCATTTTTTCTTCCGATTTTGCTTCCATTTTTTCTTCCGATTTTGCTTCCGGTTTTGTTTCAACTTTTGCTTCCATTTTTGCTTCCAGTTTTACTTCCAATTTTTCTTCCAATTTTGCTTCCATGTTTGCTTCCCATTTTTCTTCTAGGTTTGCTTCTGGTTTTGCTTCTAGTTTTGCTTCTAGGTTTGCTTCCGGTTTTGCTTCTGGTTTGGCTTCTATTGTTGCTTCTTTTTTTTCTTCTAAAAATGCTTCTTGTTTTGCTTCCATTTATTAATTTAATATTTTTTATTTTAATTTGATTAGTTAAATAGATCATGCCTCTTAAATAACTCATATGATTATATAGTAAGTAATTTAATTATTTAACTCATGATTAAATAACAAGATTAATTTTTATTTTTTTTGGGTCGATAACACAAATTTTTTGTATTGCTTGTAAAGATAAAAAAGTACATCTATTGTTCAATATCATTACCAACCAAAAGAGCTTAACACTTCTCTGATTCGTTCAATTACGTTCTGGAGGTGCCAAGCATTAATTTTACCTTTCATCACCGCTTGAACTATTATTGTAACATGATCATCATCTATAATTAAAACAAGTGAGTCAAATATCTATAATTTAATTGAATTTGACAACATCCATCCCGAGTAGTAAATTAAAATCATCATACGCAATAAATATCCATTAAAAAATCATTGACCACTTTTAATATATATAAATTGACAAGTCAATACTGATAAGATCATCATCATATATAACTAAAACAAGTGAAAGTCAAATATGCTAGCACATCAAAAACATGTCAAAATGATACATGTACAAATGATATAAATAAAATTGATAAATTATGTAACTCAAACTGATACAAGTCAAGATGATACATGTCCAAATGATATAGTGAAAATGATTCATGTCAATATGATACAACTCAATAATATAGTATTGTAGGCCATGAAAATAATACATATGATAGTAACCATGAAAAGAGTTATCATAACAATATATCAACAATGATCCATGATGCAGTCTATATGATCATGAATGTCAGTGGTTACTACTACCAAGTGCCTCATCATCATCATCGTCGTCATCATAATCATTGTCATCGACCTCGGTGTCTTTCGTATCTGCATCATCAACATCCTCTGCCATGTGATATGTACCGACATAACCAATATTTTGTGGATCTATATCATGTTGAGGACCATCTTGATCTTCTGGAATACTCGTGTTCTGCAAAAAAAAATTTAGAACATATGAGACAAAACCATAATCATATTACATCATATCAAAGTGCACATACCATAATAAAATTTCAAAAAAGTTACAACTAATACTGGTGAGTCAGGAGAACTTCAACTTTAAAAAAAAAAGCCAATTAGGTTGGCAGACTTGTGGATCAGACCAACATTTGGTGGAAGAGGAAGAAAGATGTACTCCACATGTATGCCATTCCTTAATCTTCGCTTGATGGCATCAAGGAATGGCTGAACTCCATGGATATAAAGTATTATGAAAGAAAAATGAAATTGAACTGGTGGCCAATTTTGAAGACTATTACTGATGATCCAAATAAATTTATTGAAGATGTTGGCTGGAAATTTTTGAATATGGAAGCTAGTGATTTTGATTCTGATAATTCAGAAGAGTTGGATCAAGGATACAAACCCTCTAATGTAGAAGAGGAATCATAATCAGATTTCATGTAGCCACCATCAAGAGTGTTACAAGCCAAATTACAAGATGGAGGGAATTCTCATATAAGGATAATTTTCATTGTTACAGGTACCGAATTTAATGCCAACTACAATGGCAACATTGAAATTCCCTAGCAGTATTTATGTTAGGGAAATTTAATTTAGATGCAAGGATTCAAAGAAAATCAACCATGTGGTACAAATGATTAAATCCCAGAGATGATCTGTAGGAATGAAAGAGTCTGAAAAGGTAGAGAGAGCTACATTGGTGACTCAAGAGAAACTTCAGCTTTCAAAAACAAAGGCAATTAGGCTAGTAGATGTGTGGATCAGGCCAACATTTGGTGGAAGAGGAAGAAAGATGACTAGAACTCTGGAGGCCCACCATATTGGATTTTGTTATTCAACCATGAGAGCAAAAGAGAGAGCTGATATCATGTATCAAAACATTAAGCATGTATTCTTCCAGCTAGCGGAGAAGGAGATGATTACTTTGCTTCATTTTTATTTGCATAACCATATCATGGCATGGGAACCAAGAAGATCAAGGATGTCCAATTTTATGTGGAGGTAATGGATGTGGTCCAAACTTTAGGAGGGGCAAGAAGGTCAATGTATGATCCTGATGAAATTGAGGAAGAACAACAAGAGAGGGACAGGAAAAATGAAATCAATGTAGAGTTTCAGGGATTTGTCAAGCGAGTAAGAGAGTTATGGGAGAAGCCTCATCTAAAATATTTTGAACTAGAGTTTGATATAGCATTTAGAGAGCTTGGTTTTCATGGAAGAGGAAGAAAGATGACTACTTTGCTTCATTTTCATTTGCATAACCATACCATGGCATGGGAACCAAGAAGACCAAGGATGTCTAGTTTTATGTGGAGGTAATGGATGTGATCCAAACTTTAGGAGGGGTAAGAAGGTCAATGTATGATCTTAATGAAATTGAGGAAGAACAACAAGAGAGGGACAAAAAATATAAAATCATTGTAGAGTTTCAAGGATTTTTCAAGCGAGTAAGAGAGCTATGGGAGCAACCTCATCTAAAATATTTTGAACTAGAGTTTGATGTACCATTTAGAGAGCTTGGTTTTCATGGAGTTCCTTTTGAAGCCTCTTCTTTTATTATTCCTATGGTAAACTGTTTGGTAGATTTGGTGGAATTACCTTTCTTAGTAATCACTATTAATGAGATTGAGATTGTTGATCAATTAGGTGCTAATTTTTTATAGCAATGAAATAGTCTGAAAAGGCATAGAGATCTACATAGGTGACTTAGGAGAAACTTTAGCTTTCAAAAACAAAGGCAATTAGACTAAAAGACGTGTGGATCAGGCCAACATTTGGTGGAAGAGGAAGAAATATGACTCTAGAACTCTAGAGGCCCACCAAAATGAATTTCGATATTCAACCATGAGAGCAGAAGAGAGAGATGATATCATGTATCAAAACATTAAGCATGCATTCTTCCAACTAGCGGAGAAGGAGATGATTACTTTGCTTTATTTTCATTTGCAAAACCATATCATGGCATGGGAACCAAGAAGACCAAGGATGTCTAGTTTTATGTTGAGGTAATGGATGTGGTCCAAACTTTTGGAGGGGCAAGAAGGTCAATGTATGATCCTAATGAAATTGAGGAAGAACAACAAGAGAGGGACATGAAAAATTAAATTAAATTAGAGTTTCAAGGATTTTTCAAGCAAGTAAGAGAGCTATGGGAACAACCTCACCTAAATTATTTTGAACTAGAGTTTGATATGGCATTTAGAGAGCTTGGTTTTCATGGACGAGGAAGAAAGATGATTAATTTTATTCATTTTCATTTTCATTTGCATAACCATACCATGGCGTGGGAACCAAGAAGACCAAGGATGTCCAATTTTATGTGGAGGTGATGGATGTGGTCCAAAATTTAGGAGGGGCAAGAAGGTCAATGAATGATCTTGATGAAATTGAGGAAGAACAACAAGAGAGGGACAGGAAAAATAAAATCAATTCGGAGTTTCAAGGATTTGTCAAGCGAGTAAGAGAGCTATAGGAGTAGCCTCATCTAAAAGATTTTGAACTAGAGTTTGATGTACCATTTAGAGAGATTGGTTTTCATGGAGTTCCTTTTGAAGCCTCTGATTTTATTGTTCCTGATGAGCCAAGTTTTTGGCACATCTAGATCATACTTTTACAAACACTTTTATGCTTTTTCATTATGCTAAAACAAACATTTAGTGCTGATTACGGGATAAAACATAAACTTTTTATGCTTAATGTAATAAGTATATTACACTAAGTATTCCATGGTTATTACTTTAAATGTTTTATTAGTTTGATGAATACATTATAAACCTTGTGTGATGACAAACCTTTCTTGCAGCCTCTACTGTTGAACTTCCTACAACCATGCCTGGAATAATGTTTGCTTTAGATTAATGCTTAAATGAATGTATAAATGAAGTGATGAATCGTCTTAAATGTTGAATGTGTTGACCTAACTCTCTACCTCTGGAATAGCTGGCAGGATATTTTGCAAGTACCACGATTAAAGGAAGGAATTCAATTTCCACTTGAGGATCAAAGACCAAATCAATGAAGACTGGTTCAACAGCTGAAGAATAGGGAGGAAGTTTCAACTCATCTGCCATTCAAGAGGAGTGTTTCAAAAATCTAGCTCAGGCGTCTTGATGGTGCATAAATCTAAGATGATGACACTTTAAAGACTGATTAACTGATTTGACTTAGTTCTTTCATTTCTATCCACTACTTTGCTAAGTTAGTTGAATGTAATAAAGACCTCCCGATTTATAAGGGAAGGTTAGTTAGTAGTTAGATTCAATTTTCAATAAATAACCCATTCTCCTTCAGAGAATGGGTTGGAAGATTGTTGTCGTAAACACATTTTCAGTTTCAGAAATACAATCAAGAGATTGCATGCTATGTATTGGTTTACTTTGAATCAATAAAGTTTATGAAGTTTTCCACCTAATCTATTGTCTAATTTTGGCATTACCTAAGGGGGCCCACTTAGGGAATTGCCTATACTTTCATTCTGCAAGTTAGAATAGCTGATTTTTATTTTATAGAAGTTAATGTGACTATTCCTGCAGTTGGCAGAAACAAAGAGCTGTCAACTGTTCCTGCAGCCACTAGATGCAGAATAGTTTTATCTTTCAGTTTTCATTTCCAAAGTAAGTTATCCAGCAAAGTTATTCCAGTAATTAGAATTCCAGTATAAAGCATCTTAGGAAATCATGCATGCCTGGGAAAGGTGATTAGTGCATATATTGTGCTGACCCATTTCAAGTTCACGTCCTCGGGTTGATAATTAAATGAGGTTCTTTAGCAGATTATGGCTGCTGGTTGTGATGTTCAATCCCTAAGTAGAGGAATTCATGTTCCTAGTTATTAAGCTGATTAAAGAACACTACATTTTTGGTGCCATTGCTGGGGATGGTGTCAAACTAAAGACCTATTGTGGGCATGCTAGTAGGTAGCTTGAAGTTTTATTCCTAGAGTTTAGATCAAAATTCACTATTCCAACATTTTTCCATAGTTTAGACTTACTTTTTACTGTATGCTTAGAAGAAGAGACCAATTTGGAAGATTCCTTCCTAGAAGTTTAGATATCCAGGAAATTGACCCATAAATTGTCCCTAAAGAACCATATTTGGATGTTGGTCAAGACTTAGTCACTTCATCTTCTTCTTCCTCAGAGATAAGTTTGAACCTGTTTGATGAGCCTGATAACCTTGATTTATTCACAACACAATTGAATAACCTGCACACTTTCAATAACCATGACCCCCATAATAAATCGCTTGCCCTTGTCGTCTACCAGCTAGGAGCTAACCCAAGACCACCACCAAGGATGGCAAGGCCTCCTTTTCCATTCCCACTCCCTGAATTGCATCACAATAATAATCTCAAAAATATCCTTGCCTCATTGCTTCCAAAATTCTATGGCCTTATTACAGAGGACCCTCATACCTTCTTGTTTGAGTTTTGACATCCTATGTAGGAGTTATGATTATACTACTGAAGCGCATAAGATGAAATTGTTTCCTTCTACTTTAAAGGAGTCAGCCTTAAGATGGTTCATGGCATTGGGGGGTAATGCAGTGGCCACTTGGGATGAATTGAAGGAGTTGTTCTTAGGAAAGTATAAAGAATATTGTAGGGGGAATGATATGAGAGGAGATAACATCTTCAAGATGTCACAAAAGGAGGATGAAACCTTAGAAGATTATGTGTCCAGGTTCTTGTTCAGTGTGCAGAAAAACACTCAGCACCAGCTAAATGAGGAGTCTAAAAAACTTCTCTTCCTACGAGGAGTCAATGATACTTGCATGGAAGCACTAGACCTCATGGCTGGAGGAGATATCACCCAAAGTGAGTGGGATGACATTAAGAAGATCTGTCTCAATTACTCTAGAGCAAATGTGAAGAAAGGCAGGGGGTTCCGACTCTCTATTGCAAAAGGAAGTGGCTTAGGCGTATCAAAAGGAGAACTCTCTAATCTTTTGTCCGACTTCAAACAAGATATTATAAATGATGTAGCTACTCAACTGGACACCATGCAAGCTAGAAGGAAGAAAGATGAAGCTGATGCAATGCTAGCTGAATATTTCCCTCACTGCAGATAGAGGAAGAAGGACTGTAGATGCAAAATAGTGGCCAATTTGGAGGTGCAACATCTTCCTACTGAGTTCAAAACCATTGAAGGAGAGGAAGAAGTGTTCTTTGTTGCTCAACATAGGCCATGGGCCCCAAGACAAGGTATGCCTTAGGACCCCTTGCAAAATTTTGGTTCATATAATAATCAGTGGCAAAACTAGTACCCTCCAAGTTATGGACCATATTCTCAACCTCAATGGAATAATCCTTGGCCAAATGCTCAACAAAACTGTTGGAAACCCCCACAAGGAAACTGACAGTCACCATAGCAAAATCAGTGGCAACCTCCACAAGGGAATTGGCAGCAGTCTAACCAGTGGAAAGGAGGCCAACAATGGTCAAATCAACCCACTGGTTTCCTGCAGCAACCCCAACAGCAGTCAATTATGCCACCTCATGTAGCCAATCAAAACTAGAGTCCAAAGCCAACCCAACTGCCTGCTCAAGCAACACCCAATCCAAATAATCAACCTCAGCAGCAGCAAGAACAACAAGTTTATTTTTCCAATCCCAATCATTAGCCTCCTTATGCTCTCAACCTGAATAATATCAACTTACGTTTAGGAACAGTGTTACCCACACCATCTCCTCCCATAATCTCAGAATTTCCATCTGAGGAGAATGAGCAAGAAGATACTAATAAGCCCATACAAAGTCCATCACTGCCTAAAGCATCCAATAAAACTCCACCTCCTTTCCCACAAAGGTTGGAAGGAGAAGTTGTTCAACAATAAGAAGAACCTACCTTTGACATTCTTGACCAGCTAAAGCACATATGTGTAAAAATTCCTTTGTTCCAAGCAATTAAGGAAGTACCTATTTACAAGAAAGCTATCAAAGAAGCATGTTTAAAGAAGCTGGGTAGGAAGAAGAAATATCCTCAGACTGTTCATGTCTTAGGCCAACTCTCTGATTTGATACTAGGGAAGCTTACCATCCCAAAATATTCAGACCCTAGCAGCCGTGTTGTTGAAATTAATATTAATGGGGTTCAAATTAAGAATGCTTTAGTAGATCTTGGAGCTGCTATCAATGTCATGACCAAATACCTTGTACCGCAACTAAGTATTTCAGACCTAAGACCTACACCTACAGTCTTGCAACTTGCTAATAGTTCAACTGTCAAACCTGATGGAGTAGTGGAAGACTTAGTTGTCACCCTAGATTCATGGAAATATCCTGCTGATTTTATGATTTTCTCTCCAAAAGAATCACTAGGAGGTTATCCTATAATTCTAGGAAGGCCGTGGTTAGCCACTACAGATGCTTATATAGGATGTAGGACTGGTAATATGACAATATCTGATGGGTATAACACAAAGAAGCTTACCCTATATTCTCCAGCCCAGCCTCAACTTGAGTCTGGATAGGCTGTTTGGCCTGATTTGGGAGAAGAAGAGGAGGTGAATTCTGTGGAAAATTTAATGATGATTACCAGAGGACCTTTCATTGCACAACAAGAAGAGGAAGATATAATTTCCAATATCCTACTGAATAAATATGGTACAGAACACCCTCATTGTAAAAAAAATCCATGCTCTTCTTCCTCCACCTACATCAGTTCATTATCCTACAACAGCTGACTATTTGCACACATTATTGCCCCATGAAGTAGACATTCCTTTTTTGTCTGAACTATCCATGCTTGAATTAAGTTCCCAAGTGGAGGTAGTTGCAGGAAAATCTTTGAATATCAACAATAAACTTACCAGCAAGTAGCAAGAATCAATGGTCAAAATGCTTACTACCCATAAACCAGCTTTTGCCTGGGATTATAGTGACATGAAAGGACTTGATCCAAAGCTATGTACACACCGAATTTTCATTAACAATGAGTTCAAACCTGTTAGGCAGCCCTAGAGGAGAATCAACCCAGCCTTGAAAGAAATTGTTAAAGAGGAATTGCAGAAGATGTTGAATGCTGACTTTATCTACCCAATCTCGGATAGCCAATGGGTCTCCCCTCTGGTTATCATTCCTAAGAAAGGAGAGAAATGGAGAGTGTGTGTAGATTATAGGGAGCTCAACTCTGCAACAAAGAAATATTACTTTCCTCTTCCCCTCATTGATCAAGTACTGGATAATTTATGAGGGAAAAAGTATTTCTCTTTCCTTGATGGCTTCAATGGATACAATCAAATCAAGATTGGTCCAGAGGATCAGGAAAATACTACTTTTACATGCCCTTGGGGGACATTTGCCTACTCCGTTTTGCCTTTCAGACTTTGCAATGCCCATGCAACTTTCCAGAGAGTTGTAATGAGTATTTTCTTGGATATCTCATATGACTGCATGGAGATATACATGGATGAATTTACTGTTTATGGTGCAACATTTGAGGAAGCGCAAGACAACTTGAAGAAGGTCCTACAGAGGTGTGAAGATTATAACCTGTCACTAAATAGTCATAAGTGCTTCATGATGATGCAAGAGGGAATAGTTCTTAGTCACTATATTTCTGCTGCAGGGATACAGGTTGATCCTTCTAAGATTGAAGTCATCTCTAATCTCCCCTTTCCTACCAAGCAAAAGGAACTGAGAAGCTTTTTAGGACATGTTGGATACTATAGAATATTCATCAAAGATTTCAGTCAAACAACAACCCCTCAATACACTTTGCTGAAGAAAAATGTAGATTTTGCCTAGACAGAGGAATGTGAAAGAGCATTCCTTGATCTGAAAATTTTCCTTACACAAGCACTTGTGTTGAAAGGACCTGATTGGTCACTTTCATTCCATATTTATACAGATGCATCAAATTATGCTATTGGTGTTGTCTTAGGATAAAAGGGCGGTTCAACTAAACATGCACTGTATTACATCAACAAGAACTTGCAGGGAGCTGAGCTCAACTACACTGTTGCATAAATTTAAATGTTAGCAATTATTTATGCCCTCAACAAATTTAGGCATTATATAATAGGTTATCAAATATTTGTCCACACCGATCATGCAACAATCAAGTATCTTATGAACAAAATCTCAATAACAGGAAGACTAGCAAGGTGGTTGTTGCTCATGCATGAATTTGACATTACAATTGTGGACAAGCCAGGTAAAGCCAATGTGGTTGCTGATTTCCTCTCTAGGATTTAAAGACAAGATGACTCTACATTTATTGAGGATTCCTTTCCTGATGAGAATTTGTTTGCAATCAAGATTATTCACCCATGGTATGTAGATATAACAAATTATCTTGCTGCAGGAAGAACTCCTCCTCAATTCTCCCCTAAGGAAAAATGATTATTGGTAGAGAAAAGTTTTAACTTTTCCTGGATTGCAGATTGCATGTTTTATACAGGGCCAAATCAAGTTATGAGGAGATGTGTATGAAAGGAAGATACTCATGATATATTGCATGCAAGTCATGATGAGCCGTGTGGTGGACATTTTTCTACAAAAAAGACAACAATGAAAATATTAAATACTGGCTAGTATTGGCCAACTCTGCATAGAGATGCAACCAAATACACCAAAAAATGTGACAGATGCCAAAGGATGGGAAGGCCAACCAAATCAAACAAGATGCTTCTATTTCCACAAGTGATTGTTACACCCTTTGACAAATGGGGACTAGATTTTGTAGGGCCAATTGATCCGCCTTCAAATGGTAAGTCTTATATCCTTGTATGCATAGATTCTGTAACAAAGTGGGTAGAAGCTAGACCTATGAAGCATGCTAGAGATAATAAGGTGGCAAAGTTCCTCTATGAGTAGATCTTCACCAGATTTGGTGTTTCTAGGGAAATAGTTACTGATCAAGGAGCACAGTTTACCTCTACTCTGATTACAGTCTTAGTCAATGAATATAACATAAGGCACAAGAAATCAACTCCTTATCATCCACAGGCTAATGGCCAAGTGGAGATCACCAATAGAGATATAGAGGCAATTTTGACTAAAACTGTAGATTTACATAGGAAGGACTGGGCTGCAAGGTTACCAGAAGCTATATGGTCCTACCGAACTACATGAAAGACTGCTATAGGATATACACTTTTTGAAATGGTGTATGGAAAAACAGCTGTGATGCTAATAGAGTTTGAACATAAGACTCTCATAACAACATTAGAAATAAACATGGACTTAACAACTGCACAAAAGGAAAGAGTCATGTAGCTCAATGCCTTGGATGAGCTCCAGAAGAATGCCTTGCACCACATTGAGATAATACAAAACCAACGAATAAAATGGCATGATAAGTACATTAAAGAAAAGAAATTCAAAGCAGGAGATTGGGCTCTACTATATGACTCACGATATAAGGACAATCAAGGCAAACTGCAAACTAGATGGTTGCGTCCATATGAGATAGAGAAAGTATTCACAAATGGTGCTATACAATTGAGGACCATTGATGAGGTCTGATTCAAGCTACTAGTCAATGGGAATCGTCTAAAACTCTACTATAAGCCCATTGGCAGGGAAGAATTTTTGAGCTAGTTTGAATTTGTGTAGGAAACAGTTGATCCTGCAGCCAAATGGATGGAGTTACAGCTCAATTCCCTAGGCCATGCATAAAAGTGCATAAAACTATCATAATAAAGGGGTCATCCACTCAGATTCCCATTCCATTCACTCACCCCATCCGTAATCCGTCCACTCATACTCTTTCTGCCACCTCATCCACCTGTCATTCTCCATACCATCCACGTTTCTATGGATCACATTTTTCAATGAAGAAGTGAAGTCACATCAGGTAATTACGACAATTCTATCCGGATGAGTTCCACTTCACTTTAAGATTGCTTAGTTGTTTTATTTATTATATTTATTTCGGTATTAATTAATGCAAACTACATTCCTATATGGCTGCCGTCCCTTCGGCCTTTCCACATGATTGGGCACGTTTTTCTATTTTATATCTTTATGACACATCATTGTTTCCACCACCTAAAAGCCTTGTCACAACCATTGTCACTGTCATTTCGGCATGAGCTCTGGATATTTGAAAATATCCAATTAAATAATCAAAACACCATAACTCCTGCAATAATGACCATAAATATATTTTACTCCTCTATGATTACTTTCTCCTTCAAAAAGATTGAATGATCGAATTCCTTTTCCTATATTTCCTGTATCTTTTGAAGAGGGGTTCAAAATTTTTGGTTGAGGGGAGGCAAAGTGCTGTAAAGTTGGGTTGCAGGAAGTTCTGGTTGTATAAGTTTGGAAAATCTAGTGACCATTGCCTAAAGGATTAAATTACAGGAAACTAAGGAGATGGGAGGCCAGCTGATTCGACATGAGCCTATAGATCATAACATCCTGCTGCAGGATGTGCTGCATGTTCCACCATTTAGACAATATGGGTGGCTTAATTACTTCTTGAAGCTTGAAAAATTTGATGTAGACATTGCAGAGGAATTTACAAGGACATTTCAAGAAGGAGAAGAAAAATTTAGAGGTATAACAGTGAATGCATCAATTGACATAATTGCAGAGATAACAAGATTACCTCAAGTCGGAGAACCATTTTCTTGAGGGAGGGATGCAAAGAGCGCTAGGGTAGAGTTTAATTGGCCAAAATGACCCTCCTCTATGAGAAGATAAGCAAGGTGCACAAAGGATGAGTCTACCATAGGACTGGGTGTCACGAGCGGGATATATAATCAAATACATAACCTGTGAAGGTAGGTTTTCAGTCCTGCATTCTCATCACTTCAAACTTTTGTCTCATTTACGCCATGGATTGTTGATGAATATCCCCGAATTCCTTTACAATTTGTTATCTAATAGTGCTGCTGAATTTAGAAAGGGTAGGGTTAACTCCATATCCCACCACTGCCTTATTAAATTACTTGTTGAAAAATCTATTCAAGATACATCAGGGATGACCTGGGAGGAATTCATTGTCAATTTTAATCCCAAAATTCAAAATGTTGGACCTAGAGGGGAACCTCTTACCTTCAAACCGCCAACCTCCCAGTCCATAGGCCAAACCTCTGCTACTATGTCCCCTGCTCAGGAATCATCCAATTCACAGGATGACATTCCTCTTTCTGAAAAAACCCCTATAAAAAATCTCAAGCCTTCTTCTAATGATAAGAAAGGGAAGTCACCTATTGTGGCAACCCCTAAGCCTGTAAAAAAAAAAAAAAAACCTTTTTGTTCCTGCGGCAAAGCCTTCAAAGAAGCGTAAGACAATTCATACTTCCATAAGAAGGAGTTCTAGACTCCAGAACCAGGCAGCCCATCAATCACTTGAT
This sequence comes from Sequoiadendron giganteum, assembly GCA_007115665.2. NCBI lineage: Eukaryota > Viridiplantae > Streptophyta > Pinopsida > Cupressales > Cupressaceae > Sequoiadendron > Sequoiadendron giganteum. The sequence continues at coordinate 113,567,996 of CM021103.1, read as the reverse complement.
GCTACTCCAGCCACACCACCAACCTCATCCCCTTCCAGTCCTGTACTAGAAATGGAGGAACCTATTGTTGAGGAGACTGTAGGTACACTTGAAGGAGCTGGCCTAGATGAATTGGCTGCCATTGTAGAATAGATACAGGAAAGTATGGCAGGACAACTACAGGGAGAAGTAGGGTGTGTTGAGAAGGAAAAGGTAATAGTTGTGATTCCATTTGAAGAAGAGGGTGACAACATTGGCATGACTGATGAGATTCCTGCTGCTCAGGAAGAACATGAAGGTTGGCAACAAGAAGGTAATTCAGGACAAGAAAACTCTAATCAATGAAATAATACAAAGGTAATTGGAGATGAGGAACAAGGAAAGGTGGATGTAACTGAAGAAATACAGGGATTACCTGTAGTAAGCTATAGTCAGAGACCTCTGCTCCATGTCACAAACTTTGCTGCAGGAATGACATGTTTTGAAGAACTCCAGCATCAATGGACTACTTCTGCACTTGAAATTGAGAGATTACAAAGGATAATCCATAACAAGAATCTGGAAATTGCTAACTTAGATGACACTCTCAACTAGGTGGTAGAGCTTGTTCCGCATCTGATGCAGTGTCGAGCGCCTCACTTATCTATGCAATGTATCTCAAGGAGCTATATTTGAACTTCCAACTGATTAGAATCTGGAAAGGTAAAAATCCTTCATTAGATACCCCAGAAAATTTTTATGAGGCATATAGAGATTCACCTCTGCACATCAGGAATCTCCTGTGTGAATTTTATCTACATAATTTGGCTGTACCCCAAGATAAAGATTGGAACCCCTTATGTTATGTTGGTGATATTCATATCAGCGCTTTGATCTCCTGGATCACCAATGAGATAAGCAGGGGGGAACAATTTGATAGTCATCAACATGATGAAGTCAATATGCCATTATTTGTGAGGAATGAATCAAAGAATGGAATGGGTATCTACTTTGATTGGAAGAAATTGTGGAGAGATGAAAGAGCCAGGCCATTATTGAGCCTTTGAGACAAGAAGTATTTTCTTAGTATTCCTAAGTAATAAACAATGATCTTGGGGCTGCAAACTTGCACATTCAAACAAGATGGGAACATCTTCCATTTCAATAAAAAAGAGAAGAACCACACACTCCCAATACCTTATATGCAACAACCAGAAGGGCAAAGAGATACATGAGGAATGCCAGGACAAAAAGGGAGAATTGGTTGCCCTTGGTTATGCAACCACCTATTCTCCTATGACCATTACTGTCTATACAGGGGGACAACAACATATATAACAGGAATTCCGAGGATAATAGATGGAAAAGGTTGGAGGCGATGCGAGCTCACTTCTGGAGTTTCTAGCATGGAGAGTGTGGACAACAACATAATGCTGATTTAAGGGAATTCTCCAGGAGAAGAAATGCTAGATTTGCTGAAGGGTCCAACAAATAGTCGGTTGAGGGGAATGATGAGCCAAGTTTTTGGCACATCTAGATCATACTTTTACAAACACTTTTTATGCTTTTTCATTATGCTAAAACAAACATTTAGTGTTGATTATGGAATAAAACACAAACTTTTTATGCTTAATGTGATAAGTATATTACACTAAGTCTTCCATGGTTATTACTTTAAATGTTTTATTAGTTTGATGAATACCTTATAAACCTTGTGTGATGACAAACCTTTCCTGCAACCTCTACTGTTGAACTTTCTGTAGCCACGCCTGGAATAATGTTTGCTTTAGATTAATGCTTAAATGAATGTGTAAATGAAGTGATGAATCGTCTTAAATGTTGAAAGTGTTGAGTTAACTCTCTACCTTAGGAATAGCTGGCAGGATATTTTGCAGGTACCATGATTAAAGGAAGGAATTCAATTTCCACTTGAGGATCGAAGACCAAATCAATGAAGACTGGTTCAGCAACTGAAGAATAGGGAGGCAGTTTCAACTCATCCACCATTCAAGAGGAGTGTTTCAGAAATACAGCTCAGGCGTCTTGATGGCACATAAATCTAGGATGATGGCACTTTAAAGACTGATGAACTAATTTGACTTAGTTCTTTCATTTCTATCCATCACTTTGCTAAGTTAGTTGAATGTAATAAAGACCTCCCGATTTATAAGGGAAGGTTAGTTAGTAGTTAGATTCAGTTTTTAATAAATAGCCCATTCTCCTTTAGAGAATGGGCTGGAAGATTGCTGTTGTAAACACATTTTTAGTTTCAGAAATACAATCAAGAGATTGCGTGCTATGTATTGGTTTACCTTGAATCAATAAAGTTTATGAAGTTTTCCGCCTAATCTATTGTCTACTTTTGGCATTACCTAAGGGGGCCCACTTAGGGAACTGCCTATACTTTCATTCTGCAAGTTAGAATAGTTGCATTTTCTTTTATAGAAGTTAATGTGACCGTTCCTGCAGCTGGTAGAAACACAAAGCTGTCAACTGTTCCTGCAACCACTAGATGCAGAATAGTTTTATCTTTCAATTTTCATTTCCAAAGTAAGTTATCCAACAAAGATATTCCAGTAATTAGAATTCCAGTATAAAGCATCTTAGGAAATCATGCATGCCTGGGAAAGGTGATTAGTGCATATATTGTGCTGACCCATTTCAAGTTCACGTCCTCGGGTTGATAATTAAATGAGGTTCTTTAGCAGATTATGGCTGCTGGTTGTGATGTTCAATCCCTAAGTAGAGGAATTCATGTTCCTAGTTATTAAGTTGATTAAAGAACACTACAGTTCCTATGGTAAACTCTTTGGTAGAGCTGGTGGAATTACCTTTCTTAGTAATCACTACTAGTGAGATAGAGATTGTTAATCAATTAGGCGCTAATTTTTTGTAGCAATGAAAGAGTCTAAAAAGGTAGAGAGAGCTACATTCGTGACTTAGGAGAAACTTTAGCTTTAAAAAACAAAGGCAATTAGGCTGACAGACGTGTGGATTAGGCCAGCATTTGGTGGAAGAGGAAGAAATATGACTGGAACTCTAGAGGCCCACCAAAATGAATTTCGGTATTCAACCATGAGAGCAGAAGAGAGAGCTGATATCATGTATCAAAAAATTAAGCATGCATTCTTCCAACTAGAGGAGAAGGAGATGATTACTTTGCTTCATTTTCATTTGCATAAACATATCATGGCAGGGGAACCAAGAAGACCAAGGATGCCCAGTTTTATGTTGAGGTAATGGATGTGGTCCAAAATTTTGGAGGGGCAAGAAGGTTAATGTATGATCCTAATGAAATTGAGGAAGAACAACAAGAGAGGGACAAGAAAATAAAAATTAAAGTAGAGTTTCAAGGATTTGTTAAGCGACTAAGAGAGCTATGGGAACAACCTCATCTAAAATATTTTGAACTAGAGTTTGATATAGCATTTAGAGAGCTTGGTTTTCATGGACGAGGAAGAAAGATGATTAATTTTATTCATTTTCATTTGCATAACCATACCATGGCGTGGGAACCAAGAATACCAAGGATGTCCAATTTTATGTGGAGGTAATGGATGTGGTCCAAACTTTAGGAGGGGCAAGAAGGTCAATGTATGATCTTGATGAAATTGAGGAAGAACAACAAGAGAGGGATAGGAAAAATAAAATCATTGCAGAGTTTCAAGGATTTGTCAAGCAAGTAAGAGAGCTATGGGAGCAACCTCATCTAAAATATTTTGAACTAGAGTTTGATGTACCATTTAGAGAGCTTGGTTTTCATGGAGTTCCTTTTGAAGCCTATGATTTTATTGTTCCTACGGTAAACTATTTGGTAGAGCTGGTGGAGTTACCTTTCTTAGTAATCACTATTAGTGAGATAGAGATTGTTAATCAATAAGGCACTAATTTCTTGTAGCAATGAAAGAGTCTGAAAAGGAAGAGAGAGCTACACTGGTGACTCAAGAGAAAATTCAGCTTTCAAAAACAAAGGCAATTAGGTTGGCAGACATGTGGATCAGGCCAGCATTTGGTGGAAGAGGAAGAAAGATGAATGAACTCTGGAGGCCCACCATAATGAATTTCGGTATTAAACCATGAGAGCAGAAGAGAGAGCTGATATTATGTATCAAAACATCAAGCATGCATTCTTCCAACCAACAGAGAAGGAGATGATTACTTTGCTTTATTTTCATTTGCATAACCATATCATGGCATGGGAACGAAGAAGACCAAGGATGCCTAGTTTTATGTGGAGGTAATGGATGTGGTCCAAAATTTAGGAGGGGAAAGAAGGTCAATGTAAGATCCTAATGAAATTGAGGAAGAAAAGCAAGAGAGGGACAATAAAAATAATATCAATGCAAAGTTTCAAGGATTTGGCAAGCGAGTAAGAGAGCTATGTGAGCAACCTCATCTAAAATATTTTGAACTAGAGTTTGATGTACCATTTAGAGAGCTTGGTTTTCATGGAGTTCCTTTCAAAGCCTCTACTTTTATTGTTCCTACGGTAAATTGTTTGGTAGAGTTGGTGGGATTACCTTTCCTAGTAATCACTATTAGTGAGATTGAGATTGTTAACCTTGAGAGAGTAGGACTTGGGCAAAAGGCATTTGATATGGCTATTGTTTTCAAAGACTTCAAGTGAGATGTACTCCACATGTATGCCAAATGAGACCATAAATTGTCTCATATTTTATCAAATAAGATCATCCATTTCTTCCTAATGCATTAATGTTAAAGTGGATTTGAGTAATGATTGAAAGTTCTTTAGCTTGTTTAAAGTAGAATATAAAGTAAATATTTGATTTATTTTTAGTAATTAAATGTGATCGAAATTTCCTCTAATATGTCTCCATGAAGTGTTTAAGATGATATAATGTAGATAGATGAGTTATTAAATAACTCATGGCAAGAAGAAGCTTCATAGACACTTGCAACAGAGAGCTCTACACACTTGAAGCAGTTAAATCCTGAAAGCTTTAGAAGGATTTGAAGAAATAGTGAGAAGATAGAGAAGATTCCTAGCATAGTTCTACATTCATGCAAAATCATGGAGCATCATTCATTCTTAAATTAATGGGATGAGTATTTCTTTCATGTTGAGTTTTGAGATCTCTCATAGTTATTAAATTTCATGCTTCCTTCTTCTACCAAAGATAACTCAAGTTACCACATCACTCAAATGTTGTTGCATTATTATAGAATGTTATTCATGATAAGGATCAATGATTTGGTCGACTGAAGTGAAGAATAATTCCTTCATTCACGTTCAAAACTTCCAGACTTCCTAAAAATTAGATGTTCATAAATTATCAAAAACACAGTCTTAGTAAAACAACAATATCTCCCTCGTTTCTCAAGGAAATTCAGAAATTAAAAATGATTTGGAAAATAGATGTGAAGATATAAAAACCCTTTTGAGGATTTGGTATGAATTTCAACAGGGAAAGAGCAACACGTGTCAGAAGTCGACTGAGACAAAAGTGGCATGATGGAGGACAACGACTTCAGTTTTTTAGAGTTTTATAAAACGATCCCTGAAAAATAGGATCTTGGATCCACATTATTAGTGGATTGGGTTGGTAAATATAGAATACAAATTCTATAAATAAAAAGTAATAATTGGAGAAAAAAGGGGGATTAGAAAAGCTTGTTTCAGCTTGAGGAAATATGATAGATCTAGTTTCATTTTCTAGCAATGTAATTTCAGATTTTTAGATTAAATTTGAATCCAAGAGAGATTTTCATTTCCAGAAATTGTGAATTAGTTTAGTCTTTTCAATTCATGCAAGTGTTCCTTATATTAGTTCCCTTTCATGCAAATTTCATTTCATGCAAATAGGATTTATTTCTTCAAGTAGAATAGACTATCAAACACGTTTTTTGCTTTCTCTCTTGCATACAGCCATGGACACCACCTTGGATTGATAAATTAAATGATGAGGATTACAATGACCCCATCATTTTTGGAACCATTATCGGGGATAGGTTTCATTAGGGAATTAGGAAAACATTTTGGCAGCCTTTTAGATTTAGAAGTTCTTCAAGAAAGATTTGTCTTTCAAAACCCCCCAAAATACAAAATCAAAACCCCCAAATTCCAGATATATAGAGAAAACTTGCTATATTTTTTAAAATATCCTTAGTTGGAGGACCATCACTCCAAATTCTAGCAAATACTATTTATTTAAGGAAAGAATTGATGGATCATTGTTTGAAAGAGATGCAAAATACAATGAAGAGATCTTATCTTCATTACAAAAGCTTGCAAGGAAGAGACTTATTTGGAAACCTTCAAAATCCAAGAATGGCTGCTCAATCAGATTTTTGAAGTCAAAGGAGTGTTGCCCAATCAGAGATTTAAAGAGAAAGGAGATGTTTCTAGTCATGCATGCAACAGATCAAAAGGAATATTTGCAAGATCTCTCCAATCAACCCATACATTTGCTAGAATTAGAAATCATGGAAAAGGTTTCCACTTCAAAGGAAGGTGAAGCATTGAGTTTCAATTTTTTTGTCATCTTCTTTTCATTCTCTTCTCTCAAAAAATTGAATGCATGGAAGCATACTTTGAGAAAGGGAAGATATTTTTCAAAACCAGTTAGTGGTTATATGTAACCTCTCTACATCATTAAGTAGAGTGGTTAGGGTAGGTTTGATTTTTGCAAATAAGTGTTTTGCACATGCTATTTCCTCTTCTCTAAGGTTGCAAGCATGCAATTTTATATACAAGTTGCTGCTTTAAAAACTTGTAGCAGATATTTTAGCATTATGGATGACTGGTTAGTGCAACAAAAATACCATGATGAAGCAATCAAAGTTGGTATTCAATGTAAAAGATCAGGTTGCAACTTTCAAAAGTTGAAGAAATTCTTTGCATGTAGCATGGAGAAAGTGAATTACAACTCATGCATGATGGTTGCATGGAAAAATAAGATAAAATCAGGTATTCATTTTATTATTTTACTCTTATTCAATTTAATTTTTTTCCATTTTACTCAATCCACTCAAAAAAGAAGAAGAAAAACATCTAAAAGCAGTTCTAAAGATTTAAAGGAGCAGTTTGAGCCTATCTAAAGCTATTTTGGAACTGTTTTGGAGTTGTTTTGGAGTAATCAAAAACTTCAAGAGTCTTCAGGAGCTCCCAGGAGCTACCCAAAGCAACTTCAGAAGCCTTCAGAAGCTACCCAAAGAAACTTCAGGAGCCTTCAAGAGCTACCCGAAGAAACTACTTAAAAAATGAATTTATTGAATTTGAAGGATCATTATGAGTTGCAGAGGGACCTGCAACATTATAGGTGTGGGAGAAATGATGAGACCATAAATTGTCTCATATTTTATCAAAGAAGATCATCTATTTCTTCCTAATGCATTAATGTTAAAGTGGATTTGAGTAATGATTGAAAGTTCTTTAGCTTGTTTAAAGTAGAATATAAAGTAAATGTTGATTTATTTTTAGTAATTAAATGTGATCCAAATTGCCTCTAATATGTCTCCATGAAGTGTTTAAGATGATATAATGCAGATAAATGAGTTATTAAATAACTTATGGTAAGAAGAAGCTTCATAGACACTTGCAACAAAGAGCTCTACACACTTGAAGCAGTTAACTCCTGAAAGCTTTAGAAGGCTTTGAAGAAATAATGATAAGATAGAGAAGAATCCCAAAACACTTCTACATTCATGCAAAATCATGGAGCATCATTCATTCTTAAATTAATGAGATGAGTATTTGTTTCATGTTGAGTTTTGAGATCTCTCACAGTTATTAAATTTCATGCTTCCTTCTTCTACCAAAGGTAACTCAAGTTACCACATCACTTAAATGTTGTTGCATTATTATAGCATGTTATTCATGATAAAGATCAATGATTTGGTCGACTGAAGTGAAGAATAATTCCTTCATTCATATTCAAAATTTGCAGACTTCCTAAAAATCAAGCATTCATAAATTGTAAAAAATGCAGTCTCAGTAAAATAGTGATATCTCCCTCATTTCTCAAAAAAATTCAGAAATTCAAAATGACTTGGAAAGTAGATTAGAAGATATAAATACCTTTTTGAAAATTTGGCATGATTTGTAACAGGGAAAGAGAAACACGTGTTAGAAGTCAACTAAGACAAAAATGGTGTGATGAAGGACAACAACTTTAGTTTTTTAGAGTTTTGTAAAACAACCCCTCAAAAATAGGATCTTGGATCCACGTTATTAGTGGATTGGGTGGGTAAATATAGAATATGAATTCTATAAATACAATGTAATAATTGGAGAAAAAAGGGGGATTAGAAAGACTTGTTTCAACTTGAGGAAATAGGATAGATCTAGTTTCATTTTCCAACAATGTAATTTCAGATTTTTAGATTAAATTTGAATCCAAGAAAGCTTTTCATTTCTAGAAATTGTGAATTAGTTTAATCTTTTCAATTCATGAAAGTGTTCCTTAGATTAGTTCCCTTTCATGCAGATAAGATTTATTTCTGTAAGTAGAATAGATTGTCAAGCAAGTTTTCTTCTTTCTCTCTTGCATACAACCATGGACACCAGCTTGGATTGGTAAATTACATGATGAGGATTACAATGACCCCATCGATT